>OY282592.1:8016510-8366373 GCA_958298965.1 Chrysolina haemoptera | reverse complement strand
TTCCGATTTTTTTTTCATTATTTACCGTACTATTGATTTTGAAGCGAAAATTCATTTACATTTTTTATACGTTTTCTGAAGGCGACCAAAAAAGGTTCAATGAACAATTTCAAAATATGCAGCCGTTCAGGAAATATTCGGATTTATTCAAAATCGTCGAAACGAAAATTTACTCTAAGTCCCGAAGAATTTTTTCATTTTCGGAATAGGAAAAAATGTCACCAATAACTTTTCGTAGTACTAACCGAGTACAATGAAATTGTTCGTACACACTTTTCCACATCTCGTTTAGTTTTCGAGATTTTGGTGTTTTTATGCGTGATTATAGAAATTATTTCTAAGTCCGGCCTTTTTTTTGGATTTTATTTTTTTCCCGCTCCGTTATTGAAGTCGAAGGAATCAAATTCGGAGGGAAGGTAGAACCCGTCGAGAGGTATTTTTAGCAAAAAAAATATCGAAATTATTTCGTTCGGTTCCGGAGATATACGGATTTTTCCGTTTTTTTTCAAATATTTCCCGTACTATTATTATTAGAGGAAAAATGTAGGGAAACTTTCTGCGGGTTTTCCGAAGGCGATCTAGAAAAGTCTCGCGAAATTCAAAATTTCGCAGCCGTTTTCGAAATATTTGATATTTTCCAAAATGAGAATTTTCATACTCGGAAAAAATGGGTTTTTCACCATTTTCCGATCGTTTTTCAGGGGGGATAATTCGAAGGATAGTTCGCTGACTTGAGCTCTATCTTCGGCATATTCAAAATCTTAGTTATCTTTATCGGTTTAGCAGCAATAGGAAGTCAAAAAAAAAAATCATTTTTCGGAAAATCGCCCGGGAAATCGTTAGGCTTTTTCCGATCTCTCATAACTTTCTATCACTTCTGTAGGATATTCGAGAGTACTCCTGAAAAAAATACGAACTCGAAAAAACGAAAGCTCCGACCCCTACCCGACAAAGTATGAAAATTTTGAAAAAGTCCCGTAAAATTTTTCCTAGTTTTCCGATCGAAAATTTTCTTTTTCCGAATCGTTGATTTTCTGATTTCGAACACTTTTCTTCCCCACGACTACGGCTCTATCTCGTCAAATAAAAAAGTTAGACCCCCCGTAAATTTACGAAAAAGCTACAGACACGACAAAAATTTTTATTTTTTGATATTTTTTAAAAAAATTCAGCGCGCGCAGAAAAAAATCACGAGTACGTCCGTAAAATTAAAAAAAAAAAAAACCAAAACTTTACCCGCTACGGGCAAAATAAAAAAAATCGGAAAAACCCGCGTAAAATTTTTCCGGGTTTTCCGATCGCGAAACGAAAAAAACCGTAAAATTTCTATTATCGAGGTTTATACGTGGTTAAAATTTCGAAGCGATATCTCCGAAGACTCCGAAGATATAGGGGTTCGAAACTTTTCGAAAAAAAAGAAAGTGGGGGAAAAAATTTTTTTTTTTCTTCTAAATTCCTATTTTTCGATTCTAAACACTTTCTTTCCCCGCGACTTTCCTCCTATCTCGAAAACAAAAATTTTAGCCCCCCTGCCGGTTGTAGGGCCGTAGTATAATACTCTTATAAAGTCGTATTATAACAAGTAAAAAAACGACTGTGCCATCACATAAGAGACAGCATAGTTATGTTATGTTTTGGACTCGCAAATGTACATTTATTAATTATTTATAAATATTTACAAGTAAAAAAACGACTGTGCCATCACATAAGAGACAGCATAGTTATGTTATGTTTTGGACTCGCAAATGTACATTTACTAATTATTTATAAATATTTAAAGATAAAGAAACCTTTTTTTTTGTGTTTTTGTTTTCTTATAAACAAACAACGAATACAGCAATCTGGCTGCTCCAATGAAAAGATTTATATGAATTGAAATACGATGAAAATGACAATTTGTGCGACCCGATCGGATCCGGGATCATCACTAACGCAGAAAAAATGGAAAACTAGGATAGTCGACGATATTTTATTTAATTCATTACGCCGCCATTTTTCAAGTTGTAGGGTAGGCCCTTTTCATTATTTGTACTTTATTTGCTCAAACTACAGACACTATCGGACCATTAGTTTTAGCACAATTGCAATTTGTTTTTTTTTACTATTATGCCTAGTTTCTTAGATGTTTAATCCGATTCCAGTTTCTTAAACAGACTTTGAAAGTAGAAGTATATCACTACAAAACGTATATTCTCATTTCCCGTAACAATTCTGCGAAATAGGTGAACATTGCTTGCAAAACGACTGAGACTTTTTTCACACTAGGCGGAACGCGGAAATGTCAAATTCGAATATTAGGCCAATCGAAACGTTAGAAAATGACCTTGAGCATAAATTCTAACATTTCGATTGGCCTACAATTCAAATTTGACATTTCCGCGATCCGCGTTCCGCCTAGTGTGAAAAAAGGCTGAAACGACTGAGCGTACTCAGCTGTTTTCATTATCAGCATTGTAGCGCAAAATGAAAATACACGTTTTGTGGAACTACCTATATTTCTACTTTCAAAATGTGTTTGCGAAATTGCAATCGGACTATCACTAAAGCATTCATGCACGCTGCAAAGTGGTGCAAAAAAAAATCAAATCACATTTGTGCCAATGCTAATTAATAGTCCGACAAAGCCTGTTTTGTGCACACATTGAAGTAGACTTAATTCGTTACTTTCATAAAAAGGGCCAATCTTTCATCTTATAAAATGGGGGCGTTATGAATTTTATGAAAAATCTCAAAATTTTCCGGTTTTTGTAGCTTTTCTCCGTTTCTAATGATTTTTTCGGATCGCACAAAATCTCATTTTGTTTGCAATTCAATTCTCTATGCTTAATTTTTCTCATTGGAGCAACCATATCACTATATTAGTTTTCATTTCATAAATGAAACACTTTTAAAACCCGTTTTATGCATTTGAATGTTTATAACAAATTAATAAATGACAAGTGCCAGTCCAAAACATGAAAAATACACGGATTGTCCATTTCACGTGATAGCATAGTAGGTATAGACTACAAGTCCACATAACAATTTCGGGGGGTCATTTGACCCAGGATGGAACCTATACAGAACCATGGTGCTATATGATAAAATAACTTTAGGCACTATGCCCTCAATTCTTGGTGGTGCAAATGACTGTAATAATAATAATAGTAATTTTTCATCTGAAAATGTGCCCTTCCGACAAGATATTCTTGTACGGCATTCCTCCCGTTGGTAGATTATGACATAATAATCTCCTAGAACCTACTGCCGTAAAAAAATAATGGGACCGGAAGCCAAAAAAAATTTTCAATTTTCAAAAATTTAAAAAAAAAATCCTGGATTCCGGACTCATTATTTTTGAACGGCAGTGGGTTCTAGGAGATTATCATCTCATTATCTACCAACGTGAGGAATGCCGTACAAGAATATTTTGTCGGAAGGGCACATCTTCAGATGAAAAATCACTATTATTATTATTACAGTCATTTGCACCACCAAAAATTGACGGCATAGTGCCTAAAGTTATTTTCTCATATAGCAGCATCGTTCAGAATATGTTTCATCCTGGGTCAAATGACCCCCCGAAATTGTTATGTGGGCTTGTAGTCTAGTATTCTACTAGGTAACTAAGTATTTTTGTTAAGAAATCTCTGATTTTATGCTCTATTGATTGGTGTACATGTACCCAGAGGAACGAGCAGAATTTCGATGTGGAGATAATTGAACCTCACACTATTTCTAAAATTCCTTTTTGAATATCAAACGGATATATCTGTCACTGTTATATAGATGTAGCAAAACGTCTAAATATTACTAAATAATATCATTCAACATTCAACAAAACAGCTATTGTTCGTAAAATAATGACTAAGGGTAAATAACGAACCATACCAAACCACCATTTTAGTTAATACTTGTGAATAATTTAAATGAATGCCGTATCACAACAAAGCCGAGACAGCCGGCCATTTTCCAAGAAATTATAGATTTGTACTTAAATATGTTATTCAAAACGTCGGCACTACAAAGAACTAGGTAGGTACCTATAAGCTTGTTAGCCGTAATAGGTATATTTGAAATAAGCTCACTAAGCTGGGGGTTTCCAAAATAAGAACACTATGGCGATCCATTGCTATAATGTAAAGAATGGAGAAATTTTACAACGAATATTGATATGAAAAGTATAGCGCTTTTAATGGGATACAATTATTAGAGGCGCGTTCCAAAAAAATTCAGCACACCAATGAAAATCATGGATCAACATTGTAATTTCAAGGGCAAATAAGCAATAGAGTTATCGATAGTTGTTTATGACAAAAACCAAATTTTCATGTGCATTTTCATCGAGATTTGCACTAGTTTCTGGCTATTTGGTTTTTGTACTTTTGCTCTGATGTGCTTACTAGATAGACTACTACTCATTTCTTGAGTACTGTCACAACGAGTAGGTATTAATAATAATAATAATAATAATAATAGTAATAATAATAGCGTTATTGTCCAACAGATACCATTTACAGTACAATAAAATTAGAATAATAGATTTAGTATCACTTATTAGGTATTTGAAATAAACATTTTTATAACAATTATGAGTGATAGATATACCCAAACATAATTAAAAAAAACAGCAAATTATATTTATATGAATATAAAAAAATAAATTCAATAACAGTTTACATGAAGTGAGTACTAGTCATAAGGGTTTTAAGAGAGTCATAAAAAATATCAAAATCGGTGCAAATGATGTTAAAGTAGTACACATAATGAAGTTTGGCGATTTCCGAAGAATATCCGTTCGCGCTCTAGGTAGTCTGAAAGTTAGTGTTTTTCTGGTGTTAATGATTGGCACGTTTATATTAATTATACAGAGTATGTCGCTATAATCAATGAGATTGTTCAGTATTTTATATAAGAATGTTAACGACGCACAAATTCTTCTTGTTTTTAGGCTAGGGATGTCTAATCTACTGCATAATTCATTGTTACATTTTCGATATTGACTTTGTCACACACATATAAGGGGTTCAACACTAAACTGGCATACACCAACTTAGATCTCACGTAGGTGTAATATAAAGTATGTACTTCTCGAAATTCTCTATCTTGTCAGGTAAAGAACTTTTATCAATCTCTCTTTCACGACCTACTACGATCACAGAATGCATGCCAAAAATCGAGAAAACGTATTAGGCATTTTTTTAGCAAAATTTTGGATAAAGAAATCGATTCAGATCAGTCTCGATTAACTCCATGCCAAATTTCAACATGATTTCTTTCACTGGGTGTTTTCTATACCCGTTACAATTTTCGAAAAAGGAAATCTGTCAAGTCACTCTGCATATAAAATTTCCGTGTGAGTTAAAGTGAATTAAGGCAAGAGGTTGGATTCGGACTATCTGTTCACTGAATGTTAATAAAAACACATTATTTCCACGCAAATTATTAATTTTTGAATAACAATAAATTTTGCAAACGATCACGAAACGAGATGAAAAACTGAGACACCAATTATTTCAAATGGTTGTATGTTCTATGCATCCTCCTTCATTTCCTATACATTTTGCGTACCCTCTGCGCAAGTTATGTCCAATTCTTCGCAGTTCTCTTGGTGACATTTATCTGCAAATTGCCACAATTCTTCGACGAAACTCTTGTTTATTTCTTGGTCTACTTTTATTAATCTTGTATCTTCTGTTTGATATTCCCCCATAAGTGAAAATCCAGAGGGTTGAGATCAGGCGAAGGTGTCGGCCAATGAACTAATGAACTATTGCGACCATTCAATTTCAGTGGAAATTTTCGGTTCAACTATCTTCGTACATTATTAGCATAATGGATGGAAGCACCATCTAATTGAAAAATGATAGCTGTACGAGCATTTATGGGAATTTCTTCGAGAATGAAGCAATAAATGTTCGTACAAAAATAATTTTTTCAATTGGATGGTGCCTCCATTCATAATAGTTACTGGTAATGTACGAAGATGGATCAATAAAAATTTTTATACAGAAATGGTCGCAATAGCCTGTTAATTCACTGGCCGCTGCGTTCGCCAGATCTCGCCCCTCTGGATTTCCACTTTTGGGGAAATATTAAACAGAAGGTTTATAAAACCGGACCATGTACTGAAGAAGAGTTGCGAAAAAGAATTAAGGCACTGTGCAGAGAAATATCAGCATGCAAGAGAATTGCGAAGAGTAGGACAAAATTTGCGCAGAAGGTGTGGAAATAATGTGTGTTTATTAAAAATCAGTAAACACATCGTCTGGATCCGACCCCTTGCTTCAATTAATTTCAAGTCACACATAATTTTTTATACAAAGTGACTTAAAAATTTTCTTTTTTCGAAAATTGTTACAGGTATAGAAAACACCATGTGAAAGATATCATGTTGAAATTTTGCATGGCTTTATTCGAGACTGGTTCGACTTGAATGCCCTAGCCGATATTTTGTTAAAAAAATGCCTAATACGTTTTCTCGATTATTGACATGCATTCTGTGATCGTAGTGGGTCGTGAAAGGGAGATTGATAAAACTATTTCACCCGACAAGATCGAGAATTTCGAGAAGTACATATTGAAAAACAAAATAAGAAAAAATTTCCGTAATCCACAGAAAAACGGGGGTGGGGCTTAGGAAGTTGCAACACACTGTATTAGTGAAACGTCTACAGTTTCTTATCAGAAATCCGTATGACTTATATGCTGCAGATAGTATCTTCGAAATGTGTTCTGCGAATGACAGCATGGTATCAAAAATTACTCCTAAATCTTGCATTGTGTCACTTGTACAAATTATTGAATCCTGAATATTGTACGAGAATTGATACGTTGTACGTTTGTTCGACAAGTGACAACATTAATTTTTTTAACGTTCAGATGGAGTTCATTGTTTTCACACCAATCTAAAAAAGATTCTAACTGATATTGAAGTTAGTAACAATAGTTTATTGAGTTAATGTGAGAAAATATTTTCAAATCATCAGCAAAGCACAATTTTTGACAATTAAGATTGTTGAGTAGATCATTAATAAATAATAAAAATAATAGTGGTCCCAGATTGGAGCCCTGAGGAACTTCAGAGGTAAGCAAGTATTTTTCTGAGTTATAGCCGTTGTATGCCACGAATTCTTTTCTATGTGTCAGATGGGATTCTAAAAGATCTGTCGCGGAATCTGCAAACCCAAAAAATGCAAGTTTTGCAAGTAAAATGTGATGATTATTATTATCGAATGCCTTCGAATAGTCAGTATAGATGACATCAATTTGCCCATTGTCATCAAGTGCTCCGGAGAAATACTGTGTAAATAGAGATAAGTTTGTTATGGTTGATTTTTTATTGGCGAATCCATGTGGATGAATTGACAATTGAGATTGGACACAGGAAATTATTCTGTTGTACAGGGTGGGGCACCGAAAACGACACAGATCGAATATTTTCAAAACACATGTGTTGTGAAGAAAATGCAACAACACGTCGATTTTTAATCCAAGGGGTACATCTTCCTATCATAACCTCAACTGTCATACCTCTCCCCCACCCCTTGGTCACTATCACCCAAACAATTTGAATAAGGAAAGTAGTAATTAAAAGGTAATTTCATAAGGAATTCAGCCTATCAATTTTCGCTACAGATCTGTCTATTTTGGCACCCTCTTCCGGGAAAAACAACTGTTCCGTATTCCAAATTAAGATACTTCATTTGCAAGCTATTTGACATAAATTCGGTGACAATGCATTATGGAATTTTTCTTAGGGAAAAAACAAAATGGCGGCTCCAGAATGGCGGACAAGATTTGATATTATGGTCCGATTTGATTCCAAATTGATAAGTGATGGTTTTCAGGGTCTGAAATTATGATTTGCTTGTCAATGCATAAAAACAATATGGTGGCTCCAAGATGGCGGACAAAATGTGTAATCAAAATTAGTATGTGGGGATTTTCAGAATAGGAAATTAAGAATTTTTATCGATGAAAAAAACCAAGATGGCGAACGATATTTGCAATTGTGGTTCGATTCGATTCAAAATTGGTACATGGGGGTTTTACAAGTTTCCAGCATGACTAAAAAGAATTAATTAAATTGATGAATAAAAGCTTTCATACAAATGCGCTAAAACGAAAATTATATATTTTTTAGATCGAATCGGAACATAATAACAAATCTCATCCGCCATCCGGGACATGCCATTTTATTGTTTTTTTCCAACACAAATTCCATAATGCATTGTCATCGCAATTACGAACACCTACCAAAGTTCAAGTCTCGGTTCAAGTTGATCGAACAACTAGAATTGGGTCAAACGTCAGCTGCAATATTTGTCCCATACATACATACTAACTAACCGGGAGCAAGTTGAATAAAAGCTTTTGAAAACTAAAAAAATTGAAACCCCTTACATAAACTCAAATCCAATCATCCCAAGCTACATTAATTCACAGTAGATGCTCAAAGTGTTCGCCATGAACTGCCATAAATAAATATTAGTTATTCTCGAATAATCCCAGACATGCCCAAAATGCCAGACAACGTTTTGAGACGAACTTATACTCATGTATGGCAGTGAATGCAGAACACTTCGAGCATCTGCTGAGAATTAATGTAGTTTGAATAAATGATCTTAGTTCAATTTATGCAAAATTTTCCAATATTCACGTTCATGCAATGTTTTTTCAATTTTTGTTATTTTTTCGTGAATTGTTCACATTAGTTTTCAAATCAAATATCATAAGTTGGAATACGAAACAGTTTTTTTCCCGCAGTAGGGCGCCAAAATGAAAAGTCAGGTAGCGAACACTCACACGCCTAAATTCGTCATGGAATTACCTTTTCAATGCTGTGTGACACTTAGTAGGTACTTTCCATAATTACAAATATCACCCGCCATCTTGTATTTTGCATCGACAAAAAAATCATAATTTCCGACCCTGAAAATCCCCACTTACTAAGTTTGATTCGAACCAGACCATAATTACAAACTTCGTCCGCCATCTTGGAGCTACCATCTTTTGTTTTTTGCGTTGACAAACAATTCATAATTTCCGACCCTGAAAAACACCACTTATCAATTTTAACTCAAATCGGACCATAATTTCAAATCTTGCCCGCCATTTTGGAGCCGCCGTTTTGTTTTTTTCCTTAGAAAAATTCCATAATGCGTTGTCACCGAATTTATGTTAAATTGACTTGCAAATGAAGCATCATAATTTGAAATACGGAACAGGGTTTTTTCCCGCAAGAAAGCGCCAAAATAGAAAGTTAGGTAGCAAAAATTGACATGGCTGGATTCCTTATGAAATTACCTTTTTTATGATGTGTCACACTTACTACTTTCCCTATTCAAATTGTTTGGGTGATAGTGACCAAGGGGTGGGGGGAAAGGTATGACAGTACAGTTGAGGTTATGATAGGATGATTTCCCCCTTGGATTAAAAATCAACGTGTTTCTGCATTTTTTTATCGGAATATACCTGGCGTCCACGGGAAATGCTTGTATATCACAAGTTCAGTCGCTTTTCCCGAGTTTATTTCTCAACATATGAAAAAACTCTATTTACTTTTTTGTACAGCTATCTGTGGACTATAGCATCCTGAATTCACTTATATGAAATAGCCTTCTCATTTTGAGTCTTGGTCCTGTAAAAGTCATTAATATTTCAATTATGAAATTTTTTTCCAAGTCCGGCAACGAAATGCTCATATGTCACAAGTTCAGTCGCTTTTGCCGAGTTTATTTTTCAACATATGAAAAAACTCAATTTACTTTTTTTGTACAGCTATCTGTGGACTATAGAATCCTGAATTCACTTATATGAAATAGCCTTCATATTTTGAGATTTGGTCCTGTAAAAGTCATAAATATTTCAATTACGAAATATTTTTCCAAGTCCGGCAACGAAATGCTCATATATCACAAGTTCAGTCGCTTTTGCCGAGTTTATTTTTCAACACATGAAAAAACTCTATTTACTTTTTTTGTACAGCTATCTGTGGACTATAGCATCCTGAATTCACTTATATGAAATAGCCTTCATATTTTGAGTTTTGGTCCTGTAAAAGTCATAAATATTTCAATTACGAAATATTTTTCCAAGTCCAGCAAAAAATGCTCATATATCACAAGTTCAGTCGCTTTTGCCGAGTTTATTTTTCAACATATGAAAAAACTCTATTTACTTTTTTTGTACAGCTATCTGTGGACTATAGCATCCTGAAACCACTTATATGAAATCGCCTTCAAATTTTGAATTTTGGTCATGTAAACATCATAAAAATGTCAATTATGTAAAATGTTTCCAAGTCCGGCAACGAAATGGTCATATATCACAAGTTCAGTCGCATTTCCAGAGTTTATTTTTCAACATATGAAAAAACTCTATTCAGCTTTTTTGTACATCTGTTTGTGGACTATGGCACTCCTAATTCATTTATATGAAATCTCCTTCAAATTTGGAGTTTTGGTCATTTGAAATGCAATGATATTCCGGTTATGAAGATTTGCAGTAACGAAATGCTCACAATTCGGAAGTACCGAAAATCCCGTTACAATTTTCCGATCTTTCTCAAAAACTGTGGGTCACCAAAAGACATATGGAGGTATATATTCACCAAATATGAAATCGAAAAAAAAATCTCCAGGACCGCTATCGAGTAAAAACTGAAAAACTTAAAAATGGCTGTTTTTCATGGATTCTATTTTTTTGTCGCTCCGTATATGGATTTGGAAAAAAACGAATCCTATACATCCCTAGAGTTCAAGATGACGAATTTTTTGCAAATTTTTTTTTTTCGATATCTTAATCGGAACAGTCATAATTTCAATTTTCCATTTTTTTCGAAATATTTCCCGGACTATTGATTTGACAGAAAAAAGTTTCGGACATTTTGTGTTCATCTTTGGAAGGCACTCAAAAATGGTAGACTGTAAAACTCGAAAATTCGCAACGGTTTCCGAGATTTTGGACTTTGTAAATTTTTCAATTATTTTTTTTCAGATTTATTGAATTTTCACCATTTTCCGAAAATTTTTTGGGAAAAAGTTTCCTCTAGGGTTTTTTCCTTAGTCGGATCTCTATCCAAAGCGATATTGAAAATTTGTTTTTAATCATTGGTTTAGCCACAATGAGAGCTTAAATATAAGTACACTTTTTGGGAAAGCGGTTGGAAAAGCCCGTTACAATTTTCCGATATTTTTCAAAAGCTTCCTGTCACCAAAGGACATATCGAGGTATATTTTCACCAAATATGAAATCGAAAAAAAAATCGTCTGGACCGCTAGTCTGTAAAAACTGAAATGCCTAAAAATGGCCGTAAAAATTTTCCGGGTTGTCCGATCGGCACAAAAAATTATTTTTGAAATATAGTATTTTGCTTATTAATGTGGTAAAATTTCAATCCGATATCTCCAAGGATTACGGAGATATGAGGTCGTAACCGGCTACGACCGACAGACAGACGACAGAAAATAAACGATGAAAAATTTTTATTTTTTTTTATTTTTTTCGTTGTCATTTCTATATCCACTTTTCGATAGAGATCATTTTTTTCATATAATTTTTTTTATATCTCTTCAAATAAAAAAGTTACAGCGTGTTTTTTTTTCATTTTCCATTTTTCAGATGGAAATATAATTATTATTATTATTTTTTTCCTTGTTTATATCTAAGTTTTCGATAAGGATCACGCTCGTCTTTGATTCACGCCTGTATCTCTTCAAATAAAAAAGTTGGGCCCCCCCAAATTTTGTTTTTTTTTATTTTTATTTTTTTTTATGGTCATATTTATTGTTCGATGGGGATCATTTTCTTTCAGATAACTTTTTCCATATCTCTTCAAATAAAAAAGTTAAAGCCTTTTTTTTGACCATTTTCCATTTTTCAGATGGAAATATTATTATTATTATAATTTTTTTTTTCGATTATATTTAAATTTTCCATAAGGATTACGCTCGTCTTTGAATCACGTCAAAATCTCTTCAAATAAAAAAGTTGGGTCGCCTGCCGAAACCAGGCCGTAGTATAATACTCTTAAAAGTCGTATTATAACAAGTTTGGGCGCGGGATTCGCCTACGCTAGCATCCGCCTTGCGCCCACACTTGGCCTGCCGGCGGCTTAACTATCGCGCTTCGCGCGACGATCCTAGCCCCCCGTGTACACGTATATCCTTTCCGTGTACACGTATATCCTTTCCGTGTACACGTATATCCTTTCCGTGTACACGTATATCCTTTCCGTGTACACGTATATCCTTTCCGTGTACACGTACATACCAATTATTTGAATACAACGATCTTAAGGCGTTGTTCTTATTTTAAACGTTCATTGTCAAAATGATTAAAAACTATAATTGGACACCAATAATGTGAATACTACGATCAATGCATGTCTGTCTTTATCATTGAATCCATTTGATACTATAATTGGACACCAATAATGTGAATACTACGATCAACGTGTGTCTGTCTTTATCATTGAATCCGTTTGAAACTATAATTGGACACCAATAATGTGAATACTACGATCAATGCTTGTTTGTCTTCATCATTGAGTCCGTTTGAAACTATAATTAGACACCAATAATGTGAATACTACGATCAATGCGTGTCTGTCTTTATCGTTGGGTTTGAAACTATAATTGGACACCAATAATGTGAATACTACGATCAATGAGTGTCTGTCTTCATCATTGAATCCGTTTGAAACTATAATTGGACACCAATAATGTGAATACTACGATCAATGCGTGTCTGTTTTTATCATTGAATCCATTTGAAACTATAATTGGATACCAATAATGTGAATACTACGATCAATGAGTGTCTTTCTTTATCATTGAATCCGTTTGAAACTATAATTGGACACCAATAATGTGAATACTACGATCAATGCGTGTCTGTTTTTATCATTGAATCCGTTTGAAACTATAATTGGACACCAATAATGTTAATACTACGATCAATGTGTATAATATATCGATTTTTCCGCATTTTTTTCAAATATTTCATGAACTATTGATTTTGAAAAAACAATTCATTTATATTTTTTGTATATTTTCCAAAAGCAATCATAAAAGGTTCTATGAAAAATTGGGAAATATGCAGCCGTTTGGGAAATATTTAGAATTATTCAAAATTGTCGAAATTTTTTTCTAAGTCCCGACCAATTTTTTTGGGTTTTATTTTTTTTCTGCTCTGGTAATGAATTCGAAGAAACCAAATTGGGATATGTTGATAGAGTTAATTGAGAAGTATTTTTGACATAAAAATCATTTCTCATTTTTTATTGGTTCTGGAGATATATCGATTTTTCCGATTTTTTTTCGATTATTTCTCGGACTATTGATTTTGAAGAAACAATTCATTTACATTTTTTGTAGACTTCCCAAAGGCAATCATAAAAGGTTCTATGAAAAATTGGGAAATATGCAGCCGTTTGGGAAATATTTAGAATTATTGAAAATTGGCGAAATTTTTTTCTAAGTCTCGACGAATTTTTTTGGGTTTTATTTTTTTTCTGCTCTGGTAATGAATTCGAAGAAACCAAACTGGGATATGTTGATAGAGTTCATTGAGAGGTATTTTTGACAAAAAAATCTTTTCTCATTTTTTATTGGTTCTGGAGATATATCGATTTTTCCGATTTTTTTTCGATTATTTCTCGGACTATTGATTTTAAAGAAACAATTCATTTACATTTTTTGTAGACTTCCCGAAGGCAATCATAAAAGGTTCTATGAAAAATTGGGAAATATGCAGCCGTTTGGGAAATATTTGGAATTATTCAAAATTGTCGAAATTTTTTTCTAAGTCCCGACGAATTTTTTTGGGTTTTATTTTTTTTCTGCTCTGGTAATGAATTCGAAGAAACCAAATTGGGATATGTTGATAGAGTTAATTGAGAGGTATTTTTGACAAAAAAATCATTTCTCATTTTTTATTGGTTCTGGAGATATATCGATTTTTCCGATTTTTTTTCGATTATTTCTCGGACTATTGATTTTGAAGAAACAATTCATTTACATTTTTTGTAGACTTCCCAAAGGCAATCATAAAAGGTTCTATGAAAAATTGAGAAATATGCAGCCGTTTGGGAAATATTTGGAATTATTCAAAATCGAAGAAATTTTTTTCTAAGTCCCGACGAATTTTTTTAGGTTTTATTTTTTTCCCGCTGTAGTAATGAATTCGAAGAAACCAAATTGGAAGAAGTTGATAGAGTTCGTTGAGAGGTATTTTTGACAAAAAAATCATTCCTCATTTTTTATTGGTTCTGGAGATATATCGATTTTACCGTTTTTTTTTCAAATATTTCCCGGACTATTGATTTTGAAGAAACAATTCATTAACATTTTTTGTATACTTTTCAAAAACAATCATAAAAGGTTCTATGAAAAATTTGGAAATATGCAGCCGTTTGGGAAATATTTGAAATTATTCAAAATTATCGAAAATTTTTTCCAAGTCCCGACGAATTTTTTTATTTTTGAAATAGGAAAAAAATTCATCCGAAACTTTTTGTAGTACTAATGAAGTACAATAAAATTGTTTCCATACACTTTTCCATATCTTGTTTAGTTTTTGAGATTTTGGTGCTTTTATAAAAAAAATTTCTAAGTCCAGCCTTTTTTTTGGATTTTATTTTTTTCCCGCTGTGTTATTGAATTCGAAAAAACCAAATTTACACGATCGATAGAGTTCATTGAGAGGTATCTTCTGCAAAAAATAAATTTCCAAGTTTTTTCTTAATTCGGGAGATATATCGATTTTCCCGTTTTTTTCAAATATTTCCTGTACTATTGAAAATAGGGAAATTATTTATTTACATATTTTATAGATTTTTTGAAGGCGGTCAAAAAAGGTATCGTGGTAAATTGGAAAAATATCAGCAGTTTCCGAGATATTTCGTATTTTTAAAAATTACAATTTTTTTTTTCATATTTTTCAATTTTTCTCAGTTTTCCGGACATTTTCTTAAAAGTTGTTAGGGATTTGGTGTGCAAGTGGAAGTATACACGAGATTGCTTAAACTTTAATGAAGCTTAAAGTAACAAAACAGAATGCGAACAAATACACAATAACATTCGTAATTTACACGAAGTGCGTTGACCTGTCTAGTTCGAGAAACGCAACAATACTGCTTGCAACTGGTTCGCGCGCAGGCCGTGAGCGGGAGAACGAAAGAGGGGTGGTTGCCATGGATATCACGGCCACGGACCTCGGACCGTTTGGCTCGCACACAGAGAACAGCTGAAAGAACGCTGAAGGTCAAGTTCACGCGATAAATTCCAACACTTCCCCTCGAGACAAACCGGGACGCACCAAGAAACTTTTAAGTCCCAACAGTTCCACACAATTATAATGTTTTTCGCGTGTTAATCCCTTCGTTAGAATGTCCGCTAACATTTCACTAGTACTCAAATGGGATATCGAGAACATATTATTTTCCAGAGCCTCGCGTATGAAGTGATATCTAATATCTATGTGCTTGCTCCGGGCATGGAAAACAGGGTTTTCGGCCAGCTTCAGAGCACTGAGGTTGTCGTTGTACAATTCCACATCGGCGAGGTGCTTGAGGTTCAATTCCAATAGGAAATCTTTCCAGTATATCGCTTCCTTGGCAGCTTCTGTAATCCCCATGTACTCTGCCTCTGTCGATGAAAGGGCAACGGTTCTCTGCTTTTTGGATTCCCACGATATTGGACTACTGGACAGGATGAACGAGTAGCCAGTGTAGGAACGTCTGTCGTCGATGCTATTGCCCCAGTCAGCATCTACATAGCCTCTGATACCTTTGTTGTCACCTCTATATACAATACCCAAATTTATTGTCCCTTTGAGGTAACGAAGTATACGTTTTGCGGCAGTCCAGTGTATATTCCTGTAGCAATTGTTGAACTGAGCCAAAAAACTGACCGCAAAGCTTATGTCAGGTCGGGTAGCCATAGCCAGGTAAGTCAGGGCTCCGATCAATTCACGATAAGGTAGTCGTTCTTCATCTTCTGTTGCTTCTTCCGTAGGTTTACAGAGTTTGGTGTTCGGATCTATAGGTATGGATACTGGGTTCGCGTTAGCCATACCAAAACGTTCCAAAATTTCAGAAATATATCCTTTCTGGTGTATTACTATGTCGGGACCTTCGCAAACAAACTCTATACCTACACAACGTTTCACATCCCCAAGATCTCGGATTTCGACCTGTAGGGATATTTTCTGCTTCAAGTCTGTGACTATTTTGGCATTCTTCGAAGCGATGAGAATATCGTCGACATATACAACGATTAGACTTAGATTTTCGCCATCAAACATACGATACAGGCAAGGATCTCCTTTTGTAGGAGTAGCTCCGCAATTTCGCAAAATCTCGTCGAGCTTAGCATACCAAGCCCTGCCAGCTTGACGAAGTCCGTATAAAGACTTGTGGAGTAGGCAAACTTTATCGCCACGTTGTAGATCTGACAATAAATTTGATGCCTTTTTCCTTATTTCACTTGTCTGAGAGCTTATTAGTGTCTCAAGAATTTCTGGTAATTGCTTGGGAACTTCCATATATATAGTTTCTTGCAATTCGCCATTTAAATAAGCGCATGCTACGTCAAGTTGTTGAATGGTCATTTTGTAATGAGCTGCTAGCGCTACGACCAAACGTATCGTGCTTAGTCGTGCAACAGGAGCGAATGTCTGGTTGAAGTGAATGCCAGGACGTTGGCTAAAACCTTGTGCAACCAGTCGTGCCTTCCTTCTTTCCAAAGTACCATCGGCGCCAAACTTGTTTCGTAGAACAATTCTGCTTCCAACAACTTCCTTGTCGTTTGGGCGTTCAATCAGTGTGAACGTGTCGTTCTTAATAACTGAAGTTATTTCTTCTCTCATTGCGTCGAACCATTCTTTTGAATCGGGTCCATTCAAAGCCTGTCTCATTGGGAATTCTGATAAAAATGCGTATTCCGTTTCTTCTACCTTGTTAGCACGATGAACGTTATACATTTTTCGAGGTCTTCCCCTTGATCCTGTTCTCAATATTCGTGGACGACCTCGTCCTCTTTCAACAACGGATGGTTGTTCTGGGACATCGTCTTCTTCCGAATCACTGTTCTGATTGCCTTCTTGTTCATCATTGAAAACTGGAGCCAAGTGAACATCGATGGTTTTAATTTCCGTTTCACATTCCTTCCCTGTTGAGGTTTCGGGATAGAAATCGTGATTTATATCATTTTCGGGTTCATTAGATATTTTCGGGATTGTGTTTTCAATGAACTTCACATCCCTTGTGATTATAACTTTCTTTTCGTTTGTTAGCCAAACTCTAAATCCTTTGGTTTGTTCCGAATAACCTAGGAAAATTCCCTCCTTGGAACGTGGGTGCAATTTTCCTTTATTTGGGTCGTTATTCAGACAAAAAACTTCACATCCAAATTCTTTAAAATAAGAAACATCGGGGATTTTTCCAGACCAAACCTCGTAAGGGGTTTTTCCGTTCAAAGATTTAGTTGGACAACGGTTTCGAATGTAATTTGCTGTGTTAACAGCTTCGGCCCAAAAACATGGAGGCAAGTCGGCTTGCATGAGCAAACATCTTGCTGTTTCCATCAGGGTTCGATTTTTCCTTTCGGATATTCCGTTTTGTTCTGGGCAATAGGGACTCGTTAATCGACGTGAAATTCCGTGCGATTTCAATAAATCATCGAATGCTTTCGATGTGTACTCCGTACCGTTGTCAGATTGTAGACATTTGATTTTCCGGTCATGAATATTTTCGACTAAAGCGATAAATTCCTTGGTTTTTTCAATAACCTCGCTTTTTGCCTTGATGAAATAGATCATGCAATATTTGGAGAAATCATCAATAAATTCGACTAAATATTTAGTTTTTCCGAGAGATTCTACCCGCATAGGACCACATACGTCCGTATGAATGATTTCCAATGGTTCCGTCGTCTGACGTTCTGACTTTTTAGGAAAAGGAGCTCTTGTCATCTTCGCTTTATAACAAATTTCGCAAACTACTTCGTCGTTTTCATTTGTGTTGAATTTCACACCCGATATGATACCCTTTCGTTCGCATTCCTTCAAATCCTTGAAGTTGATATGTCCTAGTTTACGATGCCAAGAGATCAAATCGGTTGAAATTTTCGCTTCTTCTATATTGCCGCAATTGTTTGATTTACAATTTTCTTCGCGCGCGTAATATAAATCGCCGATCCGATCGGCCACTAGATGAACATTATTACCGTCGTCAAAAACTAAGGCGCAGTCCTTTTTGAATAAAACATTGTAATTGTTGTTCGTGATTTTTCCGACTGATAATAAATTTGTACGTAAATCGGGCACATGTAACGCGTTTTGCAAGTTAACGACTTTCGATTCACCACAAATATCGGCCGTGAAATTTGCAGTTCCTTTGGCGGTAATTTCCGTCGACATACTATTGGCTAAGTTCAGATTTTCGTTAAGAGAGTCTCTAATTTCCGAAAAGTCTTTCAAGTCTTTAACCATATGGGACGTCGCGCCGCTGTCTAAACACCACTTAAATTCGCTATTCGAACTTGCTTTGAAAGCTTCTTCCGCCATAAAATTTGAATCTTCCGCCTCGCATTTAGAACTAGACTGATAGGACTTACCTTTGTTCGGGCAATCTGAAGATTTATGTCCTACCTTCCTGCATCGGTGGCAGAGAAACTTGAACTTCCCTGAAGTATCCTTACGATCACTATTATTTGAGTCAGTTCTACCACTGTCACCTTTAGCGAAAGTTTTCGGACGCCACTGATTCTGTTTGTATTTTCTGTTCGCGAACATCGCGTTCTGATCACTCGCGTTCCGCTGTTCATTGTTCCGCGCATCGTATTCTTCCACAATTTTAACACGAAGAAGTTCAGGCGTAGGCAAGTCGTCTCTCGATTCGATCGCGCACCGAAAGTTCTCAAAACTTGGAGGCAAACTGTATAATAGCATTATGGCTAATAAATCAGGATTTATCTGTACACCCATATCTTCCAGCTTGTCCACAGCATCGAAGAACTTGTCGAGATGACTGCGTACGTTTTCATTTTCCGACATGCGTTGCAGCGTTAATTGTTTCAGTAAAGTTGCCTTCCGAGCGGGGCCTTTGGATTGATATATTCCTTCCAACTTGAGCCATACTTCTTTGGAAGTCTTGCAATTTTTGATTTGTTTCAATTCGGACGGATTTATTGCAAGTATGATGTCGGATTTGGCCTTGCTGTCGTTTTTCTCCCAGGTTTCCACTTCTTTCTTGGAGTTGCCGTCATTGGGAATGAGTACAGGTTTCGGAATTTCACCATTGACAAATCCCCACGCATCGTTCTTGACCAGCAGTGCTTCCATTTGTATTTTCCACGTGTCAAAATTGTCCTTGCTGAGAGTCTCAATTCGCGAAACATTCGTTAGACTCATTTTCGCTAGGTTCCGATAGAAAGTTCCAAAAATGAAGATTCAACACTACAGTCAATATTCCGGCGAACACGCGATTTGTTTACACATTCAATACTTCTATGCTTCTAATGCACCTGGGCCCATAACCTGTTAGGGATTTGGTGTGCAAGTGGAAGTATACACGAGATTGCTTAAACTTTAATGAAGCTTAAAGTAACAAAACAGAATGCGAACAAATACACAATAACATTCGTAATTTACACGAAGTGCGTTGACCTGTCTAGTTCGAGAAACGCAACAATACTGCTTGCAACTGGTTCGCGCGCAGGCCGTGAGCGGGAGAACGAAAGAGGGGTGGTTGCCATGGATATCACGGCCACGGACCTCGGACCGTTTGGCTCGCACACAGAGAACAGCTGAAAGAACGCTGAAGGTCAAGTTCACGCGATAAATTCCAACAAAAGTGTTGAAGAGGTATGATTTTTTTGTATTTCCAAGCTCTATCGACTGCATTGTTCAAAATTCAATTTCGATCATCGGTGCGGTTTTTATTCGAAATTTTCACTTTTCGGAAAATCGTCCGGAAAACCCGTTTTCATTTTCCGATCCTTCTCAAAAACTATACACCTGAGAAGGCTATATAGGCGCATATTTCTAAAAAAATTGGAATGGAAAAAATCATTTCCTGAACCGCTATCGAGTTACCGGTGAAAACCTTAAAAATGACCTTGAAAATTTTCCGGGTTTTCCGATCGCAAAAAAAAATTTTTTTCGAGATACATTTTTTGAGTTATTGATTTGATTCAAATTTCAAAGCAATATCTCCAAGGGTTTGGAAATCATAGCGTTCGCCCCGGGGGCGACAGACAAAAAAAAAATGAGTCGACATTTTAATTTTTTTTAATTTTTTATTTTTTTATTTCCATATTCATTTTTCAAAGGGCCACATTTTCTCTTTATGAAAAATGATTCTATCTCTCCAAATAAAAAAGTGAGTGTCACAATTATTATTATTATTATTTTTTTTTTTTGTTTTTTTTCTTGGTTTCTTCCTAATTTTTTACAAGGATCAATTTCTTTTTTGAACCGTGGCTCTATCTCTTTAAATAAAAAAAATAGCCCCCCTCTGTATTCTCAGCCTCTTTCATAATTTTAATCATTTTTTCACGAAAATCAGCTGTTTTTTCGTTTATTTATAGGGTATCGCAAAAATTTTTACGTGACTTTTTTGTAGGTCTATTCAAGGGGAACAAAATTGTTTATATAAAATTTTTCGATATCTCGTTTGTTTTTCGAGTTTTGGGCAATTTTGGAGGGGGAGTAAAAAATTTTTAATATTTTTTTCACTTTTTTCGTATTTTTTCCATCTTTTTATGTAGTTGGAAAAAAACGGTTTGGAGGTATTACTGAGGCATGTGTTGCGGATACGATGCACTTTTATTTTTTTCATTACCTCTATTAGTACGGTCAATATTTCGATTTTCCAATTTTTTTAGATATCTCCCGGACTATTAATTTTGGGAAAAAAATTAAAAAATAAAATTGTAGATTTTCCGAAGGCAGTCAAAAGCTATCTCGGTGATTCGGAAAAATATCGATCATTTCCGAGTAATTTCGTATTATCCGAAATTCAAATGTTTTTTTTCATATATTTGAAATTTTCCCAGTTTTCCGATCATTTTAGAGAAAATATCGAAGAGCTACGATTTGTTGGTATATTCGTGCACTGCCAAAAACATTTTTCACAATTCAGTTTCGATTGTTGGTTTCGTTGTTTTTTGTGTTTTACAATATCGGAATTTTTCGGAAAATTTCCCGGAAAACCCGGTCATCATTTTCCGATCATTCTCAAAGCTCACAGCCTTCCGTAAGACATATTGAAGTATATCTAGAAGAAATTTGAAAGAATTCGAATCAATTCTTGAACCGGTATCGAGAAAAGTAGGAACTTGAAAAAAAAAATTGGAAAATCACCGTAAAATTTTTCCGGATTTTCCGATCGCCAAAAAAAATCACGTGACAAATACCGTCATCGCGTTGATAAAATGACTGAAAGTCCCTTGCGATATCTTCGATATTTTGGGAAATATAGCGTTTTAAAAATTTTCGGCACACAAAAAATTTTTTTTATTTTTTTTTATTTTTTTCAATTTTTTCATGCTTTAGAGTGTCAGATATGGATCATTAAGCCGTTTGAACCATCTCTCTATCTTTTCGAATAAAAAAGTTAGACACCCCTACAGGTCGAAGTTATTATTATTATTATTATTTTTTTCTTGATTTTTTTCCATTTTTTATTAAGGATCAAGGTCCCGTTGGATTCAAAGTTCTATCTAGTCAAATAAAAAAGTTAGGCTCCCTCTGTATTTCTCTGTCCGAAAGACCGTAGAATACTACTCTCTAAAGATCGTAGTATAACAAGTATGGGCGCGGGATTCGCCTACGCTAGCATCCGCCTTGCGCCCACACTTGGCCTGCCGGCGGCTTAACTATCGCGCTTCGCGCGACGATCCTAGCCCCCCGTGTACACGTATATCCTTTCCGTGTACACGTATATCCTTTCCGTGTACACGTATATCCTTTCCGTGTACACGTATATCCTTTCCGTGTACACGTACATACCAATTATTTGAATACAACGATCTTAAGGCGTTGTTCTTATTTTAAACGTTCATTGTCAAAATGATTAAAAACTATAATTGGACACCAATAATGTGAATACTACGATCAATGCATGTCTGTCTTTATCATTGAATCCATTTGATACTATAATTGGACACCAATAATGTGAATATTGCGATCAACGTGTGTCTGTCTTTATCATTGAATCCGTTTGAAACTATAATTGGACACCAATAATGTGAATACTACGATCAATGCTTGTTTGTCTTCATCATTGAGTCCGTTTGAAACTATAATTAGACACCAATAATGTGAATACTACGATCAATGCGTGTCTGTCTTTATCGTTGGGTTTGAAACTATAATTGGACACCAATAATGTGAATACTACGATCAATGAGTGTCTGTCTTCATCATTGAATCCGTTTGAAACTATAATTGGACACCAATAATGTGAATACTACGATCAATGCGTGTCTGTTTTTATCATTGAATCCATTTGAAACTATAATTGGATACCAATAATGTGAATACTACGATCAATGAGTGTCTTTCTTTATCATTGAATCCGTTTGAAACTATAATTGGACACCAATAATGTGAATACTACGATCAATGCGTGTCTGTTTTTATCATTGAATCCGTTTGAAACTATAATTGGACACCAAAAATGTGAATACTACGATCAATGTGTATAATATATCGATTTTTCCGCATTTTTTTCAAATATTTCATGAACTATTGATTTTGAAAAAACAATTCATTTATATTTTTTGTATATTTTCCAAGAGCAATCATAAAAGGTTCTATGAAAAATTGGGAAATATGCAGCCGTTTGGGAAACATTTGGAATTATTCAAAATTATCGAAAATTTTTTCCAAGTCCCGACGAATTTTTTTGGGTTTTATTTTTTTCCCGCTGCAGTAATGAATTCGAAGAAATCAAATTGGGATATGTTGATAGAGTCCATTGAGATGTATTTTTAACAAAAAAATCTTTTCTCATTTTTTATTGGTTCTGGAGATATATCGATTTTTCCGATTTTTTTTCAAATATTTCCCGGACTATTGATTTTGAAGAAACAATTCATCTACATTTTTTGTATATTTTCCAAAGGCAATCATAAAAGGTTCTATGAAAAATTTGGAAATATGCAGCCGTTTGGGAAATATTTAGAATTATTCAAAATTGTCGAAATTTTTTTCCAAGTCCCGACGAATTTTTTTGGGTTTTATTTTTTTTCTGCTCTGGTAATGAATTCGAAGAAACCAAATTGGGATATGTTGATAGAGTTAATTGAGAGGTATTTTTGACAAAAAAATCATTTCTCATTTTTTATTGGTTCTGGAGATATATCGATTTTTCCGATTTTTTTTCGATTATTTCTCGGACTATTGATTTTGAAGAAACAATTCATTTACATTTTTTGTAGACTTCCCAAAGGCAATCATAAAAGGTTCTATGAAAAATTGGGAAATATGCAGCCGTTTGGGAAATATTTAGAATTATTCAAAATTGGCGAAATTTTTTTCTAAGTCTCGACGAATTTTTTTGGGTTTTATTTTTTTTCTGCTCTGGTAATGAATTCGAAGAAACCAAACTGGGATATGTTGATAGAGTTCATTGAGAGGTATTTTTGACAAAAAAATCTTTTCTCATTTTTTATTGGTTCTGGAGATATATCGATTTTTCCGATTTTTTTTCGATTATTTCTCGGACTATTGATTTTGAAGAAACAATTCATTTACATTTTTTGTAGACTTCCCGAAGGCAATCATAAAAGGTTTTATGAAAAATTGAGAAATATGCAGCCGTTTGGGAAACATTTGGAATTATTCAAAATTATCGAAAATTTTTTCCAAGTCCCGACGAATTTTTTTGGGTTTTATTTTTTTCCCGCTGCAGTAATGAATTCGAAGAAATCAAATTGGGATATGTTGATAGAGTCCATTGAGATGTATTTTTAACAAAAAAATCTTTTCTCATTTTTTATTGGTTCTGGAGATATATCGATTTTTCCGATTTTTTTTCAAATATTTCCCGGACTATTGATTTTGAAGAAACAATTCATCTACATTTTTTGTATATTTTCCAAAGGCAATCATAAAAGGTTCTATGAAAAATTTGGAAATATGCAGCCGTTTGGGAAATATTTAGAATTATTCAAAATTGTCGAAATTTTTTTCCAAGTCCCGACGAATTTTTTTGGGTTTTATTTTTTTTCTGCTCTGGTAATGAATTCGAAGAAACCAAATTGGGATATGTTGATAGAGTTAATTGAGAGGTATTTTTGACAAAAAAATCATTTCTCATTTTTTATTGGTTCTGGAGATATATCGATTTTTCCGATTTTTTTTCGATTATTTCTCGGACTATTGATTTTGAAGAAACAATTCATTTACATTTTTTGTAGACTTCCCAAAGGCAATCATAAAAGGTTCTATGAAAAATTGAGAAATATGCAGCCGTTTGGGAAATATTTGGAATTATTCAAAATCGAAGAAATTTTTTTCTAAGTCCCGACGAATTTTTTTGGGTTTTATTTTTTTCCCGCTGCAGTAATGAATTCGAAGAAAGCAAATTGGGATGGGTTGATAGAGTCCATTGAGAGGTATTTTTGACAAAAAAATCATTTCTCATTTTTTATTGGTTCTGGAGATATATCGATTTTTCCGATTTTTTTTCGATTATTTCTCGGACTATTGATTTTGAAGAAACAATTCATTTACATTTTTTGTAGACTTCCCGAAGGCAATCATAAAAGGTTTTATGAAAAATTGAGAAATATGCAGCCGTTTGGGAAATATTTAGAATTATTCAAAATTGTCGAAATTTTTTTCTAAGTCCCGACGAATTTTTTTGGGTTTTATTTTTTTTCTTCTCTGGTAATGAATTCGAAGAAACCCAACTGGGATATGTTGATGGAGTTCATTGAGAGGTATTTTTGACAAAAAAATCATTTCTCAGTTTTTATTGGTTCTGGAGATATATCGATTTTACCGTTTTTTTTTCAAATATTTCCCGGACTATTGATTTTGAAGAAACAATTCATTAACATTTTTTGTATACTTTTCAAAAACAATCATAAAAGGTTCTATGAAAAATTTGGAAATATGCAGCCGTTTGGGAAATATTTGAAATTATTCAAAATTATCGAAAATTTTTTCCAAGTCCCGACGAATTTTTTTATTTTTGAAATAGGAAAAAAATTCATTCGAAACTTTTTGTAGTACTAATGAAGTACAATAAAATTGTTTCCATACACTTTTCCATATCTTGTTTAGTTTTTGAGATTTTGGTGCTTTTATAAAAAAAATTTCTAAGTCCAGCCTTTTTTTTGGATTTTATTTTTTTCCCGCTTTGTTATTGAATTCGAAAAAACCAAATTAACACGATCGATAGAGTTCATTGAGAGGTATCTTCTGCAAAAAATAAATTTCCAAGTTTTTTCTTAATTCGGGAGATATATCGATTTTCCCGTTTTTTTCAAATATTTCCTGTACTATTGAAAATAGGGAAATTATTTATTTACATATTTTATAGATTTTTTGAAGGCGGTCAAAAAAGGTATCGTGGTAAATTGGAAAAATATCAGCAGTTTCCGAGATATTTCGTATTTTTAAAAATTACAATTTTTTTTTTCATATTTTTCAATTTTTCTCAGTTTTCCGGACATTTTCTTAAAAGTGTTGAAGAGGTATGATTTTTTTGTATTTCCAAGCTCTATCCACTGCATTGTTCAAAATTCAATTTCGATCATCGGTGCGGTTTTTATTCGAAATTTTCACTTTTCGGAAAATCGTCCGGAAAACCCGTTTTCATTTTCCGATCCTTCTCAAAAACTATACACCTGAGAAGGCTATATAGGCGCATATTTCTAAAAAAATTGGAATGGAAAAAATCATTTCCTGAACCGCTATCGAGTTACCGGTGAAAACCTTAAAAATGACCTTGAAAATTTTCCGGGTTTTCCGATCGCAAAAAAAAATTTTTTTCGAGATACATTTTTTGAGTTATTGATTTGATTCAAATTTCAAAGCAATATCTCCAAGGGTTTGGAAATCATAGCGTTCGCCCCGGGGGCGACAGACAAAAAAAAAATGAGTCGACATTTTAATTTTTTTTAATTTTTTATTTTTTTATTTCCATATTCATTTTTCAAAGGGCCACATTTTCTCTTTATGAAAAATGATTCTATCTCTCCAAATAAAAAAGTGAGTGTCACAATTATTATTATTATTATTTTTTTTTTTGTTTTTTTTCTTGGTTTCTTCCTAATTTTTTACAAGGATCAATTTCTTTTTTGAACCGTGGCTCTATCTCTTTAAATAAAAAAAATAGCCCCCCTCTGTATTCTCAGCCTCTTTCATAATTTTAATCATTTTTTCACGAAAATCAGCTGTTTTTTCGTTTATTTATAGGGTATCGCAAAAATTTTCACGTGACTTTTTTGTAGGTCTATTTAAGGGGAACAAAATTGTTTATATAAAATTTTTCGATATCTCGTTTGTTTTTCGAGTTTTGGGCAATTTTGGAGGGGGAGTAAAAAATTTTTAATATTTTTTTCACTTTTTTCGTATTTTTTCCATCTTTTTATGTAGTTGGAAAAAAACGGTTTGGAGGTATCACTGAGGCAAGTGTTGCGGATACGATGCACTTTTATTTTTTTCATTACCTCTATTAGTACGGTCAATATTTCGATTTTCCAATTTTTTTAGATATCTCCCGGACTATTAATTTTGGGAAAAAAATTAAAAAACAAAATTGTAGATTTTCCAAAGGCAGTCAAAATCTGTCTCGGTGATTCGGAAAAATATCGACCATTTCCGAGTAATTTCGTATTATCCGAAATTCAAATGTTTTTTTTCATTTTTTTGAAATTTTCCCAGTTTTCCGATCATTTTAGAGAAAATATCGAGGAGCTACGATTTGTTGGTATATTCGTGCACTGCCAAAAACATTTTTCACAATTCAGTTTCGATTGTTGGTTTCGTTGTTTTTTGTGTTTTACAATATCGGAATTTTTCGGAAAATTTCCCGGAAAACCCGGTCATCATTTTCCGATCATTCTCAAAACTCACAGCCTTCTGTGAGACATATTGAAGTATATCTAGAAGAAATTTGAAAGGATTCGAATCAATTCTTGAAACGGTATCGAGAAAAGTAGGAACTTGAAAAAAAAAATCGGAAAATCACCGTAAAATTTTTCCGGATTTTCCGATCGCAAAAAAAAATCACGTGACAAATACCGTCATCGCGTTGATAAAATGACTGAAAGTCCCGAGCGATATCTTCGATATTTTGGGAAATATAGCGTTTTAAAAATTTTCGACACACAAAAAATTTTTTTTATTTTTTTTAATTTTTTTCAATTTTTTCATGCTTTATAGTGTCAGATATGGATCATTAAGCCGTTTGAACCATCTCTCTATCTTTTCGAATAAAAAAGTTAGACACCCCTACAGGTCGAAGTTATTATTATTATTATTATTTTTTTTTCGATTTTTTTCCATTTTTTATTAAGGATCAAGGTCCCGTTGGATTCAAAGTTCTATCTATTCAAATAAAAAAGTTAGGCTCCCTCTGTATTTCTCTGTCCGAAAGACCGTAGAATACTACTCTCTAAAGATCGTAGTATAACAAGTGTGTACGCCGTGTACACATGTACACATAAAACTATTATTGGTCTTGACCAATAATATGAATAATACGACCTTAGTGCATAAATCCATTAATGGTGCGCGAATCCGTTTAAAACTATAATTGGTCAACACCAATAATATGAATAATACGACTATGGTGCGCGAATCCGTTTAAAACTATAATTGGTCAACACCAATAATATGAATAATACGACTCTAGTGCGCGAATCCGTTTAAAACTATAATTGGTCACCACCAATAATATGAATAATACGACCTCAGTGCGCGAATCCGTTTAAAACTATAATTGGTCAACACCAATAATATGAATAATACGACTCTAGTGCGCGAATCCGTTTAAAACTATAATTGGTCAACACCAATAATATGAATAATACGACTGTGACGCCAAGTCCTAAAAGTTTCGATTTTTTTGGAATATTTCCCGGACTATTGATGTTAAGAAAGAAATGCATCCAATTTTCTGTGTATTTTCTGAAGTTGATTAGAAAAGGTCCTATGCAAAATTCCGTTATCTGCAGGCGTTTACGATATATTTAAAATAATCGAATTTGTCGAAATTATTCTCTAAGTCCCGAAAAATAATTTCATTCCCATTGTTCGTACATACTTTTCCATATCTTCAATTTTTGAGATTTTTGTATTTTTATAAAAATTATTTCTAAGTCCAGCTCTTTTTTTGGATTTTATTTTTTTCCCGCTTTGTTAATGAATTCGAAGAAACTAAATGGGGAGGGGCGGTAGAGTTCATCGAAAAGTATTCTTGACAAAATCAAATAATTCCTAATTTTTCATCGGTTCTGGAGATATATCGATTTTTCCGTTTTTTTTCCAAATATTTCCCGTACTATTGATTTTGACGATACAATTCATTTACATTTTTTGTACATTTCCTGAAGGCGATCAAAAAAGGTTCAATAGAAAATTTCAAAATCTGCAGCCGTTCAGGAAATATTCGGATTTATTCAAATTCGTCGAAACGAAAATTTTCTCTAAGTCCCGACGAATTTTTTTGGATTTAATTTTTTTCCAGCTCCGGTAATGAATTCGAAGAAACCAAATTGGGAGGTTCGGTAGAGTTCGTTAAGAGGTTTTCTTGACAAAAATACAATTCCAAATTTTTCATCGGCTCTGGAGATATATCGATTTTTCCGATTTTTTTTCCATTATTTACCGTGCTATTGATTTTGAAGCGAAAATTCATTTACATTTTTTATACGTTTCCTGAAGGCGACCAAAAAAGGTTCAATGAAAAATTTCAAAATATGCAGCCGTTCAGGAAATATTCGGATTTATTCAATATCGTCGAAACGAAAATTTTCTCTAAGTCCCGACGAATTATTTTGGATTTTATTTTTTTCCAGCTCCGGTAATGAATTCGGAGAAACCAAATTCGGGAGTTCGGTAGAGTTCGTTGAGAGGGTTTTGTGACAAAAAAATTGTTCCTAATTTTTAATAAGTTCTGGAGATATATCGATTTTTCCGATTTTTTTCCAAATATTTCCCGTACTATTGATTTAAAAAAAAAATTCAATTACATTTTTTGTACGTTTTCTGAAGGCGACCAAAAAAGGTTCAATGGAGAATTTCAAAATCTGCAGCCGTTCGGGAAATATTTGGAATTATTCAAAATCGTCGAAACGAAAATTTATTCTAAGTCCCGACGAAAATTTTCATTTTCGGAATAGGAAAAAATGTCACCAATAACTTTTCGTAGTACTAACCGAGTACAATGAAATTGTTCGTACACACTTTTCCACATCTCGTTTAGTTTTCGAGATTTTGGTGTTTTTATGCGTTATTATAGAAATTATTTCTAAGTCCCGCCTTTTTTTTGGATTTTATTTTTTTCCCGCTCTGTTATTGAAGTCGAAGGAATCAAATTCGGAGGGAAGGTAGAACCCGTCGAGAGGTATTTTTAGCAAAAAAAAAATTCGAATTATTATTATCGGTTCCGGAGATATATCGATTTTTCCGGTTTTTTCCAATATTTCCCGTACTATCGATTTTAGCGAAACGACGTTCGGACATTTTTCGTAGGTTTTCCGAAGGCGATCAATAAAATGCCCTCGAAATTCGGAAATTCGAAGTCGTTTTCGAAATATTCGATATTTTCCGAAACGAGAATTTTCGGTTTCGGAAAAATGAGTTTTTCACCGTTTTCCGATAGTCGTTGATGAGGGATAATTCGAGGAACGGTTCGCTGACTAAAGCTCTACCTTTTGCTCATTCGAGATCCTAGTTACCTTCGTCGGTTCGGCCGCAATAGGGGCTCGAGAAAAAAAAAAATTTTTGGAAAATCGCCTGGGAAATCGTAACGCATTTTCCGAAACATAACAAAAACTATACACCCTATCGGGGCGTTCCGGAGCACTTCTCGAAAAAATACGAACTCGAAAAAACGAAAGCTCCGACCTGTATCGTGTAAACTGCGAAAAATCAAAAAAACCCCTTAAAATTTTTCCGAGTTTTCCGATCGAAAAAAAAAAATTTTTGAGCAATATTGTCCTCGAGTTATTGACGTGGTTAAAATTTCAGACCGATATCTCCGAGGGTTCGGAAAATATGAATTTTCGCGATGCATACAGACAGACGGACATTTTTATTTTTTTAGAATTTTGAAAAAAATATCGGCGTAAGTAGAAAAAAATCACGAGTACGATCCTAGAATATGAATATAAAAAAATCAAAACTGTACCCGCTACGGGCGAAAGAACGAAAAATCGGAAAAACCCGCGTAAAATTTTTCCGGGTTTTCCGATCGCGAAACGAAAAAAACCGTAAAATTTCTTTTATCGAGGTTCATACGTGGTTAAAATTTCGAAGCGATATCTCCGAAGACTCCGAAGATATAGGGGTTCTAAACTTTCCGAAAAAAAAGAAAGTGGGGGAAAAAAATTTTTTTTTTCTTCTAAATTCCTATTTTTCGATTCTAAACACTTTCTTTCCCCGCGACTTTCCTTCTATCTCGAAAATAAAGATTTTAGCCCCCCTGCCGGTTGTAGGGCCGTAGTATAATACTCTTATAGAGTCGTATTATAACAAGTAAAAAAACGACTGTGCCATCACATAAGAGACAGCATAGTTATGTTATGTTTTGGACTCGCAAATGTACATTTACTAATTATTTATAAATATTTAAAGATAAAGAAACCTTTTTTTTTGTGTTTTTGTTTTCTTATAAACAAACAACGAATACAGCAATCTGGCTGCTCCAATGAAAAGATTTATATGAATTGAAATACGATGAAAATGACAATTTGTGCGACCCGATCGGATCCGGGATCATCACTAACGCAGAAAAAATGGAAAACTAGGATAGTCGACGATATTTTATTTAATTCATTACGCCGCCATTTTTCAAGTTGTAGGGTAGGCCCTTTTCATTATTTGTACTTTATTTGCTCAAACTACAGACACTATCGGACCATTAGTTTTAGCACAATTGCAATTTGTTTTTTTTTACTATTATGCCTAGTTTCTTAGATGTTTAATCCGATTCCAGTTTCTTAAACAGACTTTGAAAGTAGAAGTATATCACTACAAAACGTATATTCTCATTTCCCGTAACAATTCTGCGAAATAGGTGAACATTGCTTGCAAAACGACTGAGACTTTTTTCACACTAGGCGGAACGCGGAAATGTCAAATTCGAATATTAGGCCAATCGAAACGTTAGAAAATGACCTTGAGCATAAATTCTAACATTTCGATTGGCCTACAATTCAAATTTGACATTTCCGCGATCCGCGTTCCGCCTAGTGTGAAAAAAGGCTGAAACGACTGAGCGTACTCAGCTGTTTTCATTATCAGCATTGTAGCGCAAAATGAAAATACACGTTTTGTGGAACTACCTATATTTCTACTTTCAAAATGTGTTTGCGAAATTGCAATCGGACTATCACTAAAGCATTCATGCACGCTGCAAAGTGGTGCAAAAAAAAATCAAATCACATTTGTGCCAATGCTAATTAATAGTCCGACAAAGCCTGTTTTGTGCACACATTGAAGTAGACTTAATTCGTTACTTTCATAAAAAGGGCCAATCTTTCATCTTATAAAATGGGGGCGTTATGAATTTTATGAAAAATCTCAAAATTTTCCGGTTTTTGTAGCTTTTCTCCGTTTCTAATGATTTTTTCGGATCGCACAAAATCTCATTTTGTTTGCAATTCAATTCTCTATGCTTAATTTTTCTCATTGGAGCAACCATATCACTATATTAGTTTTCATTTCATAAATGAAACACTTTTAAAACCCGTTTTATGCATTTGAATGTTTATAACAAATTAATAAATGACAAGTGCCAGTCCAAAACATGAAAAATACACGGATTGTCCATTTCACGTGATAGCATAGTAGGTATAGACTACAAGTCCACATAACAATTTCGGGGGGTCATTTGACCCAGGATGGAACCTATACAGAACCATGGTGCTATATGATAAAATAACTTTAGGCACTATGCCCTCAATTCTTGGTGGTGCAAATGACTGTAATAATAATAATAGTAATTTTTCATCTGAAAATGTGCCCTTCCGACAAGATATTCTTGTACGGCATTCCTCCCGTTGGTAGATTATGACATAATAATCTCCTAGAACCTACTGCCGTAAAAAAATAATGGGACCGGAAGCCAAAAAAAATTTTCAATTTTCAAAAATTTAAAAAAAAAATCCTGGATTCCGGACTCATTATTTTTGAACGGCAGTGGGTTCTAGGAGATTATCATCTCATTATCTACCAACGTGAGGAATGCCGTACAAGAATATTTTGTCGGAAGGGCACATCTTCAGATGAAAAATCACTATTATTATTATTACAGTCATTTGCACCACCAAAAATTGACGGCATAGTGCCTAAAGTTATTTTCTCATATAGCAGCATCGTTCAGAATATGTTTCATCCTGGGTCAAATGACCCCCCGAAATTGTTATGTGGGCTTGTAGTCTAGTATTCTACTAGGTAACTAAGTATTTTTGTTAAGAAATCTCTGATTTTATGCTCTATTGATTGGTGTACATGTACCCAGAGGAACGAGCAGAATTTCGATGTGGAGATAATTGAACCTCACACTATTTCTAAAATTCCTTTTTGAATATCAAACGGATATATCTGTCACTGTTATATAGATGTAGCAAAACGTCTAAATATTACTAAATAATATCATTCAACATTCAACAAAACAGCTATTGTTCGTAAAATAATGACTAAGGGTAAATAACGAACCATACCAAACCACCATTTTAGTTAATACTTGTGAATAATTTAAATGAATGCCGTATCACAACAAAGCCGAGACAGCCGGCCATTTTCCAAGAAATTATAGATTTGTACTTAAATATGTTATTCAAAACGTCGGCACTACAAAGAACTAGGTAGGTACCTATAAGCTTGTTAGCCGTAATAGGTATATTTGAAATAAGCTCACTAAGCTGGGGGTTTCCAAAATAAGAACACTATGGCGATCCATTGCTATAATGTAAAGAATGGAGAAATTTTACAACGAATATTGATATGAAAAGTATAGCGCTTTTAATGGGATACAATTATTAGAGGCGCGTTCCAAAAAAATTCAGCACACCAATGAAAATCATGGATCAACATTGTAATTTCAAGGGCAAATAAGCAATAGAGTTATCGATAGTTGTTTATGACAAAAACCAAATTTTCATGTGCATTTTCATCGAGATTTGCACTAGTTTCTGGCTATTTGGTTTTTGTACTTTTGCTCTGATGTGCTTACTAGATAGACTACTACTCATTTCTTGAGTACTGTCACAACGAGTAGGTATTAATAATAATAATAATAATAATAATAGTAATAATAATAGCGTTATTGTCCAACAGATACCATTTACAGTACAATAAAATTAGAATAATAGATTTAGTATCACTTATTAGGTATTTGAAATAAACATTTTTATAACAATTATGAGTGATAGATATACCCAAACATAATTAAAAAAAACAGCAAATTATATTTATATGAATATAAAAAAATAAATTCAATAACAGTTTACATGAAGTGAGTACTAGTCATAAGGGTTTTAAGAGAGTCATAAAAAATATCAAAATCGGTGCAAATGATGTTAAAGTAGTACACATAATGAAGTTTGGCGATTTCCGAAGAATATCCGTTCGCGCTCTAGGTAGTCTGAAAGTTAGTGTTTTTCTGGTGTTAATGATTGGCACGTTTATATTAATTATACAGAGTATGTCGCTATAATCAATGAGATTGTTCAGTATTTTATATAAGAATGTTAACGACGCACAAATTCTTCTTGTTTTTAGGCTAGGGATGTCTAATCTACTGCATAATTCATTGTTACATTTTCGATATTGACTTTGTCACACACATATAAGGGGTTCAACACTAAACTGGCATACACCAACTTAGATCTCACGTAGGTGTAATATAAAGTATGTACTTCTCGAAATTCTCTATCTTGTCAGGTAAAGAACTTTTATCAATCTCTCTTTCACGACCTACTACGATCACAGAATGCATGCCAAAAATCGAGAAAACGTATTAGGCATTTTTTTAGCAAAATTTTGGATAAAGAAATCGATTCAGATCAGTCTCGATTAACTCCATGCCAAATTTCAACATGATTTCTTTCACTGGGTGTTTTCTATACCCGTTACAATTTTCGAAAAAGGAAATCTGTCAAGTCACTCTGCATATAAAATTTCCGTGTGAGTTAAAGTGAATTAAGGCAAGAGGTTGGATTCGGACTATCTGTTCACTGAATGTTAATAAAAACACATTATTTCCACGCAAATTATTAATTTTTGAATAACAATAAATTTTGCAAACGATCACGAAACGAGATGAAAAACTGAGACACCAATTATTTCAAATGGTTGTATGTTCTATGCATCCTCCTTCATTTCCTATACATTTTGCGTACCCTCTGCGCAAGTTATGTCCAATTCTTCGCAGTTCTCTTGGTGACATTTATCTGCAAATTGCCACAATTCTTCGACGAAACTCTTGTTTATTTCTTGGTCTACTTTTATTAATCTTGTATCTTCTGTTTGATATTCCCCCATAAGTGAAAATCCAGAGGGTTGAGATCAGGCGAAGGTGTCGGCCAATGAACTAATGAACTATTGCGACCATTCAATTTCAGTGGAAATTTTCGGTTCAACTATCTTCGTACATTATTAGCATAATGGATGGAAGCACCATCTAATTGAAAAATGATAGCTGTACGAGCATTTATGGGAATTTCTTCGAGAATGAAGCAATAAATGTTCGTACAAAAATAATTTTTTCAATTGGATGGTGCCTCCATTCATAATAGTTACTGGTAATGTACGAAGATGGATCAATAAAAATTTTTATACAGAAATGGTCGCAATAGCCTGTTAATTCACTGGCCGCTGCGTTCGCCAGATCTCGCCCCTCTGGATTTCCACTTTTGGGGAAATATTAAACAGAAGGTTTATAAAACCGGACCATGTACTGAAGAAGAGTTGCGAAAAAGAATTAAGGCACTGTGCAGAGAAATATCAGCATGCAAGAGAATTGCGAAGAGTAGGACAAAATTTGCGCAGAAGGTGTGGAAATAATGTGTGTTTATTAAAAATCAGTAAACACATCGTCTGGATCCGACCCCTTGCTTCAATTAATTTCAAGTCACACATAATTTTTTATACAAAGTGACTTAAAAATTTTCTTTTTTCGAAAATTGTTACAGGTATAGAAAACACCATGTGAAAGATATCATGTTGAAATTTTGCATGGCTTTATTCGAGACTGGTTCGACTTGAATGCCCTAGCCGATATTTTGTTAAAAAAATGCCTAATACGTTTTCTCGATTATTGACATGCATTCTGTGATCGTAGTGGGTCGTGAAAGGGAGATTGATAAAACTATTTCACCCGACAAGATCGAGAATTTCGAGAAGTACATATTGAAAAACAAAATAAGAAAAAATTTCCGTAATCCACAGAAAAACGGGGGTGGGGCTTAGGAAGTTGCAACACACTGTATTAGTGAAACGTCTACAGTTTCTTATCAGAAATCCGTATGACTTATATGCTGCAGATAGTATCTTCGAAATGTGTTCTGCGAATGACAGCATGGTATCAAAAATTACTCCTAAATCTTGCATTGTGTCACTTGTACAAATTATTGAATCCTGAATATTGTACGAGAATTGATACGTTGTACGTTTGTTCGACAAGTGACAACATTAATTTTTTTAACGTTCAGATGGAGTTCATTGTTTTCACACCAATCTAAAAAAGATTCTAACTGATATTGAAGTTAGTAACAATAGTTTATTGAGTTAATGTGAGAAAATATTTTCAAATCATCAGCAAAGCACAATTTTTGACAATTAAGATTGTTGAGTAGATCATTAATAAATAATAAAAATAATAGTGGTCCCAGATTGGAGCCCTGAGGAACTTCAGAGGTAAGCAAGTATTTTTCTGAGTTATAGCCGTTGTATGCCACGAATTCTTTTCTATGTGTCAGATGGGATTCTAAAAGATCTGTCGCGGAATCTGCAAACCCAAAAAATGCAAGTTTTGCAAGTAAAATGTGATGATTATTATTATCGAATGCCTTCGAATAGTCAGTATAGATGACATCAATTTGCCCATTGTCATCAAGTGCTCCGGAGAAATACTGTGTAAATAGAGATAAGTTTGTTATGGTTGATTTTTTATTGGCGAATCCATGTGGATGAATTGACAATTGAGATTGGACACAGGAAATTATTCTGTTGTACAGGGTGGGGCACCGAAAACGACACAGATCGAATATTTTCAAAACACATGTGTTGTGAAGAAAATGCAACAACACGTCGATTTTTAATCCAAGGGGTACATCTTCCTATCATAACCTCAACTGTCATACCTCTCCCCCACCCCTTGGTCACTATCACCCAAACAATTTGAATAAGGAAAGTAGTAATTAAAAGGTAATTTCATAAGGAATTCAGCCTATCAATTTTCGCTACAGATCTGTCTATTTTGGCACCCTCTTCCGGGAAAAACAACTGTTCCGTATTCCAAATTAAGATACTTCATTTGCAAGCTATTTGACATAAATTCGGTGACAATGCATTATGGAATTTTTCTTAGGGAAAAAACAAAATGGCGGCTCCAGAATGGCGGACAAGATTTGATATTATGGTCCGATTTGATTCCAAATTGATAAGTGATGGTTTTCAGGGTCTGAAATTATGATTTGCTTGTCAATGCATAAAAACAATATGGTGGCTCCAAGATGGCGGACAAAATGTGTAATCAAAATTAGTATGTGGGGATTTTCAGAATAGGAAATTAAGAATTTTTATCGATGAAAAAAACCAAGATGGCGAACGATATTTGCAATTGTGGTTCGATTCGATTCAAAATTGGTACATGGGGGTTTTACAAGTTTCCAGCATGACTAAAAAGAATTAATTAAATTGATGAATAAAAGCTTTCATACAAATGCGCTAAAACGAAAATTATATATTTTTTAGATCGAATCGGAACATAATAACAAATCTCATCCGCCATCCGGGACATGCCATTTTATTGTTTTTTTCCAACACAAATTCCATAATGCATTGTCATCGCAATTACGAACACCTACCAAAGTTCAAGTCTCGGTTCAAGTTGATCGAACAACTAGAATTGGGTCAAACGTCAGCTGCAATATTTGTCCCATACATACATACTAACTAACCGGGAGCAAGTTGAATAAAAGCTTTTGAAAACTAAAAAAATTGAAACCCCTTACATAAACTCAAATCCAATCATCCCAAGCTACATTAATTCACAGTAGATGCTCAAAGTGTTCGCCATGAACTGCCATAAATAAATATTAGTTATTCTCGAATAATCCCAGACATGCCCAAAATGCCAGACAACGTTTTGAGACGAACTTATACTCATGTATGGCAGTGAATGCAGAACACTTCGAGCATCTGCTGAGAATTAATGTAGTTTGAATAAATGATCTTAGTTCAATTTATGCAAAATTTTCCAATATTCACGTTCATGCAATGTTTTTTCAATTTTTGTTATTTTTTCGTGAATTGTTCACATTAGTTTTCAAATCAAATATCATAAGTTGGAATACGAAACAGTTTTTTTCCCGCAGTAGGGCGCCAAAATGAAAAGTCAGGTAGCGAACACTCACACGCCTAAATTCGTCATGGAATTACCTTTTCAATGCTGTGTGACACTTAGTAGGTACTTTCCATAATTACAAATATCACCCGCCATCTTGTATTTTGCATCGACAAAAAAATCATAATTTCCGACCCTGAAAATCCCCACTTACTAAGTTTGATTCGAACCAGACCATAATTACAAACTTCGTCCGCCATCTTGGAGCTACCATCTTTTGTTTTTTGCGTTGACAAACAATTCATAATTTCCGACCCTGAAAAACACCACTTATCAATTTTAACTCAAATCGGACCATAATTTCAAATCTTGCCCGCCATTTTGGAGCCGCCGTTTTGTTTTTTTCCTTAGAAAAATTCCATAATGCGTTGTCACCGAATTTATGTTAAATTGACTTGCAAATGAAGCATCATAATTTGAAATACGGAACAGGGTTTTTTCCCGCAAGAAAGCGCCAAAATAGAAAGTTAGGTAGCAAAAATTGACATGGCTGGATTCCTTATGAAATTACCTTTTTTATGATGTGTCACACTTACTACTTTCCCTATTCAAATTGTTTGGGTGATAGTGACCAAGGGGTGGGGGGAAAGGTATGACAGTACAGTTGAGGTTATGATAGGATGATTTCCCCCTTGGATTAAAAATCAACGTGTTTCTGCATTTTTTTATCGGAATATACCTGGCGTCCACGGGAAATGCTTGTATATCACAAGTTCAGTCGCTTTTCCCGAGTTTATTTCTCATCATATGAAAAAACTCTATTTACTTTTTTGTACAGCTATCTGTGGACTATAGCATCCTGAATTCACTTATATGAAATAGCCTTCTCATTTTGAGTCTTGGTCCTGTAAAAGTCATTAATATTTCAATTATGAAATTTTTTTCCAAGTCCGGCAACGAAATGCTCATATGTCACAAGTTCAGTCGCTTTTGCCGAGTTTATTTTTCAACATATGAAAAAACTCAATTTACTTTTTTTGTACAGCTATCTGTGGACTATAGAATCCTGAATTCACTTATATGAAATAGCCTTCATATTTTGAGATTTGGTCCTGTAAAAGTCATAAATATTTCAATTACGAAATATTTTTCCAAGTCCGGCAACGAAATGCTCATATATCACAAGTTCAGTCGCTTTTGCCGAGTTTATTTTTCAACACATGAAAAAACTCTATTTACTTTTTTTGTACAGCTATCTGTGGACTATAGCATCCTGAATTCACTTATATGAAATAGCCTTCATATTTTGAGTTTTGGTCCTGTAAAAGTCATAAATATTTCAATTACGAAATATTTTTCCAAGTCCAGCAAAAAATGCTCATATATCACAAGTTCAGTCGCTTTTGCCGAGTTTATTTTTCAACATATGAAAAAACTCTATTTACTTTTTTTGTACAGCTATCTGTGGACTATAGCATCCTGAAACCACTTATATGAAATCGCCTTCAAATTTTGAATTTTGGTCATGTAAACATCATAAAAATGTCAATTATGTAAAATGTTTCCAAGTCCGGCAACGAAATGGTCATATATCACAAGTTCAGTCGCATTTCCAGAGTTTATTTTTCAACATATGAAAAAACTCTATTCAGCTTTTTTGTACATCTGTTTGTGGACTATGGCACTCCTAATTCATTTATATGAAATCTCCTTCAAATTTGGAGTTTTGGTCATTTGAAATGCAATGATATTCCGGTTATGAAGATTTGCAGTAACGAAATGCTCACAATTCGGAAGTACCGAAAATCCCGTTACAATTTTCCGATCTTTCTCAAAAACTGTGGGTCACCAAAAGACATATGGAGGTATATATTCACCAAATATGAAATCGAAAAAAAAATCTCCAGGACCGCTATCGAGTAAAAACTGAAAAACTTAAAAATGGCTGTTTTTCATGGATTCTATTTTTTTGTCGCTCCGTATATGGATTTGGAAAAAAACGAATCCTATACATCCCTAGAGTTCAAGATGACGAATTTTTTGCAAATTTTTTTTTTTCGATATCTTAATCGGAACAGTCATAATTTCAATTTTCCATTTTTTTCGAAATATTTCCCGGACTATTGATTTGACAGAAAAAAGTTTCGGACATTTTGTGTTCATCTTTGGAAGGCACTCAAAAATGGTAGACTGTAAAACTCGAAAATTCGCAACGGTTTCCGAGATTTTGGACTTTGTAAATTTTTCAATTATTTTTTTTCAGATTTATTGAATTTTCACCATTTTCCGAAAATTTTTTGGGAAAAAGTTTCCTCTAGGGTTTTTTCCTTAGTCGGATCTCTATCCAAAGCGATATTGAAAATTTGTTTTTAATCATTGGTTTAGCCACAATGAGAGCTTAAATATAAGTACACTTTTTGGGAAAGCGGTTGGAAAAGCCCGTTACAATTTTCCGATATTTTTCAAAAGCTTCCTGTCACCAAAGGACATATCGAGGTATATTTTCACCAAATATGAAATCGAAAAAAAAATCGTCTGGACCGCTAGTCTGTAAAAACTGAAATGCCTAAAAATGGCCGTAAAAATTTTCCGGGTTGTCCGATCGGCACAAAAAATTATTTTTGAAATATAGTATTTTGCTTATTAATGTGGTAAAATTTCAATCCGATATCTCCAAGGATTACGGAGATATGAGGTCGTAACCGGCTACGACCGACAGACAGACGACAGAAAATAAACGATGAAAAATTTTTATTTTTTTTTATTTTTTTCGTTGTCATTTCTATATCCACTTTTCGATAGAGATCATTTTTTTCATATAATTTTTTTTATATCTCTTCAAATAAAAAAGTTACAGCGTGTTTTTTTTTTCATTTTCCATTTTTCAGATGGAAATATAATTATTATTATTATTTTTTTCCTTGTTTATATCTAAGTTTTCGATAAGGATCACGCTCGTCTTTGATTCACGCCTGTATCTCTTCAAATAAAAAAGTTGGGCCCCCCCAAATTTTGTTTTTTTTTATTTTTATTTTTTTTTATGGTCATATTTATTGTTCGATGGGGATCATTTTCTTTCAGATAACTTTTTCCATATCTCTTCAAATAAAAAAGTTAAAGCCTTTTTTTTGACCATTTTCCATTTTTCAGATGGAAATATTATTATTATTATAATTTTTTTTTTCGATTATATTTAAATTTTCCATAAGGATTACGCTCGTCTTTGAATCACGTCAAAATCTCTTCAAATAAAAAAGTTGGGTCGCCTGCCGAAACCAGGCCGTAGTATAATACTCTTAAAAGTCGTATTATAACAAGTGTGTACGCCGTGTACACATGTACACATAAAACTATTATTGGTCTTGACCAATAATATGAATAATACGACCTTAGTGCATAAATCCATTAATGGTGCGCGAATCCGTTTAAAACTATAATTGGTCAACACCAATAATATGAATAATACGACTATGGTGCGCGAATCCGTTTAAAACTATAATTGGTCAACACCAATAATATGAATAATACGACTCTAGTGCGCGAATCCGTTTAAAACTATAATTGGTCACCACCAATAATATGAATAATACGACCTCAGTGCGCGAATCCGTTTAAAACTATAATTGGTCAACACCAATAATATGAATAATACGACTATGGTGCGCGAATCCGTTTAAAACTATAATTGGTCTTCACCAATAATATGAATAATACGACTGTGACGCCAAGTCCCAAAAGTTTCGATTTTTTTGGAATATTTCCCGGACTATTGATGTTAAGAAAGAAATGCATCCAATTTTCTGAATATTTTCTGAAGTTGATTAGAAAAGGTCCTATGCAATATTCCGTTATCTGCAGGCGTTTACGATATATTTAAAAATAATCGAATTTGTCGATATTATTCTCTAAGTCCCGAAAAATAATTTCATTTCCAGTAAAGACAAAATTCCACCACTAACTTCTCATAGTACCATGTGAATTTTCAGAATCAAAAACCGTCAAGGTAATATACGGAAATATGAAATATTCAGAATCGTCGAAACGAAAAATTTTACCAAGTCCCGACATATTTTTTAATTTATGGAATTGGGAAAAAATTTTATCATATTTTTTTGTAGTACTAATGGAATACAATGAAATTGTTCGTACACACTTTTCCATATCTTCAATTTTTGAGATTTTTGTATTTTTATAAAAATTATTTCTAAGTCCAGCCCTTTTTTTTGGATTTTATTTTTTTCCCGCTCTGTTAATGAATTCGAAGAAACTAAATGGAAAGGGGCGGTAGAGTTCATCGAAAAGTATTCTTGACTAAATAAAATAATTCCTAACTTTTCATTGGTTCTGGCGATATATCGATTTTTCCGTTTTTTTTTCAAATATTTCCCGGACTATTGATTTTGAAGAAACATTTAATTGTACATTTCCTAAAGGCGACCAAAAAAGGTTCCATGGAAAATTTCAAAATCGGCAGCCGTTCAGGAAATATTTGGAATTATTCAAAATCGTCGAAACGAAAATTTTCTCTAAGTCCCGACGAATTTTTTTTGGATTTAATTTTTTTCCAGCTCCGGTAATGAATTCGTAGAAACCAAATTGGGAGGTTCGGTAGAGTTCGTTGAGAGGTTTTTGTGACAAAAAAATAGTTCCTAATTTTTAATCAGTTCTGGAGATATAACGATTTTTCCGATTTTTTTTCAAATATTTCCCGTACTATTGATTTTGAAGAAACAATTCATATACATTTTTTGTATGTTTTCCGAAGGCGACCAAAAAAGGTTCAATGGCAAATTTCAAAATCTGCAGCCGTTCGGGAAATATTCGGATTTATTCAAAATCGTCGAAACGAAAATTTTCTCCAAGTCCCGACGAATTATTTTGGATTTTATTTTTTTCCAGCTCCGGTAATGAATTCGGAGAAACCAAATTCGGGGGTTCGGTAGAGTTCGTTGAGAGGGTTTTGTGACAAAAAAATTGTTCCTAATTTTTAATCAGTTCTAGAGATATATCGATTTTTCCGATTTTTTTCCAAATATTTCCCGTACTATTGAGTTTAAAGAAAAAATTCAATTACATTTTTTGTACGTTTTCTGAAGGCAACCAAAAAAGGTTCAATGGAAAATTTCAAAATATGCAGCCGTTCAGGAAATATTCGGATTTATTCAAAATCGTCGAAACGAAAATTTTCTCTAAGTCCCGACGAATTTTTTTGGATTTTATTTTTTTCCAGCTCCGGTAATGAATTCGAAGAAACCAAATTAAGAGGTTCGGTAGAGTTCGTTGAGAGGTTTTTGTGACAAAAAAATAGTTCCTAATTTTTAATCAGTTCTGGAGATATATCGATTTTTCCGATTTTTTTCCAAATATTTCCCGTACTATTGATTTTGAAGAATAATTTCATTTACATTTTTTGTACATTTTCTGAAGGCAAGCAAAAAAGGTTCAACGGAAAATTTCAAAATTTGCAGCCGTTCATGAAATATTCGGATTTATTCAAAATCGTCGAAAATTTTTTCTAAGTCCCGACGAATCTTTTTGGATTTTATTTTTTTCCAGCTCCGGTAATGAATTCGAAGAAACCAAATTGGGAGGTTCGGTAGAGTTCGTTGAAAGGTTTTTGTGACAAAAAAATAGTTCCTAATTTTTAACGAGTTCTGGAGATATATCGATTTTTCCGATTTTTTTTCCATTATTTACCGTACTATTGATTTTGAAGCGAAAATTCATTTACATTTTTTATACGTTTCCTGAAGGCGACCGAAAAAGGTGAAATGGAAAATTTCAAAATCTGCAGCCGTTCGGGAAATATTCGGATTTATTCAAATTCGTCGAAACGAAAATTTACTCTAAGTCCCGACGAATTTTTTCATTTTCGGAATAGGAAAAAAAGTCACCAATAACTTTTTGTAGTACTTATCGAATACAGTGAAATTGTTTGTACACACTTCGTCATAACTCGTTCGGTTTTTGAGATTTTGGTGTTTTTATAAAAATTATTTCTAAGTCCCGCCTTTTTTTTGGATTTTATTTTTTTCTCGCTCCGTTATCGAAGTCGGAGAGATCAAATTTGGAGGAGCGGTAGAACCCGTCGAGAGGTATTTTTAGCAAAAAAAAAATTTAAATTATTATTATCGGTTCCGGAGATATATCGATTTTTCCGGTTTTTTTGAAATATTTCCCGCACTATCGATTCTACGGAAAAAATGTATTTACATTTTTTGTAGGCACTTCGAAGGCGTTCGAGAAAAGTCTAGCGAAATTCAAAAATTCGAAGCCGTTTTCGAAATATTCGATATTTTCCGAAACGAAAATATTTATTTCCGGAAAAACGAGTTTTTCACCGTTTTCCGATAGATTTTCGGAGGGGATAATTCGAGGATCGGTTCGTCGACTTCGGGTCTATCTAACGCATATTCAAAGTTTTAGTTACTTTCATCGGTTTAGCCACGAGAGGGACTCAAAAAAGAGTACATTTTTCGGAAAATCGCCCGGGAAATCTTTAGGAGTTTTCCGATCTTTCTCAAAAACTATAGGTGTTCGTAAGACATACGGACGTATATTTTCCGAAAATACGAACGCGATCGATTCCACTTTCGGATCGTTATCGTTCCACCCGTGGAAAAACGAAAAAATGGCGAAAAACAAAATTTCCGTCGTCGGATCGGAAAAATATTCGAAAGACTCGTAGCGGTTGTGGGATCGTCCCGACTGCCAAAATTTCGATTCGATATCTCGACGGGTCCGGAAGATATAACGATTTTACGATGACACGACATACAGAATGGCGAAAAAACTTTTTGTTCCCGAAAATTTTCAAAAAAATTCCGCGCGTAGAGGACATTTTAGTGAGTACCCCCACCGAATACGAGCGAAAAAAAATCAAAACCCGAACCGCTATAGAGGAAAGAAAAAAAAACTTTAAAAAATTCGTAACTTTTTTCCGGGTGGTCGGATCGCGAAACGAAAAAAACCGTAAATTTCTATTATCGAGTTATATACGAGATTAAAATTTCGAAGCGATATCTTCGAAAACCCGGAAGATACGGGACTTTGAAATTTTCGCGGACCGACCGACGGACCGACAGAAAAAAAATTTTTTCTTCGAACCTTCTATTTTTTTATTCCGAACACTTTTCTTCCCATAAACTTTTCTCCTATCTCGAAAATAAAGATTTTAGCCCCCCTGTACGTTCTCGCAAGACCGTAATATAATACTCTTATAGAGTCGTATTATAACAAGTTTCCAGCATGACTAAAAAGAATTAATTAAATTGATGAATAAAAGCTTTCATACAAATGCGCTAAAACGAAAATTATATATTTTTTAGATCGAATCGGAACATAATAACAAATCTCATCCGCCATCCGGGACATGCCATTTTATTGTTTTTTTCCAACACAAATTCCATAATGCATTGTCATCGCAATTACGAACACCTACCAAAGTTCAAGTCTCGGTTCAAGTTGATCGAACAACTAGAATTGGGTCAAACGTCAGCTGCAATATTTGTCCCATACATACATACTAACTAACCGGGAGCAAGTTGAATAAAAGCTTTTGAAAACTAAAAAAATTGAAACCCCTTACATAAACTCAAATCCAATCATCCCAAGCTACATTAATTCACAGTAGATGCTCAAAGTGTTCGCCATGAACTGCCATAAATAAATATTAGTTATTCTCGAATAATCCCAGACATGCCCAAAATGCCAGACAACGTTTTGAGACGAACTTATACTCATGTATGGCAGTGAATGCAGAACACTTCGAGCATCTGCTGAGAATTAATGTAGTTTGAATAAATGATCTTAGTTCAATTTATGCAAAATTTTCCAATATTCACGTTCATGCAATGTTTTTTCAATTTTTGTTATTTTTTCGTGAATTGTTCACATTAGTTTTCAAATCAAATATCATAAGTTGGAATACGAAACAGTTTTTTTCCCGCAGTAGGGCGCCAAAATGAAAAGTCAGGTAGCGAACACTCACACGCCTAAATTCGTCATGGAATTACCTTTTCAATGCTGTGTGACACTTAGTAGGTACTTTCCATAATTACAAATATCACCCGCCATCTTGTATTTTGCATCGACAAAAAAATCATAATTTCCGACCCTGAAAATCCCCACTTACTAAGTTTGATTCGAACCAGACCATAATTACAAACTTCGTCCGCCATCTTGGAGCTACCATCTTTTGTTTTTTGCGTTGACAAACAATTCATAATTTCCGACCCTGAAAAACACCACTTATCAATTTTAACTCAAATCGGACCATAATTTCAAATCTTGCCCGCCATTTTGGAGCCGCCGTTTTGTTTTTTTCCTTAGAAAAATTCCATAATGCGTTGTCACCGAATTTATGTTAAATTGACTTGCAAATGAAGCATCATAATTTGAAATACGGAACAGGGTTTTTTCCCGCAAGAAAGCGCCAAAATAGAAAGTTAGGTAGCAAAAATTGACATGGCTGGATTCCTTATGAAATTACCTTTTTTATGATGTGTCACACTTACTACTTTCCCTATTCAAATTGTTTGGGTGATAGTGACCAAGGGGTGGGGGGAAAGGTATGACAGTACAGTTGAGGTTATGATAGGATGATTTCCCCCTTGGATTAAAAATCAACGTGTTTCTGCATTTTTTTATCGGAATATACCTGGCGTCCACGGGAAATGCTTGTATATCACAAGTTCAGTCGCTTTTCCCGAGTTTATTTCTCAACATATGAAAAAACTCTATTTACTTTTTTGTACAGCTATCTGTGGACTATAGCATCCTGAATTCACTTATATGAAATAGCCTTCTCATTTTGAGTCTTGGTCCTGTAAAAGTCATTAATATTTCAATTATGAAATTTTTTTCCAAGTCCGGCAACGAAATGCTCATATGTCACAAGTTCAGTCGCTTTTGCCGAGTTTATTTTTCAACATATGAAAAAACTCAATTTACTTTTTTTGTACAGCTATCTGTGGACTATAGAATCCTGAATTCACTTATATGAAATAGCCTTCATATTTTGAGATTTGGTCCTGTAAAAGTCATAAATATTTCAATTACGAAATATTTTTCCAAGTCCGGCAACGAAATGCTCATATATCACAAGTTCAGTCGCTTTTGCCGAGTTTATTTTTCAACACATGAAAAAACTCTATTTACTTTTTTTGTACAGCTATCTGTGGACTATAGCATCCTGAATTCACTTATATGAAATAGCCTTCATATTTTGAGTTTTGGTCCTGTAAAAGTCATAAATATTTCAATTACGAAATATTTTTCCAAGTCCAGCAAAAAATGCTCATATATCACAAGTTCAGTCGCTTTTGCCGAGTTTATTTTTCAACATATGAAAAAACTCTATTTACTTTTTTTGTACAGCTATCTGTGGACTATAGCATCCTGAAACCACTTATATGAAATCGCCTTCAAATTTTGAATTTTGGTCATGTAAACATCATAAAAATGTCAATTATGTAAAATGTTTCCAAGTCCGGCAACGAAATGGTCATATATCACAAGTTCAGTCGCATTTCCAGAGTTTATTTTTCAACATATGAAAAAACTCTATTCAGCTTTTTTGTACATCTGTTTGTGGACTATGGCACTCCTAATTCATTTATATGAAATCTCCTTCAAATTTGGAGTTTTGGTCATTTGAAATGCAATGATATTCCGGTTATGAAGATTTGCAGTAACGAAATGCTCACAATTCGGAAGTACCGAAAATCCCGTTACAATTTTCCGATCTTTCTCAAAAACTGTGGGTCACCAAAAGACATATGGAGGTATATATTCACCAAATATGAAATCGAAAAAAAAATCTCCAGGACCGCTATCGAGTAAAAACTGAAAAACTTAAAAATGGCTGTTTTTCATGGATTCTATTTTTTTGTCGCTCCGTATATGGATTTGGAAAAAAACGAATCCTATACATCCCTAGAGTTCAAGATGACGAATTTTTTGCAAATTTTTTTTTTTCGATATCTTAATCGGAACAGTCATAATTTCAATTTTCCATTTTTTTCGAAATATTTCCCGGACTATTGATTTGACAGAAAAAAGTTTCGGACATTTTGTGTTCATCTTTGGAAGGCACTCAAAAATGGTAGACTGTAAAACTCGAAAATTCGCAACGGTTTCCGAGATTTTGGACTTTGTAAATTTTTCAATTATTTTTTTTCAGATTTATTGAATTTTCACCATTTTCCGAAAATTTTTTGGGAAAAAGTTTCCTCTAGGGTTTTTTCCTTAGTCGGATCTCTATCCAAAGCGATATTGAAAATTTGTTTTTAATCATTGGTTTAGCCACAATGAGAGCTTAAATATAAGTACACTTTTTGGGAAAGCGGTTGGAAAAGCCCGTTACAATTTTCCGATATTTTTCAAAAGCTTCCTGTCACCAAAGGACATATCGAGGTATATTTTCACCAAATATGAAATCGAAAAAAAAATCGTCTGGACCGCTAGTCTGTAAAAACTGAAATGCCTAAAAATGGCCGTAAAAATTTTCCGGGTTGTCCGATCGGCACAAAAAATTATTTTTGAAATATAGTATTTTGCTTATTAATGTGGTAAAATTTCAATCCGATATCTCCAAGGATTACGGAGATATGAGGTCGTAACCGGCTACGACCGACAGACAGACGACAGAAAATAAACGATGAAAAATTTTTATTTTTTTTTATTTTTTTCGTTGTCATTTCTATATCCACTTTTCGATAGAGATCATTTTTTTCATATAATTTTTTTTATATCTCTTCAAATAAAAAAGTTACAGCGTGTTTTTTTTTCATTTTCCATTTTTCAGATGGAAATATAATTATTATTATTATTTTTTTCCTTGTTTATATCTAAGTTTTCGATAAGGATCACGCTCGTCTTTGATTCACGCCTGTATCTCTTCAAATAAAAAAGTTGGGCCCCCCCAAATTTTGTTTTTTTTTATTTTTATTTTTTTTTATGGTCATATTTATTGTTCGATGGGGATCATTTTCTTTCAGATAACTTTTTCCATATCTCTTCAAATAAAAAAGTTAAAGCCTTTTTTTTGACCATTTTCCATTTTTCAGATGGAAATATTATTATTATTATAATTTTTTTTTTCGATTATATTTAAATTTTCCATAAGGATTACGCTCGTCTTTGAATCACGTCAAAATCTCTTCAAATAAAAAAGTTGGGTCGCCTGCCGAAACCAGGCCGTAGTATAATACTCTTAAAAGTCGTATTATAACAAGTTTGGGCGCGGGATTCGCCTACGCTAGCATCCGCCTTGCGCCCACACTTGGCCTGCCGGCGGCTTAACTGTCGCGCTTCGCGCGACGATCCTAGCCCCCCGTGTACACGTATATCCTTTCCGTGTACACGTATATCCATTCCGTGTACACGTATATCCTTTCCGTGTACACGTATCTACCAATTATTTGAATACTACGATCTTAAGGCGTTGTTCTTATTTTAAAGGTTCATTGTCAAAATGATTACAAACTATAATTGGATACCAATAATGTGAATACTACGATCAATGCGTGTCTGTCTTTTTAATTAAATCTATTTGATACTATAATTGGACACCAATAATGTGAATACTACGATCAATGTGTGTCTGTCTTTATCATTGAATCCATTCGAAACTATAATTGGACACCAATAATGTGAATACTACGATCAATGCTTGTCTGTCTTCATCATTGAGTCCGTTTGAAACTATAATTGGACACCAATAATGTGAATACTACGATCAATGCTTGTCTGTCTTCATCATTGAGTCCGTTTGAAACTATAATTGGACACCAAAAATGTTAATACTACGATCAATGCGTGTCTGTCATTATCGTTGGGTCAGTTTGAAACTATAATTGGACACCAATAATGTGAATACTACGATCAATGAGTGTCTTTCTTTATCATTGAATCCGTTTGAAACTATAATTGGACACCAATAATGTGAATACTACGATCAATGCGTGTCTGTTTTTATCATTGAATCCGTTTGAAACTATAATTGGATACCAATAATGTGAATACTACGATCAATGCGTGTCTGTCTTTATCGTTGAGTCAGTTCGAAACTATAATTGGACACCAATAATGTGAATACTACGATCAATGAGTGTCTTCCTTTATCATTGAACCCGTTTAAAACTATAATTGGACACCAATAATGTGAATACTACGATCAATGCGTGTCTGTTTTTATCATTGAATCCGTTTGAAACTATAATTGGACACCAATAATGTGAATACTACGATCAATGTGTATAATATATCGATTTGTCCGCATTTTTTTCAAATATTTCATGAACTACTGAATTTGAAAAAACAATTCATTTATATTTTTTGTATATTTTCCAAAAGCAATCATAAAAGGTTTCATGAAAAATTTGGAAATATGCAGCAATTTGGGAAATATTTGGAATTATTCAAAATTGTCGAAATTTTTTTCCAAGTCCCGACGAATTTTTTTGGGTTTTATTTTTTTTCTGCTCTGGTAATGAATTCGAAGAAACCAAATTGGGATATGTTGATAGAGTTCATTGAGAGGTATTTTTGACTAAAAAATCATTTCTCAGTTTTCATTGATTCTGGAGATATATTGATTTTTCCGATTTTTTTTCGAATATTTCTTGGACTATTGATTTTGAACAAACAATTCATTTACGTTTTTTGTAGACTTCCCGATGGCAATCATAAAAGGTTCTATGAAAAATTGGGAAATATGCAGCCATTTGGGAAATATTTGGAATTATTCAAAATTGTCGAAATTTTTTTCCAAGTCCCGACGAATTTTTTTGGGTTTTATTTTTTTTCTGCTCTGGTAATGAATTCGAAGAAACCAAATTGGGATATGTTGATAGAGTTAATTGAGAGGTATTTTTGACAAAAAAATCATTTCTCATTTTTTATTGGTTCTGGAGATATATCGATTTTTCCGATTTTTTTTCGATTATTTCTCGGACTATTGATTTTGAAGAAACAATTCATTTACATTTTTTGTAGACTTCCCAAAGGCAATCATAAAAGGTTCTATGAAAAATTGAGAAATATGCAGCCGTTTGGGAAATATTTGGAATTATTCAAAATCGAAGAAATTTTTTTCTAAGTCCCGACGAATTTTTTTAGGTTTTATTTTTTTCCCGCTGTAGTAATGAATTCGAAGAAACCAAATTGGAAGAAGTTGATAGAGTTCGTTGAGAGGTATTTTTGACAAAAAAATCATTCCTCATTTTTTATTGGTTCTGGAGATATATCGATTTTACCGTTTTTTTTTCAAATATTTCCCGGACTATTGATTTTGAAGAAACAATTCATAAACATTTTTTGTATACTTTTCAAAAACAATCATAAAAGGTTCTATGAAAAATTTGGAAATATGCAGCCGTTTGGGAAATATTTGAAATTATTCAAAATTATCGAAAATTTTTTCCAAGTCCCGACGAATTTTTTTATTTTTGAAATAGGAAAAAAATTCATTCGAAACTTTTTGTAGTACTAATGAAGTACAATAAAATTGTTTCCATACACTTTTCCATATCTTGTTTAGTTTTTGAGATTTTGGTGCTTTTATAAAAAAAATTTCTAAGTCCAGCCTTTTTTTTGGATTTTATTTTTTTCCCGCTTTGTTATTGAATTCGAAAAAACCAAATTTACACGATCGATAGAGTTCATTGAGAGGTATCTTCTGCAAAAAATAAATTTCCAAGTTTTTTCTTAATTCGGGAGATATATCGATTTTCCCGTTTTTTTCAAATATTTCCTGTACTATTGAAAATAGGGAAATTATTTATTTACATATTTTATAGATTTTTTGAAGGCGGTCAAAAAAGGTATCGTGGTAAATTGGAAAAATATCAGCAGTTTCCGAGATATTTCGTATTTTTAAAAATTACAATTTTTTTTTTCATATTTTTCAATTTTTCTCAGTTTTCCGGACATTTTCTTAAAAGTGTTGAAGAGGTATGATTTTTTTGTATTTCCAAGCTCTATCCACTGCATTGTTCAAAATTCAATTTCGATCATCGGTGCGGTTTTTATTCGAAATTTTCACTTTTCGGAAAATCGTCCGGAAAACCCGTTTTCATTTTCCGATCCTTCTCAAAAACTATACACCTGAGAAGGCTATATAGGCGCATATTTCTAAAAAAATTGGAATGGAAAAAATCATTTCCTGAACCGCTATCGAGTTACCGGTGAAAACCTTAAAAATGACCTTGAAAATTTTCCGGGTTTTCCGATCGCAAAAAAAAATTTTTTTCGAGATACATTTTTTGAGTTATTGATTTGATTCAAATTTCAAAGCAATATCTCCAAGGGTTTGGAAATCATAGCGTTCGCCCCGGGGGCGACAGACAAAAAAAAAATGAGTCGACATTTTAATTTTTTTTAATTTTTTATTTTTTTATTTCCATATTCATTTTTCAAAGGGCCACATTTTCTCTTTATGAAAAATGATTCTATCTCTCCAAATAAAAAAGTGAGTGTCACAATTATTATTATTATTATTTTTTTTTTTTGTTTTTTTTCTTGGTTTCTTCCTAATTTTTTACAAGGATCAATTTCTTTTTTGAACCGTGGCTCTATCTCTTTAAATAAAAAAAATAGCCCCCCTCTGTATTCTCAGCCTCTTTCATAATTTTAATCATTTTTTCACGAAAATCAGCTGTTTTTTCGTTTATTTATAGGGTATCGCAAAAATTTTTACGTGACTTTTTTGTAGGTCTATTCAAGGGGAACAAAATTGTTTATATAAAATTTTTCGATATCTCGTTTGTTTTTCGAGTTTTGGGCAATTTTGGAGGGGGAGTAAAAAATTTTTAATATTTTTTTCACTTTTTTCGTATTTTTTCCATCTTTTTATGTAGTTGGAAAAAAACGGTTTGGAGGTATTACTGAGGCATGTGTTGCGGATACGATGCACTTTTATTTTTTTCATTACCTCTATTAGTACGGTCAATATTTCGATTTTCCAATTTTTTTAGATATCTCCCGGACTATTAATTTTGGGAAAAAAATTAAAAAATAAAATTGTAGATTTTCCGAAGGCAGTCAAAAGCTATCTCGGTGATTCGGAAAAATATCGATCATTTCCGAGTAATTTCGTATTATCCGAAATTCAAATGTTTTTTTTCATATATTTGAAATTTTCCCAGTTTTCCGATCATTTTAGAGAAAATATCGAAGAGCTACGATTTGTTGGTATATTCGTGCACTGCCAAAAACATTTTTCACAATTCAGTTTCGATTGTTGGTTTCGTTGTTTTTTGTGTTTTACAATATCGGAATTTTTCGGAAAATTTCCCGGAAAACCCGGTCATCATTTTCCGATCATTCTCAAAGCTCACAGCCTTCCGTAAGACATATTGAAGTATATCTAGAAGAAATTTGAAAGAATTCGAATCAATTCTTGAACCGGTATCGAGAAAAGTAGGAACTTGAAAAAAAAAATTGGAAAATTACCGTAAAATTTTTCCGGATTTTCCGATCGCCAAAAAAAATCACGTGACAAATACCGCCATCGCGTTGATAAAATGACTGAAAGTCCCTTGCGATATCTTCGATATTTTGGGAAATATAGCGTTTTAAAAATTTTCGGCACACAAAAAATTTTTTTTATTTTTTTTAATTTTTTTCAATTTTTTCATGCTTTATAGTGTCAGATATGGATCATTAAGCCGTTTGAACCATCTCTCTATCTTTTCGAATAAAAAAGTTAGACACCCCTACAGGTCGAAGTTATTATTATTATTATTATTATTTTCTTGATTTTTTTCCATTTTTTATTAAGGATCAAGGTCCCGTTGGATTCAAAGTTCTATCTAGTCAAATAAAAAAGTTAGGCTCCCTCTGTATTTCTCTGTCCGAAAGACCGTAGAATACTACTCTCTAAAGATCGTAGTATAACAAGTGTGGGCGCGGGATTCGCCTACGCTAGCATCCGCCTTGCGCCCACACTTGGCCTGCCGGCGGCTTAACTGTCGCGCTTCGCGCGACGATCCTAGCCCCCCGTGTACACGTATATCCTTTCCGTGTACACGTATATCCATTCCGTGTACACGTATATCCTTTCCGTGTACACGTATCTACCAATTATTTGAATACTACGATCTTATGGCGTTGTTCTTATTTTAAAGGTTCATTGTCAAAATGATTAGAAACTATAATTGGATACCAATAATGTGAATACTACGATCAATGCGTGTCTGTCTTTATAATTGAATCTATTTGATACTATAATTGGACACCAATAATGTGAATACTACGATCAATGTGTGTCTGTCTTTATCATTGAATCCGTTTGAAACTATAATTGGACACCAATAATGTGAATACTACGATCAATGCTTGTCTGTCTTCATCATTGAGTCCGTTTGAAACTATAATTGGACACCAATAATGTGAATACTACGATCAATGCGTGTCTGTCTTTATCGTTGGGTCAGTTTGAAACTATAATTGGACACCAATAATGTGAATACTACGATCAATGCGTGCCTGTCTTTATCATTGAGTCAGTTTGAAACTATAATTGGACACCAATAATGTGAATACTACGATCAATGAGTGTCTTTCTTTATCATTGAATCCGTTTGAAACTATAATTGGACACCAATAATGTGAATACTACGATCAATGCGTGTCTGTCTTTATTATTGAATCCGTTTGAAACTATAATTGGACACCAATAATGTGAATACTACGATCAATGTGTATAATATATCGATTTTTCCGCATTTTTTTCAAATATTTCATGAACTATTGATTTTGAAAAAACAATTCATTTACATTTTTTGTAGACTTTCCAAAGGCAATCATAAAAGGTTCTATGAAAAATTGGGAAATATGCAGCCGTTTGGGAAATATTTGGAATTATTCAAAATTGTCGAAATTTTTTTCTAAGTCCCGACGAATTTTTTTGGGTTTTATTTTTTTTTCTGCTCTGGTAATGAATTCGAAGAAATCAAATTGGGATATGTTGATAGAGTTAATTGAGAGGTATTTTTGACAAAAAAATCATTTCTCATTTTTTATTGGTTCTGGAGATATATCGATTTTTCCGATTTTTTTTCGATTATTTCTCGGACTATTGATTTTGAAGAAACAATTCAATTACATTTTTTGTAGACTTTCCAAAGGCAATCATAAAAGGTTCTATGAAAAATTGAGAAATATGCAGCCGTTTGGGAAATATTTAGAATTATTCAAAATTGTCGAATTTTTTTTCAAAGTCCCTACGAATTTTTTTGGGTTTTATTTTTTTCCCGCTGTGGTAATGAATTCGAAGAAACCAAATTGGAAGGGGTTGATAGAGTTCGTTGAGAGGTATTTTTGACAAAAAAATCATTTCTCAGTTTTTATTGATTCTGGAGATATATGGATTTTTCCGATTTTTTTTCAAATATTTCTCAGACTATTGATTTTGAAGAAACAATTCATTTACATTTTTTGTAGACTTCCCAAAGGCAATCATAAAAGGTTCTATGAAAAATTGAGAAATATGCAGCCGTTTGGGAAATATTTAGAATTATTCAAAATCGAAGAAATTTTTTTCTAAGTCCCGACGAATTTTTTTGGGTTTTATTTTTTTCCCGCTGTGGTAATGAATTCGAAGAAACCAAATTGGAAGGGGTTGATAGAGTTCGTTGAGAGGTATTTTTGACAAAAAAATCATTTCTCAGTTTTCATTGATTCTGGAGATATATCAATTTTTCCGATTTTTTTTCGAATATTTCTTGGACTATTGATTTTGAAGAAACAATTCATTTACATTTTTTGTAGACTTCCCGAAGGCAATCATAAAAGGTTCTATGAAAAATTGGGAAATATGCAGCCGTTTGGGAAATATTTGGAATTATTCAAAATCGAAGAAATTTTTTTCTAAGTCCCGACGAATTTTTTTGGGTTTTATTTTTTTCCCGCTGCAGTAATGAATTTGAAGAAACCAAATTGGGATGGGTTGATAGAGTCCATTGAAAGGTATTTTTGACAAAAAAATAATTTCTCATTTTTTATTGGTTCTGGAGATATATCGATTTTTCCGATTTTTTTTCGAATATTTCTTGGACTATTGATTTTGAAGAAACAATTCATTAACATTTTTTGTAGACTTCCCAAAGGCAATCATAAAAGGTTCTATGAAAAATTTGGAAATATGCAGCCGTTTAGGAAATATTTGGAATTATTCAAAATCGAAGAAATTTTTTTTTAAGTCCCGACGAATTTTTTTGGGTTTTATTTTTTTCCCGCTGCAGTAATGAATTCGAAGAAACCAAATTGGGATGGGTTGATAGAGTCCATTGAAAGGTATTTTTGACAAAAAAATCATTTCTCAGTTTTCATTGATTCTGGAGATATATCGATTTTTCCGATTTTTTTTCGAATATTTCTTGGACTATTGATTTTGAAGAAACAATTCATCTACATTTTTTGTATACTTTTCAAAAACAATCATAAAAGGTTCTATGAAAAATTTGGAAATATGCAGCCGTTTGGGAAATATTTGGAATTTTTCAAAATCGACGAAATTTTTTTCTAAGTCCCGACGAATTTTTTTGGGTTTAATTTTTTTTCTGCTCTGGTAATGAATTCGAAGAAACCAAATTGGGATGGGTTGATAGAGTCCATTGAAAGGTATTTTTAACAGAAAAATCATTTCTCAGTTTTCATTGATTCTGGAGATATATCGATTTTTCCGATTTTTTTTCAAATATTTCCCGGACTATTGATTTTGAAGAAACAATTCATCTACATTTTTTGTATACTTTTCAAAAACAATCATAAAAGGTTCTATGAAAAATTTGGAAATATGCAGCCGTTTGGGAAATATTTGGAATTTTTCAAAATCGACGAAATTTTTTTCCAAGTCCCGACGAATTTTTTTGGGTTTTATTTTTTTCTCGCTGCAGTAATGAATTCGAAGAAACCAAATTGGGATGGGTTGATAGAGTCCATTGAAAGGTATTTTTAACAAAAAAATCATTTCTCAGTTTTCATTGATTCTGGAGATATATCGATTTTTCCGATTTTTTTTCGAATATTTCTTGGACTATTGATTTTGAAGAAACAATTCATTTACATTTTTTGTAGACTTTTCAAAAACAATCATAAAAGGTTCTATGAAAAATTTGGAAATATGCAGCCGTTTGGGAAATATTTGAAATTATTCAAAATTGTCGAAATTTTTTCCAAGTCCCGACGAATTTTTTTATTTTTGAAATAGGAAAAAAATTCATTCGAAACTTTTTGTAGTACTAATGGAGTACAATAAAATTGTATGCATACACTTTTCCATATCTTGTTTAGTTTTTGAGATTTTGGTGCTTTTATAAAAAAAATTTCTAAGTCCAGCCTTTTTTTTGGATTTTATTTTTTTCCCGCTCTGTTATTGAATTCGAAAAAACCAAATTTAGACGATCGATAGAGTTCATTGAGAGGTATCTTCTGCAAAAAATTAATTTCCAAGTTTTTTCTTAATTCGGGAGATATATCGATTTTCCCGTTTTTTTCAAATATTTCCTGTACTATTGAAAATAGGGGAATTATTCATTTACATATTTTATAGATTTTTTGAAGGCGGTCAAAAAAGGTATCGTGGTAAATTGAAAAAATATCAGCAGTTTCCGAGATATTTCGTATTTTTAAAAATTACAATTTTTTTTTTCATATTTTTCAATTTTTCTCAGTTTTCCGGACATTTTCTTAAAAGTGTTGAAGAGGTATGATTTTTTTGTATTTCCAAGCTCTATCCACTGCATTGTTCAAAATTCAATTTCGATCATCGGTACGTTTTTTTTTCATGTTTTTTACTTTTCGGAAAATCGTCCGGAAAACCCGTTTTCATTTTCCGATCCTTCTCAAAAACTATACACCACTGTAGGGCATTTGGTCGTACTTCTTAAAGAAATATGAATTCGAAAAAACGAAACCCTGGACCTGTATCGAGGAAACTAGGAAAAACACAAAAATGGCAGTTAAAATTTTCCGGGTTTTCCGATCGCAAAAAAAAATAAATTTTGAGATACATTTTTTTGATTATTTACGTGATTAAAATTTCAACTCGATATCTCTAACGGTTTCGAAAATATAAGGTGTTTTCTAAAGACGACAGACAAAATGGCGGACATACAAAAAATTTATTTTTTTTAATTTTTCGTTTTTTCATTTTCATATTCATTTTTCAATGGGCCACATTTTCCCTTTATGAAAAATGATTCTATCTCTTCAAATAAAAAAGTGAGTGTCACAATTATTATTATTATTATTATTTTTTTTTGTTTTTTTTCTTGGATTCTTCCTAATTTTTTACAAGGATCAATTTCTTTTTTGAACCGTGGCTCTATCTACTCAAATAAAAAAAATAGCCCCCCTCTATGTTCTCGGCCTGTTTCATAGTTTCAATCATTTTTTCACGAAAATCAGCTGTTTTTTCGTTTATTTATAGGGTATCGCAAAAATTTTTACGTGACTTTTTTGTAGGTCTATTCAAGGGGAACAAAATTGTTTATATAAAATTTTTCGATATCTCGTTTGGTTTTCGAGTTTTGGGCAATTTGGGAGGGGGAGTACAGATTTTTTATTTTTTTTTTCATTTGTTTCGTATTTTTCCCATCTTTTTATGTAGTCGGAGAAAAACTGTTTGGAGGTATTACTGAGGCATGTGTTGCGGATACGATGCACTTTTATTTTTTTCATTACCTCTATTAGTACGGTCAATATTTCGATTTTCCAATTTTTTCAGATATCTCCCGGACTATTAATTTTGGGAAAAAAATTAAAAAACAAAATTGTAGATTTTCCAAAGGCAGTCAAAAGCTGTCTCGGTGATTCGGAAAAATATCGACCATTTCCGAGTAATTTCGTATTATCCGAAATTCAAATGTTTTTTTTCATATATTTGAAATTTTCCCAGTTTTCCGATCATCTTAGAAAAAATATCGAAGATGTGATTTGTTGGTATATTCGTGCACTGCCAAAAACATTTTTCACAATTCAGTTTCGATTGTTGGTTTCGTTGTCATTTGTGTTTTACAATATCGGAATTTTTCGGAAAATTCCCCGGAAAACCCGGTTATCATTTTCCGATCATTCTCAAAACTAACAGCCTTCTGTAAGACATATTGAAGTATATCTAGAAGAAATTTGAAAGGATTCGAATCAATTCTTGAACCGGCATCGAGAAAAGTAGGAAATTGAAAAAAAAAATCGGAAAATCACCGTAAAATTTTTCCGGATTTTCCGATCGCCAAAAAAAGTCACGTGACAAATACCGTCATCGAGTTGATAAAATGACTGAAAGTCCCAAGCGATATCTTTGATAGTTTGGGAAATATAGCCTTTTAAAAATTTTCGAGGGACAAAAATTTTTTTTTATTTTTTTAAATTTTTTTCAGTTTTTTCATCTTTTATAGTGTCAAATAAGGATCATTAACCCGTTTGAACCATCTCTCTATCTTTTCGAATAAAAAAGTTAGGCACCCCTACAGGTCGAAGTTATTATTATTATTATTATTTTTTTTTCGATTTTTTTCTATTTTTTATTAAGGATCAAGGTCCCGTTGGATTCAAAGTTCTATCTGTCCAAATAAAAAAGTTAGGCTCCCTCTGTCCGAAAGACCGCAGAATACTACTTCTCTAAAGATCGTAGTATAACAAGTATGGGCGCGGGATTCGCCTACGCTAGCATCCGCCTTGCGCCCACACTTGGCCTGCCGGCGGCTTAACTATCGCGCTTCGCGCGACGATCCTAGCCCCCCGTGTACACGTATATCCTTTCCGTGTACACGTATATCCTTTCCGTGTACACGTATATCCTTTCCGTGTACACGTACATACCAATTATTTGAATACAACGATCTTAAGGCGTTGTTCTTATTTTAAACGTTCATTGTCAAAATGATTAAAAACTATAATTGGACACCAATAATGTGAATACTACGATCAATGCATGTCTGTCTTTATCATTGAATCCATTTGATACTATAATTGGACACCAATAATGTGAATACTACGATCAACGTGTGTCTGTCTTTATCATTGAATCCGTTTGAAACTATAATTGGACACCAATAATGTGAATACTACGATCAATGCTTGTTTGTCTTCATCATTGAGTCCGTTTGAAACTATAATTAGACACCAATAATGTGAATACTACGATCAATGCGTGTCTGTCTTTATCATTGAATCCGTTTGAAACTATAATTGGACACCAATAATGTGAATACTACGATCAATGCTTGTTTGTCTTCATCATTGAGTCCGTTTGAAACTATAATTGGACACCAATAATGTGAATACTACGATCAATGCTTGTTTGTCTTCATCATTGAGTCCGTTTGAAACTATAATTAGACACCAATAATGTGAATACTACGATCAATGCGTGTCTGTCTTTATCGTTGGGTTTGAAACTATAATTGGACACCAATAATGTGAATACTACGATCAATGAGTGTCTGTCTTCATCATTGAATCCGTTTGAAACTATAATTGGACACCAATAATGTGAATACTACGATCAATGCGTGGCTGTTTTTATCATTGAATCCATTTGAAACTATAATTGGACACCAATAATGTGAATACTACGATCAATGTGTATAATATATCGATTTTTCCGCATTTTTTTCAAATATTTCATGAACTATTGATTTTGAAAAAACAATTCATTTATATTTGTTGTATATTTTCCAAAAGCAATCATAAAAGATTTCATGAAAAATGTGGAAATATGCAGCAGTTTGGGAAATATTTGGAATTATTCAAAATTGTCGAAATTTTTTTCTAAGTCCCGCGAATATTTTTGGGTTTTATTTTTTTCCCGCTGCAGTAATGAATTCGAAGAAACCAAATTGGGATGGGTTGATAGAGTTTATTGAGAGGTATTTTTAACAAAAAAATTATTTCTCATTTTTTATTGGTCCTGGAGATATATCGATTTTTCCGATTTTTTTTCGAATATATCTCGGACTATTGATTTTGAAGAAACAATTCATCTACATTTTTTGTAGACTTCCCAAAGGCAATCATAAAAGGTTCTATGAAAAATTGGGAAATATGCAGCCGTTTGGGAAATATTTTGAATTATTCAAAATCGACGAAATTTTTTTCAAAGTTTCGACGAATTTTTTTGGGTTTTATTTTTTTCCCGCAGCAGTAATGAATTCGAAGAAACCAAATTGGGATGGGTTGATAGAGTCCATTGAGAGGTATTTTTAACAAAAAAATCATTTCTCAGTTTTTATTGATTCTGGAGATATATCGATTTTTCCGATTTTTTTTCAAATATTTCCCGGACTATTGATTTTGAAGAAACAATTCATCTACATTTTTTGTATACTTTTCAAAAACAATCATAAAAGGTTCTATGAAAAATTTGGAAATATGCAGCCGTTTGGGAAATATTTGGAATTTTTCAAAATCGACGAAATTTTTTTCCAAGTCCCGACGAATTTTTTTGGGTTTTATTTTTTTCTCGCTCTGGTAATGAATTCGAAGAAACCAAATTGGGATATGTTGATAGAGTTCATTGAGAGGTATTTTTGACAAAAAAACATTTCTCATTTTTTATTGGTTCTGGAGATATATCGATTTTTCCGATTTTTTTTCGAATATTTCTCGGACTATTGATTTTGAAGAAACAATTCATTTACATTTTTTGTAAACTTTTTAAAGGCAATCATAAAAGGTTCTATGAAAAATTGGGAAATATGCAGCCGTTTGGGAAATATTTGGAATTTTTCAAAATCGACGAAATTTTTTTCCAAGTCCCGACGAATTTTTTTGGGTTTTATTTTTTTCTCGCTGCAGTAATGAATTCGAAGAAACCAAATTGGGATGGGTTGATAGAGTCCATTGAAAGGTATTTTTAACAAAAAAATCATTTTTCAGTTTTCATTGATTCTGGAGATATATCGATTTTTCCGATTTTTTTTCGAATATTTCTTGGACTATTGATTTTGAAGAAACAATTCATTTACATTTTTTGTAGACTTTTCAAAAACAATCATAAAAGGTTCTATGAAAAATTTGGAAATATGCAGCCGTTTGGGAAATATTTGGAATTATTCAAAATTGTCGAAATTTTTTTCTAAGTCTCGACGAATTTTTTTGGGTTTTATTTTTTTTCTGCTCTGGTAATGAATTCGAAGAAACCAAACTGGGATATGTTGATAGAGTTCATTGAGAGGTATTTTTGACAAAAAAATCTTTTCTCATTTTTTATTGGTTCTGGAGATATATCGATTTTTCCGATTTTTTTTCGATTATTTCTCGGACTATTGATTTTAAAGAAACAATTCATTTACATTTTTTGTAGACTTCCCGAAGGCAATCATAAAAGGTTCTATGAAAAATTGGGAAATATGCAGCCGTTTGGGAAATATTTAGATTTATTCAAAATTGGCGAAATTTTTTTCTAAGTCTCGACGAATTTTTTTGGGTTTTATTTTTTTTCTGCTCTGGTAATGAATTCGAAGAAACCAAACTGGGATATGTTGATAGAGTTCATTGAGAGGTATTTTTGACAAAAAAATCTTTTCTCATTTTTTATTGGTTCTGGAGATATATCGATTTTTCCGATTTTTTTTCGATTATTTCTCGGACTATTGATTTTAAAGAAACAATTCATTTACATTTTTTGTAGACTTCCCGAAGGCAATCATAAAAGGTTCTATGAAAAATTGGGAAATATGCAGCCGTTTGGGAAATATTTGGAATTATTCAAAATTGTCGAAATTTTTTTCTAAGTCCCGACGAATTTTTTTGGGTTTTATTTTTTTTCTGCTCTGGTAATGAATTCCAAGAAACCAAATTGGGATATGTTGATAGAGTTAATTGAGAGGTATTTTTGACAAAAAAATCATTTCTCATTTTTTATTGGTTCTGGAGATATATCGATTTTTCCGATTTTTTTTCGATTATTTCTCGGACTATTGATTTTGAAGAAACAATTCATTTACATTTTTTGTAGACTTCCCAAAGGCAATCATAAAAGGTTCTATGAAAAATTGAGAAATATGCAGCCGTTTGGGAAATATTTGGAATTATTCAAAATCGAAGAAATTTTTTTCTAAGTCCCGACGAATTTTTTTGGGTTTTATTTTTTTCTTGCTGCAGTAATGAATTCGAAGAAAGCAAATTGGGATGGGTTGATAGAGTCCATTGAGAGGTATTTTTGACAAAAATATCATTTCTCATTTTTTATTGGTTCTGGAGATATATCGATTTTTCCGATTTTTTTTCGATTATTTCTCGGACTATTGATTTTGAAGAAACAATTCATTTACATTTTTTGTAGACTTCTCAAAGGCAATCATAAAAGGTTCTATGAAAAATTGAGATATATGCAGCCGTTTGGGAAATATTTGGAATTATTCAAAATTGTCGAAATTTTTTTCTAAGTCCCGACGAATTTTTTTAGGTTTTATTTTTTTCCCGCTGTAGTAATGAATTCGAAGAAACCAAATTGGAAGAAGTTGATAGAGTTCGTTGAGAGGTATTTTTGACAAAAAAATCATTCCTCATTTTTTATTGGTTCTGGAGATATATCGATTTTACCGTTTTTTTTTCAAATATTTCCCGGACTATTGATTTTGAAGAAACAATTCATTAACATTTTTTGTATACTTTTCAAAAACAATCATAAAAGGTTCTATGAAAAATTTGGAAATATGCAGCCGTTTGGGAAATATTTGAAATTATTCAAAATTATCGAAAATTTTTTCCAAGTCCCGACGAATTTTTTTATTTTTGAAATAGGAAAAAAATTCATTCGAAACTTTTTGTAGTACTAATGAAGTACAATAAAATTGTATCCATACACTTTTCCATATCTTGTTTAGTTTTTGAGATTTTGGTGCTTTTATAAAAAAAATTTCTAAGTCCAGCCTTTTTTTTGGATTTTATTTTTTTCCCGCTTTGTTATTGAATTCGAAAAAACCAAATTAACACGATCGATAGAGTTCATTGAGAGGTATCTTCTGCAAAAAATAAATTTCCAAGTTTTTTCTTAATTCGGGAGATATATCGATTTTCCCGTTTTTTTCAAATATTTCCTGTACTATTGAAAATAGGGAAATTATTTATTTACATATTTTATAGATTTTTTGAAGGCGGTCAAAAAAGGTATCGTGGTAAATTGGAAAAATATCAGCAGTTTCCGAGATATTTCGTATTTTTAAAAATTACAATTTTTTTTTTCATATTTTTCAATTTTTCTCAGTTTTCCGGACATTTTCTTAAAAGTGTTGAAGAGGTATGATTTTTTTGTATTTCCAAGCTCTATCCACTGCATTGTTCAAAATTCAATTTCGATCATCGGTGCGGTTTTTATTCGAAATTTTCACTTTTCGGAAAATCGTCCGGAAAACCCGTTTTCATTTTCCGATCCTTCTCAAAAACTATACACCTGAGAAGGCTATATAGGCGCATATTTCTAAAAAAATTGGAATGGAAAAAATCATTTCCTGAACCGCTATCGAGTTACCGGTGAAAACCTTAAAAATGACCTTGAAAATTTTCCGGGTTTTCCGATCGCAAAAAAAAATTTTTTTCGAGATACATTTTTTGAGTTATTGATTTGATTCAAATTTCAAAGCAATATCTCCAAGGGTTTGGAAATCATAGCGTTCGCCCCGGGGGCGACAGACAAAAAAAAAATGAGTCGACATTTTAATTTTTTTTAATTTTTTATTTTTTTATTTCCATATTCATTTTTCAAAGGGCCACATTTTCTCTTTATGAAAAATGATTCTATCTCTCCAAATAAAAAAGTGAGTGTCACAATTATTATTATTATTTTTTTTTTTTTTTGTTTTTTTTCTTGGTTTCTTCCTAATTTTTTACAAGGATCAATTTCTTTTTTGAACCGTGGCTCTATCTCTTTAAATAAAAAAAATAGCCCCCCTCTGTATTCTCAGCCTCTTTCATAATTTTAATCATTTTTTCACGAAAATCAGCTGTTTTTTCGTTTATTTATAGGGTATCGCAAAAATTTTTACGTGACTTTTTTGTAGGTCTATTTAAGGGGAACAAAATTGTTTATATAAAATTTTTCGATATCTCGTTTGGTTTTCGAGTTTTGGGCAATTTTGGAGGGGGAGTAAAAAATTTTTAATATTTTTTTCACTTTTTTCGTATTTTTTCCATCTTTTTATGTAGTTGGAAAAAAACGGTTTGGAGGTATTACTGAGGCATGTGTTGCGGATACGATGCACTTTTATTTTTTTCATTACCTCTATTAGTACGGTAAATACTTCGATTTTCCAATTTTTTTAGATATCTCCCGGACTATTAATTTTGGGAAAAAAATTAAAAAACAAAATTGTAGATTTTCCAAAGGCAGTCAAAAGCTGTCTCGGTGATTCGGAAAAATATCGACCATTTTCGAGTAATTTCGTATTATCCGAAATTCAAATGTTTTTTTTCATATATTTGAAATTTTCCCAGTTTTCCGATCATTTTAGAGAAAATATCGAAGATGTGATTTGTTGGTATATTTGTGCTCTACCAAAAACATTTTTCACAATTCAGTTTCGATTGTTGGTTTCGTTGTCTTTTGTGTTTTACAATATCGGAATTTTTCGGAAAATTTCCCGGAAAACCCGGTTATCATTTTCCGATCATTCTCAAAACTAACAGCCTTCTGTAAGACATATTGAAGTATATCTAGAAGAAATTTGAAAGGATTCGAATCAATTCTTGAACCGGCATCGAGAAAAGTAGGAAATTGAAATAAAAAATCGGAAAATCACCGTAAAATTTTTCCGGATTTTCCGATCGCCAAAAAAAGTCACGTGACAATTACCGTCATCGAGTTGATAAAATGACTGAAAGTCCCAAGCGATATCTTTGATAGTTTGGGAAATATAGCGTTTTAAAAATTTTCGACACAGAAAAAATTTTTTTTATTTTTTTTAATTTTTTTCAGTTTTTTCATCTTTTATAGTGTCAAATAAGAATCATTAACCCGTTTGAACCATCTCTCTATCTTTTCGAATAAAAAAGTTAGAAACCCCTACAGGTCGAAGTTATTATTATTATTATTATTTTTTTCTTGATTTTTTTCTATTTTTTATTAAGGATCAAGGTCCCGTTGGATTCAAAGTTCTATCTGTCCAAATAAAAAAGTTAGGCTCCCTCTGTCCGAAAGACCGTAGAATACTACTTCTCTAAAGATCGTAGTATAACAAGTATGGGCGCGGGATTCGCCTACGCTAGCATCCGCCTTGCGCCCACACTTGGCCTGCCGGCGGCTTAACTGTCGCGCTTCGCGCGACGATCCTAGCCCCCCGTGTACACGTATATCCTTTCCGTGTACACGTATATCCTTTCCGTGTACACGTATATCCTTTCCGTGTACACGTATATCCTTTCCGTGTACACGTATATCCTTTCCGTGTACACGTATATCCTTTCCGTGTACACGTACATACCAATTATTTGAATACAACGATCTTAAGGCGTTGTTCTTATTTTAAACGTTCATTGTCAAAATGATTAAAAACTATAATTGGACACCAATAATGTGAATACTACGATCAATGCATGTCTGTCTTTATCATTGAATCCATTTGATACTATAATTGGACACCAATAATGTGAATACTACGATCAACGTGTGTCTGTCTTTATCATTGAATCCGTTTGAAACTATAATTGGACACCAATAATGTGAATACTACGATCAATGCTTGTTTGTCTTCATCATTGAGTCCGTTTGAAACTATAATTAGACACCAATAATGTGAATACTACGATCAATGCGTGTCTGTCTTTATCGTTGGGTTTGAAACTATAATTGGACACCAATAATGTGAATACTACGATCAATGAGTGTCTGTCTTCATCATTGAATCCGTTTGAAACTATAATTGGACACCAATAATGTGAATACAACGATCAATGCGTGTCTGTTTTAATCATTGAATCCATTTGAAACTATAATTGGATACCAATAATGTGAATACTACGATCAATGAGTGTCTTTCTTTATCATTGAATCCGTTTGAAACTATAATTGGACACCAATAATGTGAATACTACGATCAATGCGTGTCTGTTTTTATCATTGAATCCGTTTGAAACTATAATTGGACACCAATAATGTGAATACTACGATCAATGTGTATAATATATCGATTTTTCCGCATTTTTTTCAAATATTTCATGAACTATTGATTTTGAAAAAACAATTCATTTATATTTTTTGTATATTTTCCAAAAGCAATCATAAAAGGTTCTATGAAAAATTGGGAAATATGCAGCCGTTTGGGAAATATTTAGAATTATTCAAAATTGTCGAAATTTTTTTCTAAGTCCCGACGAATTTTTTTGGGTTTTATTTTTTTCTCGCTGCAGTAATGAATTCGGAGAAACCAAATTGGGATGGGTTGATAGAGTTCATTGAGAGGTATTTTTGACAAAAAAATCATTTCTCATTTTTTATTGGTTCTGGAGATATATCGATTTTTCCGATTTTTTTTCGATTATTTCTCGGACTATTGATTTTGAAGAAACAATTCATCTACATTTTTTGTAGACTTCCCAAAGGCAATCATAAAAGGTTCTATGAAAAATTGGGAAATATGCAGGTTTGGGAAATATTTAGAATTATTCAAAATTGGCGAAATTTTTTTCTAAGTCTCGACGAATTTTTTTGGGTTTTATTTTTTTTCTGCTCTGGTAATGAATTCGAAGAAACCAAACTGGGATATGTTGATAGAGTTCATTGAGAGGTATTTTTGACAAAAAAATCTTTTCTCATTTTTTATTGGTTCTGGAGATATATCGATTTTTCCGATTTTTTTTCGATTATTTCTCGGACTATTGATTTTAAAGAAACAATTCATTTACATTTTTTGTAGACTTCCCGAAGGCAATCATAAAAGGTTCTATGAAAAATTGGGAAATATGCAGCCGTTTGGGAAATATTTGGAATTATTCAAAATTGTCGAAATTTTTTTCTAAGTCCCGACGAATTTATTTGGGTTTTATTTTTTTTCTGCTCTGGTAATGAATTCGAAGAAACCAAATTGGGATATGTTGATAGAGTTAATTGAGAGGTATTTTTGACAAAAAAATCATTTCTCATTTTTTATTGGTTCTGGAGATATATCGATTTTTCCGATTTTTTTTCGATTATTTCTCGGACTATTGATTTTGAAGAAACAATTCATTTACATTTTTTGTAGACTTTCCAAAGGCAATCATAAAAGGTTCTATGAAAAATTGAGAAATATGCAGCCGTTTGGGAAATATTTAGAATTATTCAAAATTGTCGAAATTTTTTTCTAAGTCCCGACGAATTTTTTTGGGTTTTATTTTTTTCTCGCTGCAGTAATGAATTCGGAGAAACCAAATTGGGATGGGTTGATAGAGTTCATTGAGAGGTATTTTTGACAAAAAAATCATTTCTCATTTTTTATTGGTTCTGGAGATATATCGATTTTTCCGATTTTTTTTCGAATATTTCTCGGACTATTGATTTTGAAGAAACAATTCATCTACATTTTTTGTAGACTTTCCAAAGGCAATCATAAAAGGTTCTATGAAAAATTGGGTAATATGCAGCCGTTTGGGAAACATTTGGAATTATTCAAAATTATCGAAAAATTTTTCTAAGTCCCGACGAATTTTTTTATTTTTGAAATAGGAAAAAAATTCATTCGAAACGTTTTGTAGTACTAATGAAGTACAATAAAATTGTATTAATCAACTTTTCCATATCTTGTTTAGTTTTTGAGATTTTGGTGCTTTTATAAAAAAAATTTCTAAGTCCAGCCTTTTTTTTGGATTTTATTTTTTTCCCGCTTTGTTATTGAATTCGAAAAAACCAAATTTACACGATCGATAGAGTTCATTGAGAGGTATCTTCTGCAAAAAATAAATTTCCAAGTTTTTTCTTAATTCGGGAGATATATCGATTTTCCCGTTTTTTTCAAATATTTCCTGTACTATTGAAAATAGGGAAATTATTTATTTACATATTTTATAGATTTTTTGAAGGCGGTCAAAAAAGGTATCGTGGTAAATTGGAAAAATATCAGCAGTTTCCGAGATATTTCGTATTTTTAAAAATTACAATTTTTTTTTTCATATTTTTCAATTTTTCTCAGTTTTCCGGACATTTTCTTAAAAGTGTTGAAGAGGTATGATTTTTTTGTATTTCCAAGCTCTATCCACTGCATTGTTCAAAATTCAATTTCGATCATCGGTGCGGTTTTTATTCGAAATTTTCACTTTTCGGAAAATCGTCCGGAAAACCCGTTTTCATTTTCCGATCCTTCTCAAAAACTATACACCTGAGAAGGCTATATAGGCGCATATTTCTAAAAAAATTGGAATGGAAAAAATCATTTCCTGAACCGCTATCGAGTTACCGGTGAAAACCTTAAAAATGACCTTGAAAATTTTCCGGGTTTTCCGATCGCAAAAAAAAATTTTTTTCGAGATACATTTTTTGAGTTATTGATTTGATTCAAATTTCAAAGCAATATCTCCAAGGGTTTGGAAATCATAGCGTTCGCCCCGGGGGCGACAGACAAAAAAAAAATGAGTCGACATTTTAATTTTTTTTAATTTTTTATTTTTTTATTTCCATATTCATTTTTCAAAGGGCCACATTTTCTCTTTATGAAAAATGATTCTATCTCTCCAAATAAAAAAGTGAGTGTCACAATTATTATTATTATTATTTTTTTTTTTTGTTTTTTTTCTTGGTTTCTTCCTAATTTTTTACAAGGATCAATTTCTTTTTTGAACCGTGGCTCTATCTCTTTAAATAAAAAAAATAGCCCCCCTCTGTATTCTCAGCCTCTTTCATAATTTTAATCATTTTTTCACGAAAATCAGCTGTTTTTTCGTTTATTTATAGGGTATCGCAAAAATTTTTACGTGACTTTTTTGTAGGTCTATTCAAGGGGAACAAAATTGTTTATATAAAATTTTTCGATATCTCGTTTGTTTTTCGAGTTTTGGGCAATTTTGGAGGGGGAGTAAAAAATTTTTAATATTTTTTTCACTTTTTTCGTATTTTTTCCATCTTTTTATGTAGTTGGAAAAAAACGGTTTGGAGGTATTACTGAGGCATGTGTTGCGGATACGATGCACTTTTATTTTTTTCATTACCTCTATTAGTACGGTCAATATTTCGATTTTCCAATTTTTTTAGATATCTCCCGGACTATTAATTTTGGGAAAAAAATTAAAAAATAAAATTGTAGATTTTCCGAAGGCAGTCAAAAGCTATCTCGGTGATTCGGAAAAATATCGATCATTTCCGAGTAATTTCGTATTATCCGAAATTCAAATGTTTTTTTTCATATATTTGAAATTTTCCCAGTTTTCCGATCATTTTAGAGAAAATATCGAAGAGCTACGATTTGTTGGTATATTCGTGCACTGCCAAAAACATTTTTCACAATTCAGTTTCGATTGTTGGTTTCGTTGTTTTTTGTGTTTTACAATATCGGAATTTTTCGGAAAATTTCCCGGAAAACCCGGTCATCATTTTCCGATCATTCTCAAAGCTCACAGCCTTCCGTAAGACATATTGAAGTATATCTAGAAGAAATTTGAAAGAATTCGAATCAATTCTTGAACCGGTATCGAGAAAAGTAGGAACTTGAAAAAAAAAATTGGAAAATCACCGTAAAATTTTTCCGGATTTTCCGATCGCCAAAAAAAATCACGTGACAAATACCGCCATCGCGTTGATAAAATGACTGAAAGTCCCTTGCGATATCTTCGATATTTTGGGAAATATAGCGTTTTAAAAATTTTCGGCACACAAAAAATTTTTTTTATTTTTTTTTATTTTTTTCAATTTTTTCATGCTTTATAGTGTCAGATATGGATCATTAAGCCGTTTGAACCATCTCTCTATCTTTTCGAATAAAAAAGTTAGACACCCCTACAGGTCGAAGTTATTATTATTATTATTATTTTTTTCTTGATTTTTTTCCATTTTTTATTAAGGATCAAGGTCCCGTTGGATTCAAAGTTCTATCTAGTCAAATAAAAAAGTTAGGCTCCCTCTGTATTTCTCTGTCCGAAAGACCGTAGAATACTACTCTCTAAAGATCGTAGTATAACAATGAGAGACTCAATGTAGAACAGACTTCAGTATTAATTACAGGTTTCGATTTTTCCCTTCAATTAAACTCAATCTTAAGATGAAAGGACTTCCAAATTTTTCAAAGAGTGACAAAGCGATACAATATTTCTTGATATGTAATTTCTTCTGAATATACTGGAGTTTCATCTAAACACCAAACCGCTATTTTCAATATCTCAAAGAGGTATTACTACACCAAATATTCCGGTAGAGTTAAGTATCGTATTCTATCTAGATAATTAGCTTCAAAATAACGGAAAAATACTTCGCTTCTTCAAAAAACATTTACGTTTTGGATTATTATGTCTGTCTCCGTTACCAAAACTTGTAGTTTCCTACACTATTATTTTTTTTACAACAAATATTTTGCTAATATATCCATCAACTAAATAGATATAATATGATAATTTATATCCTATGAAGTGTGGTTGAATGGAACCTGGCGCACTGCTTCCTTATATACAGGGTGACCACGAAGTGACGTACGGCTCCCCAGTTTTTATACGGTTTTGAAGATAAAGGTTTCGAATTTGGTATATCGCTATAGTACTTCAATACAAATATTTTGATGTCACTACTTACTAACTGAGAATTTAACACTTCCATTTCAACCAGAAATGACTCAAAACTTTTTTTTTCAGACGACAGTGACAGCGACCGAGACAGAGACAGAAACAGTGACAAGGACAGGGACAGGGACAGGGACAGGGACAGGGACAGGGACAGGGACAGGGACAGGGACAGGGACAGGGACAGGGACAGGGACAGGGACAGGGACAGGGACAGGGACAGGGACAGGGACAGGGACAGGGACAGGGACAGGGACAGGGACAGGGACAGGGACAGGGACAGGGACAGGGACAGGGACAGGGACAGGGACAGGGACAGGGACAGGGACAGGGACAGGGACAGGGACAGGGACAGGGACAGGGACAGGGACAGGGACAGGGACAGGGACAGGGACAGGGACAGGGACAGGGACAGGGACAGGGACAGGGACAGGGACAGGGACAGGGACAGGGACAGGGACAGGGACAGGGACAGGGACAGGGACAGGGACAGGGACAGGGACAGGGACAGGGACAGGGACAGGGACAGGGACAGGGACAGGGACAGGGACAGGGACAGGGACAGGGACAGGGACAGGGACAGGGACAGGGACAGGGACAGGGACAGCGACAGCGACAGCGACAGCGACAGCGACAGCGACAGCGACAGCGACAGCGACAGCGACAGCGACAGCGACAGCGACAGCGACAGCGACAGCGACAGCGACAGCGACAGCGACAGCGACAGCGTCAGCGTCAGCGTCAGCGACAGCGACAGCGACAGCGACAGCGACAGCGACAGCGACAGCGACAGCGACAGCGACAGCGACAGCGACAGCGACAGCGACAGCGACAGCGACAGCGACAGCGACAGCGACAGCGACAGCGACAGCGACAGCGACAGCGACAGCGACAGCGACAGCGACAGCGACAGCGACAGCGACAGCGACATCGACATCGACAGCGAAAGCGACAGAGAAAGCGACAGAGAAGTCGACATCGACGTCGACATCGATGTCGATGTCGACATCGACGTCGACATCGACGTCGACATCGACGTCGACATCGACGTCGACATCGACATCGACATCGACATCGACATCGACATCGACATCGACATCGACATCGACATCGACATCGACATCGACATCGACATCGACATCGACATCGACATCGACATCGACATCGACATCGACATCGACATCGACATCGACATCGACATCGACATCGACATCGACATCGACATCGACATCGACATCGACATCGACATCGACATCGACATCGACATCGACATCGACATCGACATCGACATCGACATCGACATCGACATCGACATCGACATCGACAGCGACATCGACAGCGACAGCGACATCGACAGCGACAGCGACAGCGACAGCGACAGCGACAGCGACAGCGACAGCGACAGCGACAGCGACGGAGAAAGCGACGGAGACGGAGACGGAGAAAGCGACGGAGACGGAGACGGCGACAGCGACGGAGGCGGAGACGGAGACGGAGGCGGAGACGGAGACGGAGACGGAGACGGAGACGGAGACGGAGACGGAGACGGAGACGGAGACGGAGACGGAGACGGAGACGGAGACGGAGACGGAGACGGAGACGGAGACGGAGACGGAGACGGAGACGGAGACGGAGACGGAGACGGAGACGGAGACGGAGACGGAGACGGAGACGGAGACGGAGACGGAGACGGAGACGGAGACGGAGACGGAGACGGAGACGGAGACGGAGACGGAGACGGAGACGGAGACGGAGACGGAGACGGAGACGGAGACGGAGACGGAGACGGAGACGGAGACGGAGACGGAGACGGAGACGGAGACGGAGACGGAGACGGAGACGGAGACGGAGACGGAGACGGAGACGGAGACGGAGACGGAGACGGAGACGGAGACGGAGACGGAGACGGAGACGGAGACGGAGACGGAGACGGAGACGGAGACGGAGACGGAGACGGAGACGGAGACGGAGACGGAGACGGAGACGGAGACGGAGACGGAGACGGAGACGGAGACGGAGACGGAGACGGAGACGGAGACGGAGACGGAGACGGAGACGGAGACGGAGACGGAGACGGAGACGGAGACGGAGACGGAGACGGAGACGGAGACGGAGACGGAGACGGAGACGGAGACGGAGACGGAGACGGAGACGGAGACGGAGACGGAGACGGAGACGGAGACGGAGACGGAGACGGAGACGGAGACGGAGACGGAGACGGAGACGGAGACGGAGACGGAGACGGAGACGGAGACGGAGACGGAGACGGAGACGGAGACGGAGACGGAGACGGAGACGGAGACGGAGACGGAGACGGAGACGGAGACGGAGACGGAGACGGAGACGGAGACGGAGACGGAGACGGAGACGGAGACGGAGACGGAGACGGAGACAGTGACCGACAGTGATAAAACCTTTTCATTTGATTTCAGTTCGAAAATATTAATAGGACATTCATAAAATCTGTCAAAAATAATTTTCAAAGTGTCACCGCAGAAGAAATATTTTCCTCGCATCCATCCCTGATGTGTATGCTTCTGAAGAGCCTGTTTTATTCCAATTCTATATCAATCCTCCTGAAGATCTTGGCAAAGCGAAATAGATTTTCGTCGACCAAAATGTATTGGGGATTAAATGCGAGAGAAGCGAATCTTGCTTCGATGAAATTAATGATTTCTGTGAGTGATATTTTTTCAATAACATTCTCCTTATCTAATTTAATTAATGATTTTTTCAATGAAAACTAGAGAGAATTTTAAAAAATCAGCTATCTGAATGAAAATGCGAATTTTCACTTTCAGATTTTTGCTTTCCTTTTCAGTTAGAGCCTTTTTTTCACAATATCTATCATCTGTAGTTCAATGTCCAGCGTGGCTTGTGCTAGGAAAGTAGTTGTTTTCTGCTAGATATTACAAATAAATCAGATTTTTCATTTTTCAATTTTCATGGAGAATGTTCCCCTTTTCTTTTCATTTGATTGCAAAGTATGTTTTCTTTGAGCTTTTTGAATTTATACAATAAACATCTCAACTTTTTCACCACATACATTATGTGTGAGTCTCACATCATGTGACAAACAATGATCACGTCCAAGTATTTGATTTCTTTCACAAGTTCTATTGAAAAATGCGCATTGTCCATGTTTATAGCAAGTTTGTTGAGACTAGACAGGCCACGAGAGTTACAACTGAATTACAAATAATTTGTTTTTTCCAAATAATTTATATTCGACCCATTTTTTCATCGATTGAAAGTCAGATTCGGCTTTTTGTTTCAGGTTTTACCAATTATCAGACCTATAAAAAATTGCCGTGTCATCAACAAATCCGAAAATTTCTTCACTACTATCGAGTGAGAACAGGCCACTTATATAAATGTTGGATAAAATGGGTTCCGGGACTGTTCCTTGCGGCACACTATAGTCAATTTTTCGGCATTGCTAACCACACCATCAACACTCACAGCCTAAGTTCCATCGCTTAAGTAGCTTTTGAAGAGTTCTAAACAAATGCCCTTAACACCAATGTCTTTCAAATACTGTAAGAGTAGATAATGGCTAAAGGTGTCGAAAGCTTTTGACGAATCTACAAATATTCACAGACATAGCTTCCGTTATTCTCGATGTTAAAGCTAAAATTGCATACTGGGTTGATACATTTTCCTTGAAACCAAATTGATTGTTAGAAATTATATTAAATTGGTTCAGAAAGGAACTTAGTATGTTTTTTATAATCAATCATCAATCAATTTTTAAGATGTTAGTCTGAAGGGCCCTATATATTCACAATCTCAATTGTGCAGTCAAGATTGAAGTGTATGGTCTGAAATTGACAATGTTATAGTCCATACACTTCAATCTTTATTTATTTATACATTTGTTACATTGTCATTCAGATACAAACGGACAAAACATCTTGACTGCACAATTTTAGTTGCCCAATTAATATTGACAAGTTAAGATTGTAATGTATGTGGCACATTAAAATGTTGAGGATATATTTAACATGCTGTTGACATGGATACCCAATGGAACTCAAATAGGCCCCAATGGTTTGTTTGAAAACCTTTTTTTTTATGGAATACCAAACATACACCCTGTGACTTCCCTGGATTCTATTGTACTTAGACTTCACTTCTCACTCAGTTTCGTTGAGTAGTGTTTGGAACCTAGACATGGCGCTCGGTGAATGTTTTTCTTGGGAACAGAAAACAACTACTGCCCCCTACGATCGTTGAATTAAGGAATAAAATTTTCTGACTAATTGATAATAATAATAATTTACGTAACAAGTCCGGAAAAAACTGTTTTCGGACGTGTTGCGTACACAATTTTTGCGGTAACCGTGTAGAATAACAAATCGAGACACATTTATTTTTTATATTTCTTTCATTTTATTTCTTATTTGTATTAAATATCGAAATTCGAACAGAAGATAGGTACTAACAGAAACATTCTAATTCTTATTTATATAACTATTTATATTGAAATTCGGGCATTTCCCTGACTAGTCCGGAAAGTACGTACTTCCCGGACCAGTCCGGGAAGTGATACTTTCTCAAAGAAAAATCGTCGACGGTTGCCGAAAAAAAAGTTTTCCATATAGTGCAAAATTTTTAAAAACACTGTATATAGTCTGGACCACATTTTGATAGGTAACCCATTTTAGACGTATTCGTCTATTTATGAAGCTTCATAAGCAGTATGTTTCATCCGTTGAACAGTACGGTGAAGGTCGAACTTTCTTCGGATCCTGTACTATCGAGGAAGCCTCAGGAATAACGGAATGAATATTCCAAAAAACATGAAACTGTATTTACTAGATCAGATTTCAATTTTCTTCGCTTTGTTCACTCGTATTCGGTCTTGAAACAAATTCAAACTCTAAAAGTTTTACCGTCCCATAAGACCGAAATGAACCGAGCATATAAATAATAGGAACGATCTTTTAAAACTTTTTTCACTCATATCTTAACTGTTGGCTCGTAATGGAAAACATATTTCACCTAAATGTCCCATTTAATGTTGCCATAATTTAATGGCAACATCGCACTTTCCCTCTTCGTCCATTCCTATCCTGTTCGGTTAGGATGAAAGAAAAGAGGAGAAGGGATCGGACTTTTTGTGAAAATTTGCGAGTTGTTTGTGAGTAAACATTAAAAGCTGGGAAGAAAACAATAATTACCCTGCAGCAACAAGAGAGATGACTCAGAATGTGTCAGCTCGCTTTATAGAGCCAAGCAACGAATTTATATTTTTTGCTGTAATTGAACGAAGAGTCTCAGAAATTATTTTGTTCTATCTTACTCACGGGTTCAATTAACTCCTCAGATTTACGTCTTATGAGTCTTTTACTAGTATTTTCAAAACAGTTTGGAAATGCTTCCACATTCAACTCACAGCATTGATGTAAGCGAATAATCAAAGTGAAGTGAAGTGAAGTGAATATAAATATATAAATGAATCGCGGCGTTTAGACTAATTGAATTCCACAAAAAAACTATCCTCGAGCAGGGATCGAATGTTAGTCTCAAAATCAAATAAAAAATATTTATTGTTGCAATTTGACATCTACATATTCATGTCCAATAACAAGCCACTGACTATCTTCACCTCTCATCATAATCCAGGGGGGTCATGAAGGAAACGAAGACGGGCGCAAAAGTAGCCACCCCCCTGCTCCCGATCAGGAGAGGGTGTCTTGCTAAGGCGAACATAGTTTCCCCGCGAAGGGGCGCTGAAGTCCGCCCGCGCTGGTGGTGACGCTGGGCCGGACTTTTTATCAGAACATGGTCGACTGATCGGTAGAACACGCCTCCTGCAGTGCTTATGCGTGTGGTATCCTAAGTTCACTGCAGATACTCCTAGTTGAGGTTTATGAGGTAGGTTGTTTCGATGCAGAATTCCCGGAAAAGGCTGAGGCAAAAAACCGGGTCAAGGTACTTCGCCTTTTAGGTGTTCCTTTTGACTTGATTCCCTATGGAACCGGTTCTTTCCTCAGTTCGTTGAAGATATCCAACGCTTGATATATGAGTCCGCCGTGTTTGCGGAACTCATTATCATTCGCTCTAAGCCTGGTGATGTCTCTGGTGAGAGGGCTTTTGTCGAGCAAGTATTTATAAAACTTGTACGGGATTTGTTTTATTAACGTCGGAACTGAGTCGATGTTCACAAGCACCCTTAGAGTTTCCAACCGAGTGTATCGTCTGCTATTCGTGATGATACGGAGTACCTTGTTCTGCATCCTGTCCAGTCTCGCTAATGGAGTGGGTTTCAGGCTGCAGAACACTGGACAAGCACACGTCATGGCTGGTCGTATAATTTGCTTGTATATTAGTAACTTGTTTTCCAGACTGAGCTTTGAACTTCTGGCTATCAAGGGGTATGTACGTTTAACCGCACCACACGTCCTTTGGATAGCCAGAGTTATGTGTCTTCCAAGATTCAATCTCTTGTACAGGTGTACTCCCAGGTATCTCGCATGATTCACGTTTTCCACAGCCTCGCCGTTGACCATCAACTTTCTATAAAGTTTCGAGTTTGTATACTTCTTAGTAAAGTTTATGGTCTCCGACTTAGTCGGGTTCACCACGATCTTATTACTCTCCAATAGGGTACGACCTTCCTATCCAGATAAATCTGGATCCTATATTGGGCAGCGACGCTCGAGAAGGAATGAGCAAAGATAGCCGTGTCATCGGCATATATAGCCGTGCCCATTTCCGGTTTCTCGCACTGAGGAAAGTCGTATGTATTTATAGAGTATAGATGTGGCGATAAACTTGAACCCTGCGGGACCCCTGCCTCTATTGGAAACTCCGCGGAGCGAGTATTGTTTACTCGCACGACAAAACTCCTCCCAACAACGTATGAATCTACCAACTTCACCATATACGCCAACAGCATTTTTGCAATCAGACCCTCAACCCATACGGAGTCAAAGGCTTTTTTCATGTCCAGCAGGACCATGACTGTGTTAAGTCCACGATGGGCTGCCTCTTTCACCCCATGAACAATTCTAACGACTTGGGAGGTCGTGCTGTGCCCTTGTCTGAATCCGAATTGTTCATCGGGGATCATTTTGAGTTTCCTCTCGAGACTTAACAACCGTCTAAGTAGGATTCTCTCGACTATCTTAGCTATCACGCTCAAGAGCGAGATAGGTCGATAACAATCAAGTGTATGGCCATCCTTACCGGGTTTCAGAATTATTATTACCAGTGCCTTCTTCAGAAAATCTGGGTAACACCCCCATTTAATAATGGCATTGATCAGGTGTATCAGTCGGACGAGGACCTTCCGCGGCAGATTTTTGACTAGAATGGCATCCAGACCATTTGTCGAAAGTCTTTTGATGACTTCCGTCAGCTCCTCATAGTTCGTCATGACTTTGGCGAATCTATGAGGGCCGATAGGAAGGGACACTGACTCTCTGAACCTTTCGGTTATTCGAGTTCTCTGTCTGTGCCCCTCATTAACATCAGGCCCCCCTTTATGGACGTCGGCGAAATGCTCACCAAACAGTTTCGCCTTCTGAGGATCCGTCACTAGCATATCGTTACCCTTCTTCATGGCCGGAATCGGTGCGAACTTCTTAGAAATCCGCTTCGTCATCCGCCACAGAAAATTGCCCCGAGTGTCCAACTTCGCCAGCTTGTCCTTCCACGCGCTATCGTTATTGTCATTAATTAGCTCAGATATCTCTCTTCCCAGCCTTATCGGATCGTTTTTGAGTTCTGGATCTCTGGTATGTTGCCATCTCTTTCGAAGAGAGTTTTCTGAGCAATTAACCTCTTTACGTGCGGCGGAAGAACATTCCGGTTACTCTTTACAATAATCTTCTTGATAAAAGGATCTCTCGCAACTTGAATATCCCTAACCTAACCTAACCTAACCTAACAGATTGCTAGTCTGTCTCCAACCAATTGAGCTACCGAGGACACACGTTCGCATCTGCATATCGGGATATCGCTTTTCCCTTGGAATTTGATGTTAGTATTGAGACTTGCAAACTTCGCAGTTTGTAAGGTTTTGGTGAGTTAGAATGTTAGAGGTACTCTTTCATCTAGCGTCATCGACATTATTATAAGTATATTTTTATTCAAACGCTATTCACTTCATATTGATTTTTAAATTTGGCTTGATTAGCATTGTTCAATGATCGGAAATCCACACACCTGAATCCTCCTTGAATCACTCATATGTGGATGACGTTAGATGAAAGGAGAATTGGATTGATGACTATTGATAATGAATGAGAACCTACTAACACCCTAACTCACCAACACCTTGCAAACTACGAAGTTTGTAAGTGCCAATACTAACATCAAATTCCAGGGAAAAGCGGTATGCCGATATGCAGATGCAAACGTGTGTCCTCGGTAGCTCAGTTGGTTAGAGCACAGACTAGCAATCTAGAGGTCGCAGGTTCGATCCCAGCTCGAGAATAGTTTTTTCTGGAATTTAATTTGTCTGAACGCCGCGAATCATTTATATAAGTGAATAATACATTTTTATAGACTATCAGGCAGGGTTTCGAAAGTACCTCTTTCAGTACAGTACCTACTACTATGGCTCAGTTGATTGCTGGTGATAATTTCACCCTCGATTTGAAACTTTTACGATATAAGGATTAATCGAAATGGTGTGCATTGGTAATAATGGTATATTTCTGAGGCCTTCCATACTATTACTGCCATGAACTTATTCTTTCAGCCCAATTTCTTTAATCTCTTGAGTTCCTACTTAAATTAGCGATATCAGTGGGTGTAGTTGAATGATATATGTTTTTTCTTTGAAAGCATAAGATCAGGAATACCTCAAGGCTCATTTCTTGGTCCGATTCTGCTTTTGATATCCAGTACTCATATTTTTCTCAAACCAAACATAACCAGGTTTAGGTATTACTGCTTTATAGTACTGAAGCTAACAGTATCATAGTATCATATTCAAAATTAATGATGACATTGAAATTATCAACAACCTGTCTGAAGTCACAATTAAGGTTTCATGACGTTTTCTTCGGTAGCAAAGTTCAAAGGCAACATATGAAATTCTCGCTATTGTTAAAATTGTTATTGTTATTTCCATCAACCGATTGCCCCCAGTATCCTTTAAAAAAAAAGTAATCGATAATGAGTAGTAATAGTGAGGATGATTTGACATTGACACGGCTAATGTCAATGTAGCCGCGATTGATAGGTGAAGGACCAGTCATGAATTCCTTCCTTGTTGGGAGGACGTTTATGGTGCGGGTAAATAATACTCGCTCCGCGGAGTTCCCGATTGAAGCAGGTGTCCCGCAGGGTTCATGTTTGTCCCCACATCTGTACTCACTACATACGTATGATCTCCCTCAGTGCGAGAGATCGGATATGGGCACGGCGGTGTACGCTAATGACACCGCCATCTTCGCTCATTCCTTCTCAAGCGCCGCTGCCCAATATAGGATCCAAGTTCACTTGGATAGGAAGATCATACCATATTCAGCGGAGAACAAGATTGAGGTCAATCCGGCTAAGTCGGAGACGATCAACTTCACGAAAAAGTACACTCACTCAAAACTTTATCGGAAGTTGAAAATCAATGACGAGGCCGTTGATAATGTGAATCATGCGAGATACCTGGGGGTACACCTGGACAAGCGACTCAATTTCGGACGTCATATCACCCTTGCTATCCATTGGGCGGAAGCTGCGTTAAAACGCACCTATCCTCTGATAGCAAGGGGCTCCAAACTCTCATTAGAGAATAAATTGCTTATATATAAGCAACGAATGACGTACGCTTGTCCGGTGTTCTGCAGCCTGAAGCCAACTCCACTGGCGATATTGGATAGGATGCAGAACAAAGTACTCCGTATTATCACCGGTAGCAGACTTCAATTGGAAGCTCTTAGGGAGCTTGCAGGCGTCGATTCGATCCCGACAGTTATAAACAACTTGTCCTACAAGTTCTATAAGTACATGCTCGATAAAAATCCCCTCCAGGGAAATTACCAAGCTCAGAGAGTATGATAATGAGCCCCGCAAACACGGCAGGCTCATCTATCAAGCGCTCGATATCTTTAAAGAACGAAGGAAGGAACCGGTTCCATAGGGAACCAAATCGAACGTATAACTGAAACGTAGAGTACCTCGACCCGGTTTTTTGGGATTCAACTTTGAAACAACCAGCCTCATAGTCTGCAAAGAGCATTATCTACATTGAATAAAATTCAGCAACACGCATGAGCTTTGCAGAAGGCTTGTATCATGCCGAGCTACAACCGTGATATAATGAAATGTCCGGCCAGCGCTACCACCAGCGCGGGCGGACTATAGCGCTCTCTCGCAGGGGTGGCTATGTTCGCTTGGCAAGGCGCTCTTTTGCTACCCTGACCGGGGCAAAAGAGATGCTACTATTGCGCCCATCTTCCCGTCCTTCCCCTAACCCCCCGGGTTATGTAGAACGTGAAAGATGTTTGTTTTTATATGACATGTCATTAATCATGAAATGTAAAAATGTGATAGTCTACAATAAAAACCTTTTCAGTTAGTTAGTTAGGACCAGTTGGATAGTGGGGGTGAGAGTTCGAATCCCATATCCACTTTTTTTTTCATTTTATGAAATCGATAAGTGTTAGATTTTTATTATAATTATCAATATTTGTATCTTCAATTCCTCTTTTAGGTTGTATGTAGTATGGGAATCATGACGGCAGAAAAATTTACGAAAAAGTGTTATTGAAAATATTACAGATTTGTTCATGATTCAGATGGTCGTAGAAAAAGTATAGTGTACAATTTACATGAAATGACCCATTTCCCACTCGCAGAGGTATATTTCATATACCTACTCTTGGGAAATGTATGTCATTTCATGTTCATTGAACAATATACTATTGACAATTTGAAGTGAGTATGTCATACCTGACTATTATAATCTTTGTTATTATGGAAAAGATTCGTGAAACACGTGAACGGCTTGTAAATCTCATAGTAATAATTATTATATTACCAAAGTGTTGTAGAAGTTGTAATCATCGAAGTACTTGCAATAAAAACTCGACAATAACGACTCAAAATAAAGGGTTCTGAGTTCAGTTAAAATTAATCTACAAGAGGAAACAAGTAATTACGTGCTGCTTGATTTGCATTTACACAAGTAAAAAGAAATTGAATATTTACATAACTAGGGCATTGCATACCAATTAGAGGGAATACTTAAAAATAAGTAAAGCAAAGAACGTTTCATTATCGGATTAGTTCACATCAACATTGTATAATTATTTTTGTAATTCTTATTGAAGTCTGTCTATCTATGGATTATTTCCTATCTATTATCAACAAAGTTGATAATCTCTCTCTCTTATGTAATTGATACCTACGTTTTTGTTATTGATTGAAGTGTTATAATCAAGTAATTTGCATGTATAGAATGCTTCGATGTGCTATTTTTACTACTTATATATTTATTTTTTTCTTTTTTTACCTTGTTTCAATCGTGTGAGATTTTCCTGGAGTTCAATCATTCTTAATAAAGATTACTTTCCAGAAGCTACTTATGTACGATTTGTTTTATCGTGTGTAATTAATATTGGTTATCGTCTATTGAATATTATCAATCCATCATTTGCAAAATCTCAATGTCCAGATCATTTGAAAACATCTCGACGACGAAGTTATTTTAGGACATAAAATGTTGGAATTATTTATTGGATGAAAATCAACTCAATTTATTATCGATAAATGTATATGCCGGGTGACCACGAGGTGAGGTACGTCCCCAATTTTTCTGTAGTTTTGAAGATACAGAATTCAAATTTGGTGTGTCGCTATAGTACTCGAATACGCATATTTTGAAGCCTCTACTGAAATTCACCACTTCCGGTTCAACCGGAAGTCACCTAAAACTTTTTTTTCCAAATGACACCCTATACATATTTTTTCATTATCAGAAAGAGCACGCAATTTGTGATAACACTGTTCTTCAAAATTGAAAATCGGTTGAAAAATGGCGGAGATACAGTTGATTGTTTAATCGAACAAAGTTGGCCATGAACCACAATTGACAAACGACATCAGAAGTTACTAGAGGAAGCTTCGAAGTGCGATACAGTTGAAAACTGAGATTCTCATGTAATTGCAGCTTCCATATATTCCAAAAATTATCAAAAATTACCTAAAAACGGAATGGTATCCATAAAGAAATGCTCACAACTGCCATTTCTTAAATGGGAACATGTACTTTTCAATTCGTCATGATAAAAAGTTATACATTATCAGTTTACTCGTGTGAAAATTTTTGGAAAATTCCAAAAGGAAACGAAGATACAATCAGGTTTCATTATGAGTGTTCCTAAAATTGAATGTTCTTCAAAGTAGGCGGCTTAGAACATTATCAAGAAAGCAATACACAAAAGCTCATATAATTTCAACAAAGTCAAAGTTTGTTCTACATCTTTAATCAATGCTGCTTTTTTGTTTCGCTTTTTTACGTTCATGGCAGCCTTCGTTGAAGAATAAGTAATTTTGGGAACACTCATGATAAAACATCTTGTATTTGCGATTTCTTTCGGAATTCTTCAAAATTTATCACACGAGTAATCTGATAATTAATAATTTTTTATCATGACGAAGTGAAAAGAACATGTTGCCATTTGAGAAATAGCAGTTGTGAGCATTTCTTTATGGGTACTATTCCGTTTTTAGGAAATTTTTGATTACTGTTGGATTATGTGGGAGATGCAATTACACGAGAAACTCAGTTTTCAACTGTATCGCACTTCGAATTGCGTGCTCTTTCGGCTTATGGAAAAATATGTACAGGGTGTCATTTGAAAAAAAAAAAAATATTGGGGTCACTTCCGGTTAACCCGGAAGTGTTGAATTTTCAGTAGAGGGGTCAAAATATGTGTATTTGAGTACTATAGCGACACACCAAATTTGAAACCTCCAAAACTATAGAAAAATGGGGGGGCGTACCTCACCTCGTGGTCACCCGGTATATATATTTGAATATGTGTCTTACATGGGGATCTGATCTGAAATCTGAAATTATACTAATAACTTCGTTGTCGACATATAGTGGAGAGAGTGTTTTGGATTAAATTCCAAGAGTTACACCATCTGCCGACGACGTCGTTTCGTTGTTTACAACTCGTCAGGACAGCTTTATGAAGCTCCCGAAATCAAAACGATTCTGAACTAATTAATACCTTACAGCAAATTAAGATTCAACTTGTTATTTTTCATTATCATTGTCTTTGCCGTAAGGTATTATTTCAGAATGATTTGGTTTTGATTTTGGGAGCTCCATAAAGCTGTCCTGACGAGTTGTAAACAACGAAACGACGTCGTCGGCAGATGATGGAACTCTCGGAATGGAATCGAAATCACTCTTTCCAATTTAATTATAAATTCTCTCTTGAAGCGCGAGTGTTATGAGTAGTATGTAATTTATCGAAAATTCCATTTGCCTCAATCGCTAGAAATGTGCTATGAATCGAAGCCGACAGAGCAGTAATAATATAATAGAATCGTTCAATTTGCATGGAAATTCGTCAACATTCTATAAATTCACTCCTCGTGGCAATAAAATCGAACGGCTCGCCCGAAATTCGACCTATTCACGCATTATTAGGCCAGTAGAGATAGGGATTGAAAATCGAAAATTCAACAATAATTCCAAAAGTTCTGCAAACTTGGAGTAGTATTTAATAAATGTATTATTTCATATCACGGCAACCAATTCAATTGTACGGAACATTTTTTTAGAAAAAATTACAAAATTAGATTTGCAACCTTTTACGTTGACCAGAACATATATTGTTTCAATTGTTTTGAGTGCTAGAAATCGCACGTTAAAAGGTAAGACCTCGTTAATCCTTGGCTCGCACAAGTTTCGACTTTTGAGAGCTGCCGTTCGTAAGGGGACGTCAGCTGGTTAACGGAAAAAACAATTTTCAACAACACAACAACAATTTGTGGATATAATTTTGATTAAGATGGTCTCAAAGTGATTACAAAAGTTTTGAAACTTTGTTGCAAATTTCTAATCTAGATTTAAAATGATAAGTTCAAATTGCATGAAGTTCCGGATTGTGTGCAAGGTTGCAAAGGAGGGTATGCTTTTGATTGAGAAATTTGGACTTTTTATGAAAAAACATTTAAATTCTTTCATATGCTCAGAAATGAGTGATGTAGCAGTACATTTTGATTTTCTCCAATCTGGAATAAGTTATGTTCGACAATTCAATTCAATTATTTTCGAAAACTGCAAAGTGGCAACATTGCTTTTGAAAAAATTATCTTAAACGACGTTGTTTACTTCATAAATTTCTTTTCATAGTATTTACTGCGTTCTGGTCGGCAACTGAACTCAAGTGAGCTTCTATGCAATTGCCATGGAAACATTGAAGAGGTTCCTAAGGGTTGTTTATTTAATAAAATGACGCTGCATTTTTGTAAGAATTGACAAGCTTGTTAGTGGAGGAAACTAAAAACGGTTGTGTTCATAATACTTATGGAGATCCCACAGAATGTGACACTCAAAGCTGAAAAAGCGTTAGGAAATTTACTGCCTGTGAAATCCAAATACTTATACGAGAAGGAGTATGACCATTTTTTGAAATGGAAAGATGAAAACAGAATGAACACCGTAAATGAAACTGTCTTAATGGCAGACTTTCGGGAACTGGTGAGTTTAGCTCATGAAAAATATTAATAATTTTTATTTATTTTACATTATTTCAGTCTGAAAAATACAGTGCGAATAGTCTATGTACCAAATACTCACAGCTGGAATCAACATTGATTGTTAAAGAAAACATCAATATATCAGCATTCAGTCAACTGATGGCCTTTCTGAAATTCAAAAAGATACATTCCTAACAAATCAAAGGTGTTGGAAGGTGGGCAAGTATTACTTTTCATAAGAAAAGCTCCATATGACACTTTTCTGCTACATAAAGTTGTTCCAGTAATGGGCGTATTTGGATGCTTAAGACGTGATGAAATGGTCAAGTGACAATTGATGACACTGAAGCCCTTTTACTGATCAAGGTACCAGAAACCAAGACCTGCACCTCAAAAAGTTTCACCATTGTTGATGAAATCGAAATAGGAACCTTGAAATTAGTTTAAAAGTACATTGCACTATACGACCAAAAGGATATAAACAACGAAGGTTTTTGTAACCTACAGAAATGATAAAAGCATTGAGTTACCTGTAGGTAAAAATAATATAGGAAGTTCCTTCTATCATAGCAAAATACCTTAATTTGGAAAACCCGAAAGGTTACACCGGACATTGTCTACGCCGAACGTCGTCAACGCTTCTTGTTCAAGGTGGTGCTTCCTTCCTAAAACCAAAAACTAAAATTACATGGAAAATGGAAGAGTAGTACGGTAGCGAAGAGCTATATTGAAAAAAGTATCTCCTCGAAGAACAAAATTGCTACAATGATAGCCCATTCCGTTTCCGAAACAGAAAATTTTAACGTTCCGAACAAAACCGAATGAACATTGAGGAGTTCATCATCGGTCAACTCACAGAACTTCAAACTTGGTACTAATTTTTCAGGAACATTTGAAACTTGTAATTTCTCTTTGAGAGAAAATAATTTGTCCTTTTTTATGTACAGTTATAAATAAAACTTTTCTAAGTGAATTATTCATTGAACCACATAACAAACATTTAGCGGGCGTTATGATTTATAGTGCCCTCCATAACGCCCCGGGCGTTATGGGTCTGTTAATAGCAACCGTTGCCAAGGTATTATAAAGTAGTAATGGACAAGTGAAAAATAAATTCAATAACTTATTGTCAGAACTGACATTTTCTATTTATTTAACATTGAAATCCAAGATAAATACTGCTCTGAAGGAACTTATTTGAAGATGTTCCGGAATGGTTTGGAAGTTGAAATTTTGGGAAAATGTTTCTTTTTCATAGACCTAAAAGTGTGCAAAATTTTATGACCGGGAGCAGTTGGCCCAGAAAAGCATACCCTCCTTTATGAATGCATCAGAATATATTTTTTTAAAATTTGCTTCAAAATTTCAATACCTTATTAATTATTTCGAGACTACCTTGATTAAAAAAATTGCCACGAATTGAAAAAATATATGTTCGGGTCAAAGTAATAGTTGGCAAATATGTCCGACTGTATCTGTCAAGTTTGCAGAACTTATGGAACTTTTTCTTATGGTATATTGAAGAAAAATATTAGATTTTGATAAAAAAAAATTCCGTACACTTAAATTTGTTGTAAACTCTATTCGTGATAAAAAATAATGTACAGGGTGTAATCTAAGCTCTTGCACCTCCGTGAATGACGGGTATATGATGCCATTTTATAATGAATGGCAGGTGTGAAAAATTCGAAAAAAAAATGTGGAATTTTTAAATTACGTTGGGAAATTTGAAAAATCTTGGAAACCGATGAACATATCCGATTTTTAACAGTGCGGTGCCGCTGTCAAAGTGGCAAAAATCGAACCACTTTCAAGTACATTACGGCAACAGAAGAACAGAATATTCACCATATACAGGGTGTTTCAAAATTCAGTATCAAGATTTTGGGGCGTATATTTCAGGTCAATATAAGACTTTATTTCCTATAGGTAAACATATGTCCGCAACTGCTTAATTTCTAAGATACAGGGTGTTATAATTTAACAAAAATGATAATGATACGCTACTGTTTTTTTTTTAAATGAATATTATATTTTTTATGAGTGTCCTCTATCTATTCATAAAAATGGTCCCTTGACTTTTTTCCCCACGAAGAACAGTTCTCGATTCAAAAAGCAAAATGAGACATACAAAAAATCGCATAGGTACAAGCGAATGACGACCTTTTATTTTTTAAATCGAAAACCGTCTGTCGGACGGAAAATAGTCAAGAGACCATGATTGTGGAAAAATAGAAGACAATTATGAAAATGATACTAATTTGCCAAAAAAAAAACAGTGGCGTATCATTATTTTGATCAAAAATGACAGAGCATGTTTACAGAGACGCCACTGATGAAAATTAAAAAACGTTCGCCATGGAAAAAATGTATTTTTATGTGTATTTTGCATGTACCAAAATTAAAAAGAAAAGCCAAAGTGGTTTAGAGATATTGAAAAAGAACTGATTTTTTTATTAAATGTCAACATCCTGTATCTCAGAAATGAAGCGGTTGCGGACACATGTTTATGAGAAAGAAAGTCTTTTTTTGACCTAAGAAACACGCCCCTGAAATCTTGATACTGAATTCTGAAACACCCTGTATATATACAAGAATTTCATCACTGAAAATCACTGAAGATTTAACAAATTGCATATAAAAAATTAAAAAATAGCTGAAATCTTAGGAATTTTGACTGAAGTGATTATTACGATGCATTCATTAATAGTTTCAAAATGCGACATCAGAGGGAGTAACCCTTATGTTGAATTATTGCCTAAAAGTTTCTGAATTTTCAAACAAGAATAAAAATAATATTTTCCTGGTGAGTAATATATGTTGAAACTTCGAATGTCATGGCGATGATATTTCAATAATAGATCTGTAAAAAAGATATAGAAACAATGCATAAGTAAGTATACAGTTTAAATGTTTTAGATGAATAATACATACAAATAATGTGCCAAAAGTTTTATACGAATTTGCAAAATAAAATTTTGTAGATTATAACATAATTTCTTTTTCAATCAATGCCACTGGTTTTTGAGACAAATTTAATATGATCTACTTGTATAAGATGACTCAAAGGCGTCCATTCCAGGATGTCTCCAAGATATATGAAAACAGATGTTTCTATGATGTCCATTTTATTCCTCTGGACGTTCAGGCATATAATGGACCTAAAATGAACGACTGTTAGTCGTCGAGAGTTGTGTGGGTATTTTATCGCCTAGCTGTGCACAAGTCAAGTCAAGTCAAATCAAGTAAAGTCAAGTCAAGTCAAGTCGGATGTGTGCATCGAGCCTAATTGCGACTCTGCTCCAGTCAGCTGACGTTCGGCAAACAGCTTTCCAACGCAATTTGAACTTTCCACAAATTTTTTTCGAATTTTTCACACCTGCCATTCGTTATAAAATGGCAGTATACATCCGTCCTTCACAGGAGTGCAAGAGGTTAGATTACACCCTGTATTTAATATTACTACAAGTTTGCAGAAATTTTGTAATAGTTTTAACGAGTATGCATCAGCAAAATTCCAGTTAATTGCAATTTTGACAGTGTTGCGGACTTCGGAAGAGGTTGAAAAAATTTTATAGTTTGTTTTTAAAACTTTCCGACATTGTATAAAAAAATGAAAACTATTGGAATTATTATGAATTGATTGCCTATTTCTACTGGCCTACAAAGCTGTATCGTCGCTGAAGTATTTACTTTCTTTACGATCTTTCATGTCATTTATTTTGCATGCTCAAATTTGCTAATCGTATCTTTTGAAGGTTTTATTGTCGAAGTTTCTACGATAGTATTTGATTCGATTAATAAACAGCATAATTTATTTGACGTATCGACGTAAACATGTCTTAGCCGAAGATAAGCAGCGAAGACGAAGTGGTTGTATCCTTTCCCTAATTGTTTATGTTCGACAAAATCGTATTCAGAATAATAATAATGCCTTTCCTTATTATTTCATTTGGATTTAAAGAGAAATAATGAAAACATAGATTAAGTAATCCAGTCTACCTCTTATGGGTCTTGGTGGCGCGTAGGTAGTGTGCCCGCTTCCTTAGTCAAGGTACGCGGGTTCGGTTCACCGCGCCGTCACCGGCCTCGTCCATGGCATCACACGTTGAAAGGTAAGGGCTGCGTCTTCCCAGCTTCCAAAATTCTCTCGAAGACTTATGAGGGTTGCGTAAGAGGGCAGATCGTTAACGGAATTTCAAACATACATTTTCCGTCGACCGTCCAAGTCGAAAGTCACGTGGCGTAATGGTAATGAAACAGCCGAGAGAGGTGATACTGAGGTCGATACTTCAAACCCACATGAGAGGTTTTTTTTTTATTTCAATTTGAAAGAATAAAATAAAAGTACGACTAAGGAAAATTAAAGTATCTCTGAGTTAATATAAATAGAAAATAGTGAATGTTTTTTATCGTATCGTTAAATAAATAATCACTGAAAGTAAGATATCTCTATTTTTGAAAATTACGGTCGACGGAAAAGTTTCGTAACAAACTGGTGAATTAAAATGGCGATTAGCAATCTCGTATCTTATGGGGAAAGTCACCAGCCATAATCATATACAACAGGAATAATTGGGTCGAAAATCCATCAGAAAACAACAACTTTCGTGGATAATACCACGAGGAACTTTGATCATATCTGATGAATTTTCATCCAGAGTTCCTACAAGGATGTCTCCGCAATTGCTAGGTGCATGGAAATTTTCATTGAAACATTTAGACCACCTATAGATCGATTTCTGAGTTTTTGCTCTCATCGGTATAGGGTAGGTCTCTGCAGACGATAACTAATGTCTGCAACAAATGGTTCAACAAACTCTCCATGTCAAGGCACAAGCTGAGACACCGCCGGAAGTCTAGCGTTCACTTAACTATGGGGCCACCCAAAATCCAGCCCCTCAACCGAAGCTATGCCCAAAACTTGCGTGATTAATTTAACCACCAATACAAACGAAGAAATCTGCATTGTTCACAATAAGCTTGCCAAGAGAGAAACAAGAAGTCCTGCCGTACCAGGTTCATGTGTATTGACACTAAGGTAAAAAACGATTAAAATTTCCACAAAATTTATTGTCTTTGGGACATGTTTCGATACACAGTATCTTTTTCAAGCGAATGTAGTACATTAAACTATTCTTCATTGAAATTAATTAAATACCTTTTTTTTACCCATTAACATAATTAGGGACTACCTATAATTATCGCTAATACCTAGACTCAGACACTTATAAAATTGACATAATAATGAACCTACCTGTAAATCTCAAAACACAGTTACTACTTAATTGAATAAATTTAACAAAGGGGAACCGTTCAGATCTAGTTGATCATTCAATAAACAAGATGAATTTTTCAATTTATTAATTTCTAAGAATTCTAAATAATTAAGCCTAATGCCCTTATTTTCCACATGAAGAATTTCGAAGTTTTCATCGAAGTCATGGCCTTTCTCCAAAATATGATTGGCATATGATGAGTGTGCTTTATTGTTTATATAATTCATACGGTGTTCACGTATGTGGCTTTTAAATGGTCTACCTGTCTGGCCGATATATACTTTGGAGCAAGATCCACAATTCAATTTATAAACTCCTGATTTTTCAGATTTCTGCGTTTTATCTTTGTTATTCTTGATAAACCTTCCCAGTGTGTTATCTGTTTTATATGCTACTCTTAAGTTTTGCTTATGCAAAAATGAAGCTATTTTTTCTGTGACGGGTCCCGAATAAGTTAAAGTTCTATAATTATTGTCAAGGTTCCTCAAAGTGGGGTACACTTCCTGGATAGCCTTTCTCTGTAGTTTTTTATCAAGAATATTTTCTATTAATTTAACTTGATATCCATTGTTAACTGCTATCTGTTTTATAATATTTAATTCTTTGTTGAAATTTTCTTCGGACAGTGGAATATTCACTAATCTGTGTATCATGCTATGGTATGCTGATATTTTATGTGTATATGGGTGTACTGAATTATTATGAATGGTGATGTCAGTTAAAAATGCATATCAAGTTAAATTAATAGAAAATATTCTTGATAAAAAACTACATAGAAAGGCTATCCAGGAAGTGTACCCCACTTTGAGGAACCTTGACAATAATTATAGAACTTTAACTTATTCGGGACCCGTCACAGAAAAAATAGCTTCATTTTTGCATAAGCAAAACTTAAGAGTAGCATATAAAACAGATAACACACTGGGAAGGTTTATCAAGAATAACAAAGATAAAACTGAAAAATCAGGAGTTTATAAATTGAATTGTGGATCTTGCTCCAAAGTATATATCGGCCAGACAGGTAGACCATTTAAAAGCCGCATACGTGAACACCGTATGAATTATATAAACAATAAAGCACACTTATCATATGCCAATCATATTTTGGAGGAAGGACATGACTTCGATGAAAACTTCGAAATTCTTCATGTGGAAAATAAGGGCATTAGGCTTAATTATTTAGAATTCTTAGAAATTAATAAATTGAAAAATTCATCCTGTTTATTGAATGATCAACTAGATCTGAACGGTTCCCCTTTGTTAAATTTATTCAATTAAGTAGTAACTTTGTTTTGAGGTTTCCAGGTAGGTTCTTTGTTATGTCAATTTTATAAGTGTATGAGTCTAGGTATTAGCGATAATTATAGGTAGTCCCTAATTATGTTAATGGGTAAAAAAAAGGTATTTAATTAATTTCAATGAAGAATAGTTTAAAATGTACTACATTCGCTTGAAAAAGATACTGTGTATCGAAACATGTCGCAAAAACAATAAATTTTGTGGAAATTTTAATCGTTTTTAACCTTAGTGTCATAACTATGGATTTCCATCAGGAAAAGGCCACGTCAATCCAAAATTTGATGTGTATTGCCATAATCCTATACAACAGGGATAATTGTGTCAAAAATCCATTAGAAAACAACTACTTTTCTGGCTAATACCACGAGGAACGTTGAATCATATCTGATGAATTTTCATGCAGAGTTCCTACAAGGATGTCTCCGCAATTGGTAGTTGCATGGAAATGTTCATTGAAACATTTGGACCACCTATAGATCCTTCCAGCTTCGGCCTTGAAATGGAGAGTTAATTAAACCATTTGTTGCCGTCATTAGTTATTGCCTGCAGAGCCCTACCCTATACTAATGAGGACAAGAACCCAGAAATTGATCCAAAGGTGGTCCAAATGTTCCAATGAGCACTTCCATGAAACTAGCAATTGCGGAGATATCCTCGTAGGAACTCTGCACCGAAATTCATCAGATGTAATTCATGGATTTTCTACCCAATTATTCCTGTTGTATAGGATTATGGCAATAATCGTCGTCCTGGTAGGGCAGAATGTATATAGAGTCTGTTCTCCCTAACTAGCCAAGAATTGATAACTCTTGCCCTATGGTGGTGGGTGCTGGAAAATATTCTCCGCCAATTATCATTTAGCCCGTCAGAGCATCCTGCAAGTTCTTTCAGTCTTTGAAGGGATGTTGAATTAATTTTGTATAGCAAATGAAGTAATGATATGGCTGACACAGCAAAAAGCTTTCAATTTGGCGACTGGTTACTCATTCAGAATAAAACAAGTATGGGTTTTTGGACCAAGCTAATGCGTCAATCGCGGAACTTTACTTTGAGTATGCGTCGCTCATGCATGCATGCCAACTAGAGGGGTGGTATTCCTCCTTTCCGTTTGATACAAAATCTGAGCGGCACTATACAAGTGGTGTTGATTTGCTATGTGTGAATTTTTTCTTAAAGTAATTCGTGAATCTTCGAATCCACTCGGTACAGTTGTTGAGACTTCGGAGGCTTGATAATGCAAGTATTTTTGTCTATTAGGATAATGCTGATAGCTGGACATAAAAGTCCATGAAAACATTAACAATATTAACGAAAATATGGGATAATTTCTCTTGAAACCAAATCATCTTGCATATGAAACCACAGAATTCCCATTTGTAAGCGTTCTGCACACTCTGTTCTGCTTATGCAATATTTTTTCCATTTTACGAATCCTCATTTCTCATACATCTTTTCATATATCATTAGATTCGTATTCTTTCTTGCTAGAATGGAGTTCCAATATTCATTTCAATCATAAATTCCCATTCAATTTCGAGCTTGAATGACAAATTTCGCATTGAAATGAATTTCGCCTCCAGTCTATTGATTTTGTATGAACTTTATTTCTCTTTATTTTAGAATAATTTATATTACCAGACCGAATCCGAGTTCGGAAAATAACCTGATGTCTTTTCTGTTGTGATAATCACCAGTTCTTAGAGTTGGCAATTGGCTATTATATTAAATATCCTCAAACTATGATATAATGGGTGTATAGACATAGACATATAATTATACAAACGAAAAAATTCAACCCGACACTTTTTAGAAGTTCGCTAAAAACAACGTATCCCATAAGAATATTGATACACCCTCCAAGACTAACGACGTTGAAGATTGTAATAAGGTCAGTTTGTTTCATATTATCAAGATTCAGAATATTTTCAACGAAATTGTACCGTACAGAGTTTTTTCTACGACAATTATTATATTAGTTTTGTTATGAATTGTCATCGTATTATCAAATGTTGACTGTGATCAGAGCGTAAACATTTAGTCAGTATCTGGGTTTTCCTTTCATTTTTGAAATTTTTCTGTGGCTATTGATATAACAAAAAACAGAAATATATACGGAATATTTTGAGAAATTCAGAGAATAAATATTCAAAGCTGCCAAAACCGTTTGTTGTATTAAATTTTTGTCAAAATGCAAATTTTTCAAATACATTTTTTGTTTTATGGTATTTTCCGTTCGTTTTCGTGTTTTCAAACTTTCATGATAGAAGGTCTAGGCCATCGAAAGTTCACTCATATGCTATCCGGAATTTTGTGAAATACATCTGTTGATTAGCCAATTTTCGCACTCAGCTACTATTGGCTGTAGGTTTATTCTATTTTTAACAACTATTACACCAATTACCAATTATTCGCCAGGAGCGCCACGACAAATAATAGTAATAGCCGTACCTCAGCCGCAAAATTATTCTTTCTAGCACACTAATAATTTCCTACGAATGGATATAATTCTTCAGAACCACTGGTTTCTGTTATAATTATAATTTGAATAGATGTCTGAATTTTGACAGAACTTCATTCGTACGCCACTGGCGCTGTTTATTCTATCCAAATCTTTCGTAAAACGGATAAGAAGCCCTCAAAATACCTTTAGAATTTACGATAATTGGGGTGTAATAAAATAACCGATTATGTTGCGGGCTTCTTGAGTCATTTGTTTATTTACATTCCCTTTTTAATAGCTCTATAAAGACCCATCAAATGCAAAAATCCATTGACTTTATATTTCCATTTCGATAATTTGAAAACGAAGTATCTGTATACTTTTATAGTACATTACAATCCGATATAAATAATGCAATGATGATAAAGACCAGTCCCCTAAGAATCCATAAACGAATTATGCCTCCAATACATTTCAGTCAGGGTCTCGGTTTGTCATCGGTAGAAACCATTCCAATAATTGAAATGATTGGATGTTTCAGTTTCAGTGAAACCAAGAACTAATCTGTTCGTTTTGAGATATAGGTGAAATTCCCAAAATTGAGACCTACTTGACATAAAAAGATCAAAGTAATTCATTGAACGCAGTGCCATATACTGATGAAAGTACCAAGCGCCATTCATCTATAAACAGGTATACGAATAACTGCCTCCGAGGAAGGACATTTTTCCTTTATTCACATTACTTAATAGCTCTTATCAGAGCTGTCCCAAAGCACAGTGCTTAGTGCTCGGTGCTCGTGAAAGTGCTCGAAGCACTTTTTTGCTCCTAAGCACTGTGCTCCCGAGCACTTTCCTAATTCAGTGCTTAGTGCTAAGAACATAGAAATTATCATAGGTATATATACTTACTCTAGAATGCCAATCCCCTCTTCGTGGGACACTGAAAAGTGTTGTAAAATTCCAAATCTTTTCATCAATGTGCATGCCCATAACCGGTCTCCTAGCTCTGCAGCGTTGACAAATTTCAGAAAATTTTATCTTTGTAGTCGAGATTCTGTCGAAAATAATCTAACATACTGTGTAGCCTACCCAAATTCCCGTTGACTTGTTGGGACAACAGTGTTACCAGTTTTCCATTGTCCCAGAGGAAGGAAGGTAGTTCGCCAGAGCCGGTCTGGGTTAGTTTGGTGGTTTAGGCGATTTGTGTTCATTGTGAAATTAACCATTAACCTTATTGTGTTTATTTAGATGTGCTTTTCTTATTACTGTTGTTTACTTCAATTATTCATCGGTAGTATGTATGTTATTGGTTTTCGGGTTTTTCTGTAGTGAAATTTTAATTTTGACAATGTTGACGTGCTTGGTTCTATGGTGTGGAAATAAAGGAAATATTTATTCCTGGAATCCATTATTTTTAGTAAGTACCTACTTGAATATGAATTGTTGATGGCAAATCTAATAAATAACATAAACAGAGCAGAAATAACTCCCATCTTTGATAAAACTGAGAATATTAATCCTTTCTTTACGTTTGGCTTATATAAATCATTTTAAGCTTGACGAGAGCAAAAGGCATGACATGGCATGGTGATCCAAAAACTTCACTCACAAGCTAGCTCACTCCTCTGGAACATCGCAGAAAGGTTGGCGATCTGCCTGTGTTTTATAGATATTTTCATGAACGATGCTCATCCGAAATATTATCAATCGTTCCACCGTTAGCGACCCCTTCGAGACTGACCCGTCGAGCTCCAGTCCTCAGCACATCCATATGTCGAACATCTGTTTCCCAGAAAATCAATTCCTACCTACCTTCCTTTGGTTCTCACGATGTTGTCTGAACAATACAGGATGTTTCTTTCCGTGGGAATCAGAAATTCACCAATAGTTACCTACTCAAGATATATTTTTTCATTGTTATTTTATTCGATGAATTTCTCGGATATAATCAGTTTCACAACATAGGTATGCCCACCAAAACTGTTCGTGTCTCATAGACTGCCCTGACACCAACGTATTATTAAATCGATTTTACTCAATATCATGAATCATTTAAAAATCGCACTGAAGCCCTCTCTGGTATGAATGAAAATAGTCCTGATCATGCGCACTAAATAATGCATCGAACTTTTCACAACACTTTCGTCCCATTGAATTGGCATTCTAGAGTAAGTATATATATTATAATTTCTATGGCTCCGAAGCATTTAACGAAATGGCTTACAGTAAATTCAAGTTAAACTCAAGCCAGTAAACAATAGTGGTAAAGACGTGATCAACGCGAGCTTTGCTCGTGATCGAGGAAAGGCGGGCCTCTATTGGTCTATGTTTCTCAGGCAGGTTTGAGTGGGAAACACGCCCTGCCTTTTTCACCAATCCGACATCGATGATCACGAAGTAACAGCGTGCATTTGTTTTGATGCGGCTTGACCTGGAGTTGAAAAGACTATAGTGCTTAGTAATCCCGAAAAGTGCTCCGGAGCATTGGAGTGCTACAGTGCTCCGCCTTTCCATATAAACGAATCTTGTCGAAACATGAAGTCGCGGCAGATGGCACCCGGCGGCACCCCCCACCAAAAAATCAATTTTCTATGATAAGTTGTGCGTTGAAAAGATTACTGTCTTGAAAAAATAAGTTCAAAATAATTGAATACTATTTCAACACTAGATGTCCTGCCATACCAGGATGCTCACTGCAATAATCCTATACTATAGGAGTATTCGGGTCAAAAATCCATTAGAAAACAACTACTTTCCTGGCTAATACCACGACGAACGTTGAATTACATCCGATGAATTTCCGTTCAGAGTTCCTACAAGGCTATCTCCACAATTGCTAAATGCATGGAAATGTTAATCGAAACATTTGGACCACCTATAGATCGATTTCTGGGTTTTTGCCCTCATCATTATAGGGTAGGTCTCTGCAGACAATAACTAATGTCTGCGACCAAGTAATGTCAACGATGCTTATTTTTTTCTAAATTATCAGAGAGGAAAATGCACTGTTCAAAAAATTGGAATAAATAAAATAGGAAATATGGGAAAACAAATTGCTTCATACTTAAAACTTCCGAATCCTGAGTTATACACCGGCCACTGTTTCCGCCGATCTTCAGCAACAATATTGATAGATAGTGGCGAAGATATAACGACATTAAAACGGCATAACGGCTGGCGCTCTACAACAGTAGCTGAGGGTTACATCTAAGAGTCCCTGACTAGTCGAAATAACATAGCCAATAAAATATTAGGGTCGATCAATAAGTTGTCTGACCTTCGACATCAACCACAGAAAATGTTAATAATGTTAACTTTTTTCTTAAAAAAACGGGTTCTAATTCCCCAAAATTTGTTTTTAATAATTGTATCAATGTAACATTGAATATTGTTAGTAACAAATAAAAAGATATTTTTTCGCGATTATTGTAGTAGGTGCTTAACACATTTACCTAGTACGTTAATTTCTTCTATTAATTAATAAAAGTTCATTTCTCATGTTGTTGTTTTTTACTTACACTGTATATTATAACAGTCGTAGAAAAAATATAGTGTAAAACTCGCACAGAATGACCATTTCCTACTCGTATGATTTGCAGCACCCGCTTGCAGCTCGTAGGAAATGTATTTCATTCCGTGCGAGTTGTACAATATACTATTTATACACACTGAGGTAAATTACAATAATTGAAAAAATAATTGTAGGCTGGTTCGAGCCCCCTCCCAGGCACAGGCCCTGGACCGTAGGGGTCCACCCAGCCTCACCCTTGTGGGGGCTATGATCTAACAACATGGTTCAAGGCGTATTGTTGATAAGCCCGTCTACGGAAGCACCTTTGTTCTATTGTTGATAGCGACAAAGGCGTTTAAAGGCTGACAATTGTTTCTCAACAACCTTCGTTTGTGCCTACGTTTTGAGAGCTGGACATTGGCTACGCACGTGTTCAAGTTTCCTGCACTTTCCGGCATGTTACCAGTCTCTTTTTGGGCAACACTTCTCTCATCACTTTTCTCTATGGCATGCAGTTTCAAGTACAGTAGGTTCCTTTGGAACTTCTTTGGAACCTTACTTTGGCCCTTTGCAAGATTGCTTCGCCTCCTCAAATTCCAAAGTGCGTGCCAGTGCATCAACAAGATGTGTTGGACGAGCTAGTGTCTATGTTTGTCTGGTTTATTGATCGCGAAATCTATTAAAAAATACCTGAACCCCTAGTCGCTTCATTACATTTTCCTAAATATGCAAAGCAAACCAAGTGAGCAAATTTGCTTCAAATTCCTGTATTGCTTAATTTATGGCAGTGGTTTTTGAGCTATGAGTGGTTAACACGTTCTAGTTGGGTGTGGCCATACCGTAATTCCAGATGTTTCATAAGCTGCTCATAGTTTTTCTCTTCTTTGGCGGGAAGGGTTTGTGAAATTTTCTTTGCTTCTTCACGCGAAGCTAGTGTTGATGCTGCAGCTCTTTTCCGTGCGTACCGTCCATTCGTCTTCGCCGCAGTTTCAAGTTGTCGGCGGTAATTTTCCCATGGAGTTTTTTTAAGTTCAAACCCAGTTCCAGCATTGCATTGTCATTGACAGTTTCTGAGGTATGGGTAGTGTCAATTTGGTTTTCCAACTTTTTCTTTTTAATTTTGTAGATATTCACCACGATTCCGTCTTTGATTTCATCACTGATTGCTTCCTTCAATTTTCTCATTCCATTCTCAATTTGATTTGCTTCATCTCTGTTTTCGTTATTTCTTTTAGTGGGTTCGCTACAACACGTAGTTTTTCTTTCAGGTTCTCCGAGTTTTCTAGAAGCTTTTTCCAACCCTTCGAATTTTTCAGGAGTTCTACTCTCAAATTCTTCAAACTTTTTTGAAATTCTTTTTTCAGTCTATTCGAATTTCCTTTGAGTTACTCTTCCACATTATTTGAGTTTTCAAATTCTTCGAACTTCCTTGGAATTCTTCTTTCAGACTATTCGAATTTTGTTGAAGTTTGTCTTCCAATGATTTGGTAATTTCGTCGAGTTTATTCGTTATCGTACCCAAATCAATTCCAGAAACTTCGAATAAAAAGTATTAGGGGCCTTCTCCTTCAGTCCAGATACCGTTCCGGCCGAGTGTCTCAAGTCTGCAGTACAGCCTTGTTACCAGTTGTTTCAAGTTCTTTCTCCTATAATTAATTTTTCAGTTCCGCGACCTCCAGGTGCACCAATCTTTCTCCGAAAGCAGTTTGTATTTGATCGAGGTATCAGCCTATTTCACACAAAATTGTTTGTTGAATACTCCACGCGAGAAGTGTATCCGTTCAAATACTCTCTTTAATGCTCACCAATGTCCACTTCACAACAAAACTCGAACAATTTATTTTTCCTGATTACAGAAACTGTCCACAAGCACTATATATTTAAAAATCCCACTTCTGACACCAAAGTAATGAAAATGCACTATGACTATTTTTAGATAATTTATTTGACACAAACAGTACAAGAATATGCTAATTCATATTCGCCTTTCGCTGGCACGTGCTATTCATAAACAACGTCACGATCACCCACTCACGATCAACGCATGAATTCCTAGATGGCAGAAATTCCTAGAACGCAGAAATTCTTAGAAAGTACTCAAATATCGAACCGATGACATCATTCTTTATAATTTATAGCTTTGATGTTTACGAATTCCAGGAAGAGATCATGGTTACTACAGTACTATGATTCATTTATATTGTTGTTGAAACTACTAGTTGAAAAAATATGCGAATTGATTTGCCATAGCAGCAGTTGCAAATTAGGGGATTTACGTAAATCATTTGGGCGCCAAGTTCCAGGTTTATTGTATGAAGTTTCAACATAATTCATTGTTTTGAATTTTGAAATTTACACTGTTAGAACTTCTCTGGGATTTTGAATATGTCTCAAATGAATCGATACAATTGAAAATATATTTAGTGGCTCCATATTGAAAAGAAAAATATGTCAGAGGTTGTTACATGTTTTATTCAAGTTTTATTCTGAGTGGAGTTGACTTCTACAGATATTTCATTGGTCAAATAAGCCCTAGGCAGACCGCATAGAAATCATTCTGGAAAATGAATACTGGAAAAAAAATGCCAAAGTTTCCTTTTTATTTCAGGTTTGGAAACAAACTGTGAATGCTTTTCAATTAGTAAATACAAGCAACCGATGTTTACTCCGCTTTAATACCGTTTCCACTAAAATATTTGCTAATGAGAGTGTACTTAATGAAACTCTCCGAGACAATATTAGTTTAATGCTAAAATGGAATATTACAAAATTGACTTCGGAACTCGCGGTGAATCAGTCAAAGTAGGTATACCTAGCAGCAAACCATTACTTGGGGTTCGTTTTCAATTGGATGATTCGGAATGATTTCATTTCACCATTATAGTATTGTTACAAACTTCTAGTGGGATATACATTAATCCAAAGTTCTTGAAATCAGACCCACAACAACTTTCCATCTCAAGACAGAGACAAACAAATGTATCTATTATCGTATTGCTTGACTACTGCTCTACTCTCCAACCTGCTTTTTCAACTCGCTTCAAATACTGGTCGCCTGCTTATAATAATAATGATAATTATCATTGGTGGCTTAGACCAGTTGAGACCACAATGCATTTGCTGTCAGCTAGTCAGCTTGTTTACAGAGATTCCCTACTTGACTCAATTCCCTAACTACTTGACTTAATTCTCTATCTACTTGACTTGACTTGACATGAGATCAAGACAAGCTCAAGTCAAGTATTTGTTACTGAAATTCAAGTCGCGTCAAGTATTTACACATCAAGTACTTGTAAATCAAGCTACCTATTCGATTTTTCTTGAAAAACTAGTACCTTTTTTATATTAATCTGAATAACTGCCAAAACGCAATAACAATAAAAGTATATATGGATGCAAAATAAACAAAACTGCAGTTAGTAAAATACAGTACAATAATATTCACGTTATGATGTCCCGCACTCTTAAATGGCAAGGTAGGTTATATTTTTGAAATGCTCTGTATTGAAATGTATAGCATGTGCCACAATTTCACTAGATTGCTTGAGTCCTAGATTTTTGGAGATATTCAAAATTCAAAAAGAACAGCAACAAATACAAAATCATTAAAGAAAATAAGATGTGGAAATTTTTTTGACCGACCGTGTAGATTACTGAATTGTGTCATAAACTACTACATAGTTATAGCTAAATAGTTATTTATGCAACAAGTGCAAAAAGTGGGTGTTTATTGCACTCGACGTGAAATTGTCCAACGAGGCCATTAGGCCAAGTTGGACAACACGTCGAGTGCAATAAACTCTTTTTGCACCAGTTTCATACAATATTTTTTCTACGTTCATGCAAAAACCAGAAAAAGTTTCATTTAGGTGGCACTAAACTGTAAGGAAGACATTGTTTGTTTAAATCTATCTGCTAAAAGTAATTCAAAAACATTTTGTGTAATTCAGATGATATTCGAAGGAAATAATTTTATTTTCAACAAATTGCATTATCTAGTAATTTCAGAGTCCATTATATAATGAATGTGATGAAACATGCGACTATTTTAAACGTAATATAATCTCACAGAAAATGGGCTAAATTTGGTGTCGATTTGAAAGTTTATGTCTGTCATGATGACAGAACGCTATAGTAGAATGACAGAAGAGTACAATAAAGAGACAGTTTTTCCACCAAATATAGTTCAATAAAGTTTTGTTTTTTGCATAAACGTAGAAAAATGTAATTATTGTTTGGCCTCCTCAAGCCAACTCGAAACTGAAATTGTGCTACGCTTATTCAAACCTGTAGAGGTATTTGCACAGGAATTAGGTGGGTTGTATCCCGGATCTACCTTTTTTTTTGTAGACTTCAGTGTGTTTAGCTTGCAAATGTTGCCTTAGTGAAGATGTTCGGAAGTTTTTCATTTTCGAAACCGCTTTACATAGGGAAAATTTGCCTTGTTTGTCAGTATTTTTATTACTCTTGCTCGATTATGGAATAATCTGTATTTTTTTTTCGTCTTATCAAATACACTTTTATTAACTTCAACTCGTTCGGCCTTTGATGGCGCCGACCCTGCGCTGTCTACTTCTGTTTCGATGTCATCAAACACCAAAACACTCCATCAAAACATTTTTTCATCTACTATATATTCTGAGTCGCTCCTTTGAAAAGGTTTCGATTCCATTACGGACAATTCACTCAAATCAGACATTAACAATTATTCTTTAGCCGCCACTGTTTATCCTTGAGCATCGCTGGTCTACTTTTTAACAGAACGTCGTCATCGAGCAATCGGGGGCCTGCTTGCTCTAACTGCGGTGAATCCCCTAACTCAACGCTTTGGTGTGAATTTCACAGATTGCTATCAAGTAATATCAAGTAGTTTTATTTTACTTGATATCAAGTCAAGTAGTTCACACCTTAAATCGAGTAAAGTTAGATATCAAATTTTCAAAAGCTTGAGTTTTGAAGTCAAGTCAAGTATTCAAGAAAAAATTCGAGCTACTTGGCTTGATAAATCCCTGCTTGTTCAGCTCATGCGGCATCGGTCTTTACCAAAGACAACGCGGAGTTATGAGTGTTATACTTCTATCTATGACACTCGTTGGTATTGTCGAGATACCTACCTGTGTTGCCTTATGCTACGGAGGATATTGAGTCCGTTGTTGAGAAAGAGAACTGCTAAATCTATACTGACACCATAATCCAATCATATGGGTTTTTTTTCAAACAAAAAATCCGGTAGCTTGTTTCTCAACGGTTTTATATGTATTTTTGGTCACTGAATCCGATCATCAACTTTGCCTTCCCCCTCAAAGCTGAGATAAGTTTCTGGTTAATAAGAGCCTTGAGTGACGTCTGGCTGTCGTGCATACTTTGATTCGTGCGTTGTAATTTGCCTCATATTGATTTATCTCGTGCATTGCAAGTTACAACTGGCATTACTAAGGCTCTGTTAAACGGATTTTGATAAATCAAACTGGGATTGAAGGGTGAGACATGAACTTTCAGAATCCTGGGTATAAATATGGAATACATCTTTACATCAACTTCTACGAATTTCCGCAACTATTGGGTTTTCTAGTACATTTTTTTGAAAGAACTGCACAGAAAATCCACGCAGTATATCATTCAGTCCCTTAAGGTTTTGTGGAACGAGGACGCGACTTCCAAACTGGTATGGGGCAGCAAAGAACTAATATCGCTGGCAGACCTGATAGTACAGTAACCAGAGATTTATTCTGCTCAAAAAATTGTATGATAATGAATTTTGATATGAGCTTAGTTTGACAATAGAGGAAAAGGTTTCTAATAAGTTCCGGGCCCTAATTTGTGAAAATCGAAAGAAAATCTGGTTCAAAGTGTTTTCCGACGCTTTTCTGGCGGTAACTTGAACAAAAAAACGTGGAAGTTGAAAAAAATATCAAGGAATCAAAACTAAATCTAGGAAAATTGAACAAAGAAGGCGTTCTTTATTTTTTACCAGAAATCAAAAGTTTCCTCTGAAATTACTTTGACGTCATAACAACCCTCGTGTCGGAAACGCTTACGTTTTTAAATAAGAGAGAGTGTTTTCAAAGTTGAAGCTAGCATTACTCAGACTCTGCTGAACGCATTTTGATAAATCAAACGGGGGATTGAAGGGTAAGACTTGAACTCTCAGATTCCTGGGAATAGATACGGAATACATTTTTACATCAACTAGAAACTTCTATGCATTTCTGCAACTATTGGGCTTTCTGGTACAATTAAAAAAAATATATTAATTTGTTATTATGAGTCTCCCAGGTTTTCATAGAAAACCCCTCAAAAACAGGTCTTGTCCGAGAAAGGGAGACCTGGGACCTACAGCTTGAAAAGTGGATTCCAAACCACCTTAGCGGTGGGGATATAACTCCCGCCTGGGTGAGAACAGAAGCTCCTAACACCTCGACCACTTCGCGAGGTATCTCTTCAGCCCCTTATCAGTTTTGGAGCTCATTCCATTCAATTTTATTACAGCTAAGGAAAGTTTGCCCTACCGATCTCGTTTTTAAAAAATCGGTGTCTGACATTCAATGAGTAAAGACACTTTTTTGAGGTTAGAACTTTGATGCTTTTCGAGTGTTTTTTAGAAGTGAAAGATGCTTGCCAAAATTTTGAAAAATTCCAGGATGATCCGATATCTGTCAAGTGCCATTTGTTATTTTCAACCTGTGAGTTAATAGCAGGAAAAAATCGAATTTAATTTTTCAAATGACTAATATTCAAACTAATAAAAATGAAAGATATAAACAATATTGATTTCAATGCATTGGTACTAAAAAAAGTTACTATTCATTCTATAGTACCATTGCTACTAATTTTATTTTCTTATTTCAGAAGAACAACCAGGACCTTCAACCAGTAAGCTTTGTAGACTGCACCTATATTAATGATGATAATTAATATTAAATTTCATAAAAATTAAGTATTTTGTGTCTAAATACCCAAATATACTTTGGACAAGTATAGTTAACAATAATAATAATAAAATAATCATTAAATCATTATTAAGTAGTGATCATAATGACCAGGTAGTTTTTAATAACTAAATAGTAATGTAGGTCTCGACTGAATTTTGGTTGAAGGGCTACGGCTATGATATAACATTTCAGAGCTCTCTAGGGGCTACATGGTTTGTCCAAAATAAGTGAATAACGTGTGTAGTTTGTAGGGAATTCAATATAGTTCAAACATAATTCAAGCTTCAAAGCGTAATTTTTGAGTAACAAATAAGAAAATCTAACCTAGCTGAAGATGTTCACTTGCTTTTGATTACATGTAAACAACACATTGGTATTCTGAGGTTTTTTATTTCTTTCTTATAAACTGGCATCCCCATGTCACTAGTCGATATTGAAGCTTCTGGAATGACAATTTGGCAACGTTAGGTTAGGTTAGGTTAGGTTAGCTAATTACCGCAGATAATGATATAAAATACAATAGAGTTTTCAAATCAAATATCAATTACGACAATTCGCACGATGTTCATCATATATCGACAGAATTTTTAAAAATAACATGGATAACCGTACAACTAGTTGATATTGATATATCTATTCAATAATTTCGGTGAGAATTCGCATTGACAATGAATGTTTTCATATAGGTTATGTGTGGAACTATTGGATTTCATGGAGAACACGGTGGGTGCATTTATTTTAAATCGTCCATTCAATTGAAAATGACATTCTATAAAGTTGAAAAAATCCAATTGTATTATTCACTTGATGGGAGCAGAAAACTAAATTCAGTTTGAATTGTAGTTTGATTATTGATTTCAATTATTAAAAGCATTATAATTGCATATTGTTAGCTGTAATGAAAGCGATTGAAACAGAAAATAAGTAAATACACAAATATGTCGACGTGCAAATTTTTATATTGATTTTAGTAATTTGCTACATGTGAAGGAACAAATCTGATATGCCCAGAACGAAGTAACCTTACATAGATATTTGAGTGCGTGGAAATTAAATACATATATTTTACAACGAGTAATTATTTAGTTTGATCCAACCGGAACGAATAATTTGATTGGGCCATATTTTTATAAAGGTACTCTAAATGGTGAAAGATATCTTAATTTTCTTCAAAATGAACTCAATAATCATCTTGATGAAGTTCCCCTTGGACACCTAAGAGAAATTGTCTTCCAGCAGGATGGAGCGCCGCCTCATAATGCTGGGAGCGTAACAGACTATTTCTCTTTTCCCAAAGATGGCTCGGAACAAACGGACCAATGAAATAGCCGGCTCGTTCGCCAGACTTGACCCCTTTAGACATTTTTTGTGGGGGTATCTAAAATCAGAGGTGTATACTACTTAACCAGTGAATTTGGAGGATTTTCAAAATAGAATTTGGAAGGTTTGTCAAAGTATAAAAAAATGAGATTAAAAATTTTGAAATGTGCCTTGCAGCAAACGGAAGGCAATTGGAACATTCATATTAATATTATCGTGCCTGGTTATTCGTCAAGGCAGTTTTTTCTTGTTGGGACTGTCTGTTTAGTAGTTGAGTACACTTGAATAAATAGTTTAGTGAATTTTTTTTCATTTGCATTTGTTGATAATGGAATTCACATCACTCTTTCACAACTATTGATTATAAGCAATCGAACCAGCAATGGGATATAAAATTATGCATATTGTAGGGTTTACTATTTGGAAGATTGATGTGAAGAAAGTTTGAATTTCGTGAAAATCATATCATTTTTCTGACCACCCTGTATAACTTTCGAAGAAGATGAGTATTTCATATGATAGAATATGCTAACGGCTACCAAGAGCTTGGCATGATTTCATAAATTATTCATAGTATGAATAATGGGTTTGTCTTCAAAAATGTTTGCATTTAATGAAAAACTGGTATAACTTGGATTTTCGAAACTAAAAAACTAATAATTAGTCTAAATAAATGAGAATTCAGATATTCTGAAATATATGAGGTGTTTTATTAAAAAAAAAATGATGGTCGATTTTATGAGCCTTTCTTGCGCTCCTCGTATAACAAATCTTTCCTGAACTTAGCCCCGATAATACGATATGATTGGAATTATAATATTTTGAAAATTCCTATTGGTTCAAGAAATATTTAACTGTCCCACAGGTCTAGGGACACACTGTATACTAGATCAGAATGAAAATTGTTTGATAGAAACACAGTACTTGTCTTATTACTACTGAAACGTAGGTAAAACAAAGTCGGAAATTTTGGTATTCATTGAGCGCGCTCTAGTGGCCAAACCATTCAGCTAAAAATGTATTGGTCTTCATTTTTGTATAGCCTGGTCTATTTGGAAAATTGTGTAGTTTTATAACTTTTTGCCAAAATAAATAGACGAACATTTTGAGGTTTTTTGTGATTTTTGTCGTAAAGACATATCCTTGGGAAGTAGCAAACTTGAAATTCCTATTAATACAGAACGAGTGAGAAAACAACTAAGGTAAATGTACCAATCGTCGGCACTGTACCAATTATCGGCACTAATTTCATATAATCTCTGTTAACTTTTGTATGTTTGGATATTATTATTTTTAATATTTGTTTGTCAAAAACTGTCTTTTCCTAGCTTTCTTAAGTATTATAAGGGTGCCGATAATTGGCACATGAAAATCAGTAGCTGATCCAATCATCGGCAGCAGTGCCGATAATTGGTTTTATGCGTCAGACTTCATTTAGGTCGATTTTAGCTTAGCATTTAACTTATCCTCGATAATGTTTGGTCATAAAATGCAATTTGAAGTGATGATATTTCATACCAATTTTCGGCACCCCATATTCCCACTAGATATCATCTTTATTTTGACTCAGAAACTGTGCCGATAATACGAGCTTTCACGTGCCGGTAATTGGAGATTTTTTTTCAGATCGAAATAATCTCACATTGGAAAAGAAAAAACGGATTCAATATTCTGTTGGAGCTTTGAATGAGGCTGTTGCCGCTATTCAGTCAGGAATGCCATTTAAAACAGCTAGCAAAATCTATAAGATACTGAGATCGACTCTACAAGATAAAGTTAAAGGTAGAACCTCTTTAGAGAAGAAATGTGGGCCAGAAACGGTGCTGACAAAGAAGAAAGTCTACTGGTAGCATGGCTATTTAGGATTGCAAACTGTGGATTTCCTGCAACGAAAATGCAGTTGTCAGAAAGTGTTCAGTTACTAGTTGAAGAACTAGATAGAATTTTACAGACGGAAAGCCTGGTCGCAAATGGTATGATTAATTTTTTTGAAAAGACATCCGGAACTGTCTGTGAGGATTTCCCAGAACCTAACATGTGCTAGAAACAACCTGACAGAAAACCGAATTCGTCAGTGGTTTAAAGAAGTAGGGACCTACTTAGAATCTACTAACAATGACCTATTTCCAATGAAAGAAAACAATGAACCTTCAACATCAAAAGGTGCACACCAGGAATCTTGGTATTGTGCATTATGCGGCACTGGAGGATCAGCTGGACATGCGCCTTTGTTCTTTCTGTCTGAAATATTATCCTGAGTGTTGTCTCGGATTAACCGAAGATGATACATGTGAATTACAATGTCCTTTTTGTGAATGACCAGTAAATTATTGAGTTTAATTCAAATTTGACCTTAACCAAAGGAATACAAATATTATGCATCTAGCTTTCATAAAATAGGGTTGTATTATTCGAATTTTGTGTTATTAACTCAATAAAAATGTTTTAAAAAATATTAATTTTAACTTACTTACTTAGTTTGATTGATGATTCGGTGCCGTTAAAAGGATCTTAAATGTGCCGAAAACTAGAACATGAATTTATTTTGGGATGCCGATAATAGGGGCATATCGATTTTTTCACATTATTGCTTTTAATAAATATCAGGCATTTATTTTATTTTAAAAAAAATATTCCACATGTATTATGATACATTTAAATAGCAGGATTAATAATCAGAATACAGGTTACTGGGGTATTTTCTATATCATATTGAATTGAAAGCATGCCCTACGGTATGCAATGAGCTTGAGGTGCCGCTAATAGGAACATTTACCTTACTATATCTTTTTCCTAAAACAGGAACGCCAGGGGACGATTTTATTGAATTATTTGTATCCATTTGTATAAATAGATCAACTTGTGAACAAACCCACACAGGCTTTGTGAAAGCGTGGCATTAATTTCCCAATCGAAATACCCACCCTCTCTCGTTCATCAAACATCACTGATCAGAAACCAAACGAAGATATAAATTTTCCAAAATCCCAAAAGACCCTTCGAGCGAACGAACAATATAAATCGTCAGAGAAAGAAGCATTTTTTTGTCAATGAAATAATAGCAATTATTCCGAGGTCCATTTATTGTTTAGGATCACAAAGTTGAGCTATTAAAGTTAGTCTGGTAGGAAAAAGTCTTTGCGAATAAGAAAGAGAAGTTTTGATATTTTCTCAGGACTCCCGAGGGGTGAGAGGGTGGCGATAGCAACCCCGACTGTTCCCTTTGAAACTCTTTAATTGAATTGCAACCACTGTAGGACATTTCTTTGAACGACTGAATAAAGTTTTAATTATTTTATTCTAGCAGGAGAATGAAGTTACAGCAAATGGAATTCATCAATTCGAAAACTAATATTGAATGTTGGGGATTTGCCAATATTGTTTTATTCTAACGAGTGTATTCACTGAAAAAAATGTGGTACTTTATATCAATGAATGCCGTTTTTTACCTCTCCGTTCATTGGCAAAATACATTTTTCATCGTGGCAATGAATAAATATTCACTGACTCTTGTAGGTATTTATTGATACAACGAATTCAAGTTTATTGAGATCGAAGATGATCGTTTCTTACATTTATGAACAGTTTTCGTTGCTCCTGCGGAAAAGTTTATTGAAGTGAGGAAAGAGGTACACTGAAATCAATGATGATCTAATTTCAGACCTATGAGCATATTTCGTTACGGCTTTGAAAAAGATTATTGAAATGAAGAAAAAAGTACATTGGAACAATGTATATTATTTCATGAAAAAAATGTGGTACATAATATCAATGAATACCGTTTATTACCTTTTCGTTCATTGGCACAATTAACTTTTCATCGTGATAATGATTAAACATTCACTGATGTACGAAGGTATTTATTGATACAATGAATTCAAGTTCATTGAGATCAAAGTTGATGGTTTTTTATATTTATGAATAGGTTTCGTTGCTGCTATGGAAAGGTTCATTGAGGTGAGGAATGTGGTACACTGAAACAATTTGAAATTGTTAATCACATCAATGAACATAATTCATGGTCCCAGAGCACTGATGTATATATTTAAAAAAAATATGGTACATTATTTTAATGAATACCTCTTCGTTTATTGGCACAATACATTTTTCGTCGAGTCAATGAATGACCATTCACTGAAATATGTATGTTTTTATTGTTACAATGAATTCAAGTTTATCGAGATCAATGATGATCTATTTTCAGACCTATGAACATGTTTCATTGCGGCTATGGAAAAGATCATTGAAATGAAGAAAGAAGTACATTGAAACAATGTATACTATTTTATGAATGAAATGTGGCACAATACATTTTTCATCGGGACAATGATTCAAAGATGATCTTTTTTACATTTATGAACAGGTTTCGTTGCTGCTATGGAAAATTTCATTAAAGTGATGAAAGGGGTACACTGAATCCATTTGAAATTGTTCATTATATCAATGAACGTAATTAACGGTCCGAGAGATGATTTTATTGTTACAATGAATCCAAGTTTATCGAAATCAATGATAATCTATTTTCAGATCTACACACAGGTTTTATTGGGGCTATGGAAAGATCATAGAAGGTATAACGAAGTTACTCAGTCCCAGTTTTGTTAGGCAGATAGAAGAAACATTTTCCTCCCATTCTTAACTCCGTAATTAATATGTTCATGAATATAATAATAAGCTTTTAGTTCGAAAATATGAATAGGAAATTCATAAAATCTTTTGTGGAATCATCTGCGACTGAAAGAAAAACTTTAGTCGCTATTTTCCATCGTTCAAGATAACCTCTTGGGAGGTATTCATGAACCAAGCCATCTCGTGTTTAAATATACCCATAAATTTTGCCGGCATCTGTTCAGCCGAATCCTCGCATAGAAATCTCCGTTGCTGGCAAGTTAGCTTTAGCTGGTAGTACACAGCGCTTCCACTAGAGGGATCACTCCGCACAACTTCGTTGTTTGCACAGAGCCGGTTAACTTAAGCAGACAAAAGCGATAGTTGAAGCATCTTCTCAGGTAGCACAGACTACAGAGACATCCGAAGAGCTCCGAAAGGAACCAGCCGAAATAAAAGATAACTTGGAGATACGCCTTCCAATCAGGATTGCGATGTTCTGATGAATGCATGTTAATTATTTTGAATACCTCCCAAGAGGTTATCTTGAACGATGGAAAATAGCGACTAAAGTTTTTCTTTCAGTCGCAGATGATTCCACAAAAGATTTTATGAATTTCCTATTCATATTTTCGAACTAAAATCAAAATGCTCATGACAGGTCTATGTCAAAAAATAATTTTCAAAGTGTCACCGCAGAAGAAATTTTTCTCTCATATCCATCCCTGATGTGTATGCTTCTGAAGAGCCTGTTTTATTTCAATCCTATATCAATCCTCCTGAAGAGCTTGGCAAAGCGAAATAGATTTTTGTCGACCAAAATGTATTGGGGATTAAATGCGAGAGAAGCGAACCCTGCTTCAATGAAATGAACGATTTCTGTGAGTGATATTTTTTTAATAACATTCTCCTTATCTAATTTATTTAATGATTTGTTCAAGGAAAACTAGAAAGAATTAAAAAAGTCAGCTATCTGAATGAAAATGCAAATTTTCACTTTCAGATTTTTTCTTTCCTTTTCAGTTAGAGTCTTTTCACAATATCTATCAGATGTAGTTCAATGTCCAGCGTGGCTTGTGCCGGGGAAGTAGTTGTTTTCTGTTAGATATTACAAATAAGTCACATTTTTCATTTTTCAATTTTCATGGAGAATGTTCCCCTTTTCATAATAATAAGCCTTATATCGAACCAAGCCATCTCGTGTTTAAATATACCCATAAATTTTGCCGGCATCTGTTCAGCCGAATCCTCGCATAGAAATCTCCGTTGCTGGCAAGTTAGCTTTAGCTGGTAGTACACAGCGCTTCCACTAGAGGGATCACTCCGCACAACTTCGTTGTTTGCACAGAGCCGGTTAACTTAAGCAGACAAAAGCGATAGTTGAAGCATCTTCTCAGGTAGCACAGACTACAGAGACATCCGAAGAGCTCCGAAAGGAACCAGCCGAAATAAAAGATAACTTGGAGATACGCCTTCCAATCAGGATTGCGATGTTCTGATGAATGCATGTTAATTATTTTGCATATCATTCGGAAACTCACTGTATGCTCAATATCAGTGGGAGGCCTTCATTGCATTTACGAATGATATGCAATGATTGAATAAATACTACTTATTCAAATGATAAACAAAATAATTAGTTCAATGTGTGAAATCATCACGAGAATAAACTGAAACATAGATTTGATGTATATCAATTATTGAATCAAGGAATAACCGATACTCACCGTTCATTGGATTGATGAAAAATATCCATCGTCGAACTAATCTGAATCATTATATCAATCATACAGCATTCATTCGAAGAATGGACAATGATAACTAATTTGATGAATACAGTTTCATCAGTTGAACGAATACAATTTATGGCTTGGGTGAACACTCTTCATTCGTTTGATGAATGGAATTCATTACCATAACGAACCTATTTAATGTACTTGATCATGATATCAATGAAGGCATTCATTGATATTATTAAGATCCGTATTCATAGTATGGATAACCAGTGGTACATTGACATAACGATTGCGTTTATTGGACCAATATTGATAAAAATATTCATTGAGTCACTGAACTTTTTCATTGTATTCAGGTACCAATTTTTTTCTGTGTTTATTTTTTACCTTTGTAGATCCATCTGTTATCAATTCTTCGGAAGTACTGCGTTTCAAAAGGTTCATGTGAAAAACAACTTAGGAAGATTTGTTGAATATCTTCCGACAGCATTGAAAATGGTATGAACCTGAAGGATTTGTTTAAGCTTCTCTCAAAATTCCAGGAAACTAAAAGATGGAAAATAACACTACGATATCAAAAACAGAAGGTTGAGTTAGCAAAAAGTTTGATGATCAAGTATTATTAAGTCAAATAATGAAATTAAATAAACAAGGAGAGCTATAATCTTCTTTGGGAAGAAAGAAAAGCAAAGTGGAAAGAGCTCATCATATAATTTTGCTCAAAACATGCCTTTCGCTTCTTCAATCATATATATAAATAAAAATCAATTGCCGAATGTATGTATGGGCATTACTTCACTCACCTGAATATTTTTTTTATTGTTGTGTTTTTAATTGTCAGGAAAATATTTGTATTGAAGAAGATGTCATCAGAAAGTCATCAGAGGAGCCATGATTGTACGAACTGGAGATACACAGATAAAAATTCGTACCTGAATACAATGAAAAAGTGGCTCAATGAATATGTTCATCAATATTTGTTTAATGAACGCAATCGTTACGTCAATATACCACTGGTTATCCATACTGTGAATACAGATGTTAGCGATATCAATGAATGCTTCAAACGAATGAAAAATGTTCATCCAAGGAATAAATTGTATTAGTTGCATTGATGAAATTATATTCATCAGATATATTATTATTGGTCGTTCTTCGAATGAATGCTGTATGATTGATACGATGATTTAGATTATTTTGATGATGATTATATTTCATCGGTCCAATGAATGGTGATTATTGAATTAGAGTATCGGTTATAACTATAATGTAGTTTTTGTAAAACCAATGGATTACCTTCCTTGATTCAATAAATGATATTCATTGAATCTAAGTTTCAGTTCATTCTCGTAATACTTTCATACATTGAAATAATGGTTTTGTTTATCATTTGAACGAGTAGTATTTATTCAATCATTGTATATATTCATCAATGCAATGAAGGCCTCTCATTGATATTGATCAAACAGTAAGTTTCAAAAAGATAGGAAAAATGATGACCATGCATTCATCAGAAACATGAAATGCAATGACAAAATGTTCGTAATTGTTCATTGTTTTAAATTATTTAGTTGATAAGGATTTGGTAGATGATAAAAGAGTAAAAAATTACCCTATTATTTTTATAATGTATTGAAGAATAACTGATTTAACACGTTCGCTAATATAGATACTTTTTTGGAAGTTTATATATCTAATGGAATCATAGAATAATTCAGTCAAATTGATGGTCAATTGGTGTTAGTTAGGATGAAACTACAACACTCAGAAAATTTCCTATGTATTATTAACAAGAGTACTTCTATAAACAGTTTGAAGTATAATATCTATTAACCTAACAAAAATTAAAATTCCACTATGGAAAATTATGATTGAGGTGTTATTCGATTCGAAATGGCATCTAGATGATTTTTGAGAAAAATGAGGTTCCGTTTGCAAAAATTGCAAAAGTTATTAACAATTTACTAAAAAAAAGGGGGTTTAGTTTTTTGCAAATATCTAAAAAACTAATGGAGATTTTTCAAATTTGAAAAAAGATTCAAAAACAGGAAGAAATTTCCTAAAAAATGTTTCAACTATTGGAATTGTAGGACCAATATTTATAATTTTTGCAGAGGGTTGAAAATACGCCCGAAAACGGGTACTCCGGCTTGCGTAAGCTACGCCCCCTTCGGACCTTTAATGAATAAATAATATTTAAACTTATTAAATATGGAAATGAAAAATTGAAAAAAATCAGTCGCCTACAGGACAGATCAATGAACAATAATCCGTGGTCAAAAAATTTTTATCGCGATTTTTCACTAAGTTATCCATTAATTAATTAACAATTTTTTGTAGCATGAACATTAACATTGCAAGTGCGATAATGTTAAACTATCAATCTGATAATTTTTTCCTTTCGTGGAGCTATTTTTCGAAGGTCTTAGACTAAATTCACTTTGGAAAAATTAAAAAATTGTTTCAATACAACAATCATTTTGTATTGAAAGCAGTGGATATTGATTTAACAGTGTGATGTATATACACGTAACAGTATTTCTTAATTTTCTCTTATCACAATAAAGAAGTTATTATGATACATATCCAAATTTGACTGAGCAAGTAAACACAATTTAAAATTTTAGATTAGAACTATCTCATTGCTGAAAATCATACAAAATATTTTGAATGGGTGGTTTTCCTTCGGAAAATGGTAAAAATATCCCGGAACAAAAAACACGAAAAAAAAAACGGAACCCCCCCCCAAAAAAACGAAAAAAATAAACCTCGAAAAATAAGAAAATTTGCACGATCTCAAATGTCTACATAAGGTTAGTTCATTCCAGTTGAATCAAACTGAATAATTACTCTTCGTAAAATGTTTGTATTCAATTTCCACACACTCATTCAAATATCTATTTAAGGTTACTTTGTTCGTTACTTCGTTCTGGTCAGATTAGATTTGTTCCTTCACATGTAGCAAATTACTAAAAATCGATATAAAAATTTGCACGTCGACACTTTTGTGTATTTACTTATTTTCTGTTTCAAAAGCGTTCATTACAGCTAACAATATACAATTATGAGACTATTAATAATTGAAATCAATAATCAAACTCCAATTCAAACTGAATTTAGTTTTCTGCTCCCATCAAGTGAATAATACAATTGGATTTTTTCAACTTTATAGAATGTCATTTTCAATTGAATGGACGATTTAAAATAAATGCACCCACCGTGTTCTCCATGAAATCCAATAGTTCCACACATAACCTATATGAAACCATTTATTATCAATGGGAATTCTCACCGAAATTATTGAATACATATATCAATTTCGGTGATAATATACAGATTAACTAGTTGTACAGTTATTCATGTTATTTTTCAAAATTCTGTCGATATATGATGAAACATTGATGATATCGTGCGAATTGTCGTAATTGATATTCACTTTAAAAACTCTGTTGTATTTTATATCATTATCTACGGTAATTAATTAGTCGGGTTGCCAGGATGGCCTAACGCTGCCGAAATGTCTTTCCAGAAGCTTCAATATCGACTAGTGACATGGAAATACCAGGTAATAACAAAAAATAATAAACCCCGGAATACCAATGCGGACCCAAAGCAGGTGAACACCTACAAACTGTACCTGAGCAGAACAAACCTAATTTATGATTACGAAAAAAAACGGGAAAAACCGTTATAAGTTTGGCAATATTGCAGTGAGAAAGTTTCCTGGCAGAAGAACATCGTAGAAAAAAATATACAAATAATTGGACAGAGATGGTCTAGGGACTAGAATTTCTTTCCTTTTCACTTTTGATTTGACGTGTTGTTCAATTTCAGTAATAGAAAATAAAAAATGAGTATTTGTTAAGTTTCCACATTAAATTACATAGACTACTTGTATAATGGCATGGACATATCTTCAAAAAAAATGGAGAAAATGGAGAACATGGTTGTAAGAATGAGGAGAACAGTCTTATCTGTGTGACCTTTTTTCAAGTAGGCATAAAATCTGATATACCACAGATTAAATTTATGGATGAGATTTGATTAACTTATCATTCAGGCTCACTTTCTCCAAACATTAATTTATGAAACTTTTATAACCTAAATACCAAGATATAAACAGTAAAGTCCTAAAGTTACGGATACATTCATTTTTTAACCATTTTAGAAAAAAACCCTGAAACATGTCGATTTATGATTTCAAAAAGATAAAAATTGCCCTTTTTTCACCCCCTCAAAGTGACAGCTTACCCCCCAATTTTTTTAATGAAATAGTGAGTCAGGTGATACCTTATTTGGAAGGGTATTCAATTGTCTATACAGTCATACCTTTTATTTCGAATTTCGTTCAAGCGTCATAAAAACAATTATTTTCATAATATTAAAGTATCACGTATTCTATTAAATTCTCTGTATATTCAATGCATCTTAATTTTCTCACATACATTTTTTTCTCTACTGTCACGGATGACAAACAACAATTGGTAAATGAAAATGAAAAAGGGGCATTGAATATACAGCGATTTTAATAGTGTACGTGATACTTTTTAACATTTCGAGAATTATTTTTTTTCATGACCTATTAACGAAATAAAAAAAATAGGCATGGCTATATAGACAATTGAATACCCTTCAAATGAGGTATCATTTGACACCTATTTCATTTAAAAAAATTGGAGGGGGGGTAGCTGTCACTTTGAGGGGTGTGGCGGAGGACCAATTTCTTTATGTAACAGTATGTCTTTTCAAAACAAATCTAAGTGTCGGAGGTATTCTTGAAGATGGCCTTTAACGTAGAAAATGAATGTATCCGTTACTTTAAGACCTTAGTGTATATACCTGACACCCCAAGCAGAATATCATCTGGTTAACCCTGGTTTAGCAGAAAGTGCTCCCGCTCCTGATCATTTGCCCGTGGGAAGAAATGTCACTTCCAGCTCATTTCTTCCCCTAACCAAGAAAAATGCAACACTGCCAATGAAGCTCGGGAAAAATCCAATATCTTTTCCAACAAGTTAAATGCAAATTCTACGCTGGATTCATTGAGAAAAGAACCCTAGACTATATTTCCATCGATTGTCATATGCCTGGAATTATCTTCCGCCAACGAACGATCAGAAGAATTTTCTCCTCTCCTCTCCTCTCCTCTCCTCTCCTCTCCTCTCCCTCTCCTCTCCTCTCCTCTCCTCTCCTCTCCTCTCCTCTCCTCTCCTCTCCTCTCCTCTCCTCTCCTCTCCTCTCCTCTCCTCTCCTCTCCTCTCCTCTCCTCTCCTCTCCTCTCCTCTCCTCTCCTCTCCTCTCCTCTCCTCTCCTCTCCTCTCCTCTCCTCTCCTCTCCTCTCCTCTCCTCTCCTCTCCTCTCCTCTCCTCTCCTCTCCTCTCCTCTCCTCTCCTCTCCTCTCCTCTCCTCTCCTCTCCTCTCCTCTCCTCTCCTCTCCTCTCCTCTCCTCTCCTCTCCTCTCCTCTCCTCTCCTCTCCTCTCCTCTCCTCTCCTCTCCTCTCCTCTCCTCTCCTCTCCTCTCCTCTCCTCTCCTCTCCTCTCCTCTCCTCTCCTCTCCTCTCCTCTCCTCTCCTCTCCTCTCCTCTCCTCTCCTCTCCTCTCCTCTCCTCTCCTCTCCTCTCCTCTCCTCTCCTCTCCTCTCCTCTCCTCTCCTCTCCTCTCCTCTCCTCTCCTCTCCTCTCCTCTCCTCTCCTCTCCTCTCCTCTCCTCTCCTCTCCTCTCCTCTCCTCTCCTCTCCTCTCCTCTCCTCTCCTCTCCTCTCCTCTCCTCTCCTCTCCTCTCCTCTCCTCTCCTCTCCTCTCCTCTCCTCTCCTCTCCTCTCCTCTCCTCTCCTCTCCTCTCCTCTCCTCTCCTCTCCTCTCCTCTCCTCTCCTCTCCTCTCCTCTCCTCTCCTCTCCTCTCCTCTCCTCTCCTCTCCTCTCCTCTCCTCTCCTCTCCTCTCCTCTCCTCTCCTCTCCTCTCCTCTCCTCTCCTCTCCTCTCCTCTCCTCTCCTCTTCCCAGGGCTTGTTTTCCAAAAGAACGCGAAGCTTTAGAACTCGTTGCCTCGGGAGTTATTCCCTGTGGCATACAACCTTCAGAAATTCAAGAAAAACACCAATTATTTTCGATTCTCACGATGTTTTCCGTATACAGAATTTTTCTCCTCATATTGGAGCAGTACTTGAAAAAAAGGAAAATGAATAAATTGATCGTGCTTTCAGTGTCAATATTGTCTGACATGACTTTATTTTGAAAGGATTCACCATTGTCGCTGTTAAGAATACAGAATTTTCAAAAACAGTTGATCCTCTTTAATGGAATATTAAAATAAATATAGCCTTCGGTAGCTAATTTAAATGATTTAAAATTCAATAGCATGTTCTTTGCGTTAATGGCAACAATAAATATGTAGATTCATTCGATAAGATTTCCCTACTATTGTGTAACTGAACAATAGCTTACAAGCGAAACAAAAAAGCGATGACTTAAAAGCTAGCAAAAAGATTGATAACGCCCAACAAGATTGCTGTTTGGCATGAACGTTGAATTTGAATGCTAATACATGTAGGTTCAGTAGGTGTTTATTTCGAAATTGACAATGGAGTTTTAAAGATTACTGAAATTTCAGAGTTTGATGAAATGAATTATGGTATTGCAGAAACGCGCTTTCATAGTAATATAAAGTAAAAAGTAAAATATATCCTTTAAAAATTATCTATAATGTTAAAAAAGCGTGGAGTGGTTTGTTTGCGATACACTTTCGAAACAACTGAACCAATCTTAATGAATATATATATAGTTTGGTATATAGTTTGGTCGAACTGATGACTCCTATATCGATTTATGAACTCCATTTTTTTTTAATGCGAATTAAATGTTTTTTTATAGGATACAATACTCGTGAGCAGTTGCTGTAATCTAGTAATATTTATAAGGCAGGTGAAATTACCGTTTTCCAGGGATTTGAAAATATCTATTATTGAACGTATACAGTGTCCCTAAATTAATACCAGTCAATGCTCATAACTGCCCCCCGACACTCTCTGCATATAGTACAAGGAAGTTTCCTTCAACAAACCAGAATGAAAAATCCCCACCCTTAATATTTACTAACCGTGTTCCTCAGGGCTCAATTTTGGGACCACAATTTCTCCTTTCGATGATAAATAATCTTCCCTATGAATCCCCTCTATCAAAATTCCACGGACAGTTCTGACTCTGTGGTTCTCACTTTATTTATAAATGATTTCATGAAATCCTTCATTTATTGAAATATCTTCGTTATATTTTTTATATATTATTTTATTGTTATATCATGTTATTACCTACCTACCGATGAAATCAGTATCATTATTATTATCATACTTCTTGTGACGATAGCATATGCATACAGTAAGGAAGACACTAGGGTAGGTACTGTAAAAAAAAACATTTTTTTTATAACAGTTTCATGCAACAACAGTGACAGATTCGAATAATAACGAAATCCTGTCATAAAGCCAGTTCTCATTTTCTTTGGCAACTAATAACCTATAAATATCTGAGATACAAATGTTTTACCAATAATATTCTTAGCATTCTTACTATTAAATAAGTATTATCAAAATTCCAAACTATCGCGGCAAATATATTCAAAATAATAGCATATACCTCTAAGGAACTATTGGACCTAATCTACACTAGGTAGCTATGGCTGTTTGGCCGTCAGAAACTAGTTGACAACAATAATTAATGAAATTTGTGAAATTGGGCATCTATCCAGATAACGAATTCTTGATAACTATAAATTTAATTTAAGTAGAAATGAAAAGTGATGAAGATTGGAAGGAGAAGATCGTGGATATTGCAAATATGAGATTTCCTTGACATAGTATCACAATATCTATCAACTTGTCCAGCGTGGCTTGTGCCGGGGAAGTAGTTGTTTTCTCTTAAAAGAGAATAAAGAGTAATGGTCCCAGGATAGATCCTTGTGGAACACCACTCTCTACGAGCATGTATTGGGATAGTATTTTGTCATACGCCACAGCCTGCACACGGCTGAGTATATCAGCGAAAACCTATATAGTGCTAGATAGAAGAAAGCAGCTGGTGGTTGATGGGATCGAAGGCTTCTCTGTCATCTAACAAGACCAATAAAGAATTTATAATCCATTTTCATGTAATTAAATTAGGACCATTCGTCAAGTACAATTCAACATGTAAAAATTTAGATATTTTAATCGTCTACCAAGGAGAGACCGTAATAGTTGAAACTGTCTGGAAATTTTTAGAATATAAGCAAACCTCTGGTAGTTCTTGACATAATTTTTTGGGTTTATGACCTTCCACAGATTTCTTTGAATTACAAAATTTTTTCATTTTCAAATTGTGGAAGGTCATAAACCCAAAAAATTATGTCAAGAACTGGATTTCCTCCACAAAATCAAACTTTTAATCAATACCTCTGGTAGGTTCTCGAAGGTTCTGGAAATTCGTAGAATGTAGGAACGAAACTCCTGAAATGTTGTAGAAGTTTCTGGAAAGTTCTAGAAAATTCTAGATCTCTCTGAAATGAACCACAAAAGAGGTTCCGGAAGGTTCTATAATGTATTGAAAAGACACTCTAATGGAATTCTCATCGGGTTGTAGGATTTTTTATAAAAAAAAAAATGGAAGTTCAGAACCTCATACTCAACGTTGATTTGACATTTCAAATTCTGTTCCATATTCAAATGCTATATATAAGAGTACACACGCTTTTTTAACATTAAGTTTGACTTATTTTTTACTTTTCATTCCATATTACTACAAAAGCGTGTTATTTCAATTTTTCACTCTTGAGTCGATATTAATATGAAGCGTGTTTCATTAGTTTTTGAAATCATAATATTTTTTCTTATTATTATTGTTTTACTGGCACGTTATATTATAGTAATGCCTTGTCATCCAGTTCTGAAGCCATGTTTGAAGTTTGTTTTAAATCGATTGCAAAAGTTGTACCGAATATTGAATTATATTATCAATATAATATAATAATATTGCATTATGATCCAGTTCTGCTATACCGGGTGACCACGATACGCATATTTTGAAGCCTCTACTGAAAATTCACCACTTCCGGTTCAACCGGAATTGACCCAAAACTTTATTTTCACATGACACCCTGTACATATTTTTTCATTATCCGAAAGAGCACGCTATTTTTGATAAAACTGTTCTTCAAAAGTGAAAATGGTTGAAAAATGGCGGAGATACAGTTGATTGTTCAGTCAAACAAATTTGGCCATGAAATTCAAACTTAAATCATCACAACTGACAAACGATATCAGAAGTTACCAGAGGAAAATTCCAAGTGCTTGACAGTTGAAAACTGAGTTTCCCGTGTAACTACAGCTCCAACATAATCCAACAATTATCAAAAATTACCTAAAAAGGGAATGGTATTCATAAAGAAATGCTCACAACTGCCATTTCTTAAACGGCAACATGTATTTTTCAATTGGTCATGATGAAAAATTATAAATTATCAGTTTACTCGTGTGAAAAGTTTTGGAGAATTCCTAAAGGAAACGAAGATACAATCAGGTTTCATGATGAGTGTTCCTTAAAGTGAACGTTCTTCAACGTAGGCTGCTTAGACAGGCCAGGAGAGAGGGGGGGCAAGAGGGGGGCAAATGTTCCGGGGCCCGAAAAGACAGGGGGCCCGCAGTTCTCTTGAATCCAAATGATTATAATTGAATGCCAACGCCTAAAACACAAAGTGAGGCGCCAGGTAGCCACAACCTAAGTCAGAAAGGCAAATTTGTTTTGAAAAAAAAAATTGTACTTCTGAAAATTAAAATGTTCCATTTATTTTTTTGTTATCTGTAAAATGAAAAAAACTTCTACGAAATTGCATTTTGGACCAGTTGCATCAAACTTCGAAAACTGATGCGATAAATAGTAAAGGAAATGAGGTAGGGGCCCAGCTGCATACTCCGCCCCAGGCACAACGCTGGCTCTCTCCAGCCCTGGACTTAAAACATAATCAAGGAAGCAATACACAAAAGCTCATTTTATTTCAATTAAGTCGAAATTTGTTCTACTCACCTAATCAAAGCTGCTTTTTTGTTTCTCTTTTTTATATTCATATGGCCGCTTTCATTGAAGAATATCTAATTTTGAAAACACTCATGATAAAACATCTTTGTATTTGCGATTTCTTCCGGAATTCTCTAAAATTTTTCACACGAGTAATCTAATAATCAATCATTTTTTATCATGACGAAGTGAAAAAAACATGTTGCCATTTGAGAAATTGCAGTTGTGAGAATTTCTTTATGGGTACTATTCCGTTTTTAGGAAATTTTTGATATTTGTTGGATTATGTGGAAGCTGTAATTACACGAGAAACTCAGTTTTCAACTGTTTAGTCCTTCGAATCTTCCTCTGGTAACTTCTGATCATCGAGTTGTGATGATTCAAATTTGAATTTCATGGCCAACTTTGTTTGACTGAATAATCAACTGTATCTCCGCCATTTTTCAATCGATTTTCAATTTTGAAGAACAGTATTATCACAAATTGCGTGCTCTTTCGGATAATGATGAAACCAGAAGCGGTGAATTTTCAGTAGAGGGCTCAAAATATGCGTATTCAAGTACTATAGCGACATACCAAATTTAAAATCTGTATCTTCAAAAATTGGGGGGCGTACCTCACGTCGTGGTCACCCGGTATAGGAAGATTGGATTACATAACAAATTTTTCTTCTCCGTCAAGAAGGGTCGTCCATTCGGCGGCGACCTGTACTCGCATTAATGAGGAAAATAAACAGGTGAGGAGATTGTCATCCCGTCCAAATCAAACAAACTTCTTATTGTCATTACGTTCAATGTGAATCAGTGTTCGTCGTGGTGTTAGCAAAGTAAGTGGTAATTGTACACTAAAAAAATCTTGCTTTCATAACCAGAATGGTGATGAGAATTCTGATTAGTATGGGAACAGATAAAATTCTTGTTATAATGATTATTGATTGATGACGTGTTGGGTACAACGTACTGAAAAATCTCGTGTATACGGTTGATGTACATTTTGGGAGTTATATCCATCATCTTTTCATTTTTTTAAATCAATTAATATAGAAATGCATCCTTAAAGCCGTCTACTACAGTTTTACTTTTCGAATATAAGTATCAGGTAAAATAAAGACCATTTTATATCGTTATATCATTATTATCATTATTCTAATTATTTTATAGAAGTGTATTTCAACGGTTTTAACATATTCATTGATTCTTGTAGAGATGACTTGAAAGTGTTCTTAGATTACATTAATAAACAAGAACCAACGATAACATTCACATTAGAAACAGAAAAAGATGATGAACTTCCTTTCTTAGATGTTTTGATAAAAAAATCAACATCTCGAGTCAACACAACTGTTTATAGAAAGAAAACACATACAAATAGATATCTCCATTATAACTCAAATCACCACACTGGCGTGAAAAAGGGTATTGTCAAATGTCTTTACAACAGGGCACAAATGGTTTGCAATTCAACACAAAATCTGAAAGAAGAATTGAATTTTATAAAGTCCGTTCTCAGGGAAAATGCTTATCCAAACGAATTCGTAGAAAAAACCATTAATGAAATTGAAAATAGTACTACACTTTACAATCGAACAACACAACACACAGACATACGACATCTCCATGCTCATCCAACAAACAACATTATACCTTATGTCCCTGGACTGTCTGAAAAGATAAAACGGATTGACCATAGGTATGATGCAAGAACAACGTTTAAAACAACCAATGCATTGAGATCAATACTCACACATACAAAACCCAAAAACGCTAGTGAATGTTCAAAAAATTGTGTTTACAACATACCTTGTTCGTGTGGTAAGAGTTATATAGGTGAAACATCAAGACCATTGATTGTGCGCCAGAAAGAACATAAAAGTTACATCAGAAATCGAAAAGTAACGGGTTCGAAAATATCCGAACATATTCTAACATCTGATGGCGATCCTATGATGGAATGGAATAATACCAAAATTTTATTGAGAGAATCAAATCAAGAAAAAAGAAAGTTGAAGGAAACTGCGTGCATTCTTTTATCGAACAACTGCTTCTCAACCAATTCCATCGAAATGGACCGCACCTGGTTACCTCTCCTCAGAGATGAAATAAGAACTAATAGAATGGTGATTGATTGATACCGAACACCCTAAGTATCAAGATACCAAATGTTAATCAAAAGAATGTATGACAGATTTCATTTGACTCTGTCAAAGAAAGATCTTATTTCCAAAACCGCAATTCAAATTCACTTTCTTCAGCGTCTTTCCAAGAAGTTTTGATAACGGAGGCAGTTACAGCCTCCGAAACGTCAACAATTTTCAAAAAAAGGGAAGTATTCTTTGTTAATTCGATCTAATTTTTTCAGATAGGCAAATTCAGTGTAGGGTACGTTACTGCCAAAAATTAATTTCTTTCAAGACAGCAGCCTTGTGAACGCAGTAACTTATCGGGCAAATTAATTAATTTGCCCTTCTACACTTGTACAGATTTCTTTGGATTAACATTTTTTCATTTTCAGATTGTGGAAGGTCATAAACCCAAAAAAATCATGTCAAGAATCGGATTTCCTCCACAAAATCAAACTTTCAATCAATATAATTATTGATATTATAATTTCTCCCACTCTCCGGCATACCTCTCATTCTACTTTTTAAAACTTTCTTCTTAGTAGAATTCACTTCGAAACTGAATCACTCCACAACACTTATGAAGTGTGCCATTTTTCATCATACCAGACAAATGAGGTTCCTAGTTCAAGGTAACCTGAGATTTCCGAAAACAACTCTCAAACAATTCGTTCATTGATTGTACATCGAACCGTGCTAGGCAAAAAAAAATAGTGCAAAGAAAACAAGATATATATAAAAAGTAATACATTGAATATGTGATGTCGTTCTCGTCGGTGAGAAGGACACCAACTTGAAGTGTAACCGTGTGTGAGTGAGATGTCGTCGATCGATACATCATTTAGGCTGTAACCATGGCAGCACGTGCCTCTTTCCTCCTTCCATGCACCCTTCGACTCCCCCATTCCTCTTTATATTAGTTCTATAGCAAGGAAAATGAATATTTTCTATTCGAATCCGCGCTGGATGAAAAAGAAATGAAATGAATAATTTTTGTACTCGGATTTTTCTGTTATTATCACTAAATTGATTCTTGTGTAACTCTCACTTTCACATTAAGTATCGATTCCGTGAGTTTTGTTTACTCTGTGGAAACCAAAATATAATTAAATATTCGTGTGGGGAGTTCAATGGGAAATATATATCAAGGGCAATCAACCCAAACAGACAGTACCAAAAATGGCCTCTCATTGCAAAAAATTTGTAGGCCAAGGAGAAAAAAGAGAAGTTCAGTCGAAGGAGAAGTCCAGAAAGCCAAAGAAGTTCAGGAGGTCAAATAAGGTTAGGAGATCAGAGATGAAGTTCAAAAAGTCAGTGGCAGCAAGCTACATGAACAGATGTCACGAAAGGTGAACAAGAAATCAAAAGAAGAAGTGGATAAGATAAAGGAGAGCCCAAGCACCATAAGAAATTCCCCTACGAATGAGAAACCATTCTTAATATAATCACCAAGCCCTATATCAGCACAAACTTTGAAGCCTCCAACCTTTGAAGGACATCTTCATGGGCTATGCATCAACGTCAATTTGGATCAAAAATAACAAAATTCTTAAGTACATTAAAGACAAACGATGGTACATGAATAGATTTGTAAGTGAACAATGGATATCTATTGGATTGGATTCTCATTGTATGTTTTTGTGATATAATTTTATAATTTTTAATGGTTTTTTCAAACACAATGTCGATTATTTTCCATTTACTCTTCCAATGATCTTACTTTTATTTATTTTTTATTTGGCATCGATTGCTGGGATCATTAGCCACAATTTTATTACTATTATAATTCCAAACCAGGGGTATAAAATGATGAGCATACATTTGCCCTATATCACATGGAATTATTATGAGACATAATGGGACTATCAGCAAGTACCTGTCAGTATGTATTGGTTTCTGGAAATAAAAATGATTTGGATGAATTGGTTCCACTATTTCCCCTATCCTATTTTAGTGCCACTAGTGAGCTAACTGGATGAACCACAGCAATATATTTTTTTTATTTTTCGTCAGAAAAACATTATACTACAAAATTGATCAAAAATTGTGTTATTTAGGGATTCTAGCTCTGGTATTGAATTCACAGGTTTTCTGGATCGGCATAGCTCAAGATATAATTCATAACTTCCACATTAGGATCCAGTTTCATATTTCGGATGGACAATAACTAACAATGGCATGAGAAAAACCAAAAGTTCTGAATAATTTTACCGGGCCTCCAGGGCCGGCTTCACTCCAGCAATAAATCACAACTTCCTTATCAGGAACTCTGCCAGTTTCATATTTTGGTTGATCAATTACAATGGCATGAGAAAACAAACCACATGTTCGGAATAATTTTTCCGGGCGTCTTCGTAAAAATGCTCACTTTTTGGGGTAGTTATGCCTTTAATTCCGAAACTACCCAAACAAATTTGGAACTGAAAACACTGCAATTTATGTCATTGTCGTTGGTTTGACTTGCTCATTGAGGAAGCTGGACTTTGTACTCTGTGTCATGAATTTCAGTTGAAAAGGAATTGGATGGATTTTCTGTAGACAGTAATATGGAACCTGAATAACAACCTGCTCTTTTGAAAAAATTAACATTTGCTGAAGAACAATCAGTTGCTCAAGTTCACCCAGTTCACCTGGTTAGGTAGCTGAGTGATTAAAATCATTGCTTTTCAGTCATTCTGGCTGCCGCGGTTCAAAGCCACGCGACTGCAGAATCCTTTTTCTGGTGGCACGAGAAAGTACTAGGAATGGCACGTTGAAAGGTAAGACCTATTTAATCCTTGGCTACTACAAGTTTCGACTTCTGAGAGCTCTCGTTCGCAAGAGGACGACGGCTGGTTGATGGAACTATTTCAACAATAAGAGTAGGCGTATTGACTTAAAGGTGGTCAATTTGGATATCGTGGCAGAGTCATCAATTTTCATTAAGATATCACTTTGTTTGAAAGAGGTTTGACAATGTTTCACTCTGAGTGAGGCTTTTCTGGAGTTCCATTTCCTAAAGAAAAAAAAATACAATGTACAGTGGCATATATACTGGGTAACATTCACAAAAAACAAAGATGTGAGAGAGTTTGATCAACAGTTGAAACAATCCGATCAGTTGATCATATTCCAGCTGTTCTTCTCTCCATTAAGAACGTGCTATACAGTGCGGATTTTTATAATCCCCCCCCTGTTAACTTTTGAACGGTTTGCCGTAGAGAGATAAAAAAAATCGTTTCGAGGGTTTCACCGGTACTACTTTTTGAAATATAACGCATTGTGATTGCTCGATAGATGGCGCGAGGGGGCACAAAAACCTAATTTTTTTTAAATGGCATAGGGGATTGAGTGATACATCGTTGAAAAGAGAATTTGATTCTCTTTTCAACCATCTAATTTTTTTTTTTTTTTTTTTTCGTTGACACGTTTTTTCACAATAAGCATTTGAAGTGTCAAGTGTAAGAGCGGATCTGAATTCGTTTCCTTACCTTACAATAACTTTTGAAGGGTTTGATGTGAAATAATGGGACGGAAAATATTTTGGGTGGTATTAAAATAATAATGTTTGAAGAAAAATACCTTAATTGTTCTAGTGATTCACAATTGCAATCAATACCACGAAATAGGTACGGTCAATAAAGACAATTCACAACATTAATAATTATTCATTTTGAATTCCTTTCAAAGCTTAATTAAGTATTAGGATAAAGAAATTATCCCCATTTCATTTATTTTTAATGACAAAAGTAATAACAGGTACTACGAAAGGACTATTTATTGGATTTGTTTAAATGACAATAATTAATTAGTTACCTATAAAAGTACAAGGGATTGATGAATTATTGTATTCATATTCACTGAGGAGTTTTGTCTACTTATAATTATTATTTACTTTGAATATTTGATATCATCATGGTTCGTATACGTCCTTTCGAAGAAAAAATTGAAGCAATTTATAATTTTGGTGAGGCCCATCGGAACTACCACGAAGCGGAGAGAATTTTTAATGAAAAATTTCCTGAACATCCTATAACTCGGAAATAATTGAGGGACCATATTGTAGGTCCTTTATTTTTGGAAGAAAACTTAAACGGTAATTTGTTCCTGGATTTACTAAGAGATACGGTTGAACCACTCATACTTGGAATATTAGAAGAAAATGAGAACGAATTTCAGGAACACATCACCTTTCAACAAGATGGGGCCACTCCTCACTTCCAACGTCAAGTTCGAGAGTATTTGGATGTAACATACCCTATGAGATGGATTGGACGTCGTGGACCAATCGAATGGCCGGCACGATCACCAGACCTTACACCTTGTGACTTCTTTCTGTGGGGATACGTCAAATCCAAAGTGTTTGAGCAACAATCCAACTCTTTGGAAGAACTTAAAGAACGAATAACACGGGTTTGTGCTGGTATAACTGCAGACATGTTGAATAATGTTCGGCAGGAATTTGTGAATCGAATTTTTTATTGTCAAGAAGTATAACGTGGACATTTCGAACACCTGCTTCGTTAATTGACAACAATTTTGCTTCTAATTATTTAAATACTACATGTCATAATAGTTTGTTTTCTTTTTGTTACATTGACACTTGCTTATTGTGAAAAAACGTATTAACGAAATTAAAAAAAAAATTAGATGGTTGAAAAGAGAATCCAATTCTCTTTTCAACGATGTGTCACTCGACCCCCCATACCATTTAAAAAATTAGGTTTTTGGCCCCCCGCGCCATCTATCGAGCACACACACATCACAATGCGTTATATTTCAAAAAGTAGTATCGGTGAAACCCTCGAAACGGTTTTTTTTATCTCTCTACGGCAAACCGTTCAGAAGTTAACAGGAGGGGGGGGGATTATAAAAAGCCGCACTGTATAATCTGCAACTGCAACACAAAACCGTTAAGTTTATATGGATTCCATCGCACACCGGAATGAAAGGCAATGAAGATGAAGACAAATTAGCGAGAGGGTCAATTGCTGATGATACGATCCCAACTATACAGGAAATTGTACACACTGACTATAAAGAGACAGTTAAGAATTCTATCATCGGAGAATGGCATTCTCAGAGGATTCATTTTCAATATAAATTATTTCAAGTGAAAAACATGTCACCCCATGGAAATCAAACACCCCAGGAGAAAGCACACTATTCTCTCCAGAGTAAGAATTGGCCATACCCGAAAAACACATAGTCACTTTCTATCTACATCAATTGAAGCAACCCAAGTAGCATTTTGGCGACGACAACCACATAATACACCAAAATTAATGTTGTAGTTGGTGTGGAAATCAGTAATTCATGAAACGACTCTCTCTAAACATCCGTCGACGTTGTTTTAACGTTGAGCATGACATCAGTCAAGCTACGACGTTGTCATAACGTTTACTTAACCGACTTCAAGTAGTAAATATTCTGGGAATGGGAATAACGTTTTAAAAACGTTATTTTAGAACGTTATTTTAGTTATTTTAAAAGTTTTACCGACGGTAAAGCGACCTTGTGAGATTCAACTAAGCAGTGGGTAATTTTTCAGTCAAGTTGAAAACGTTTTCGCGTCATCTTCACAACTAACCTTCCTTCAAATATTTACTGCAGAGGACGTGTAGGCCAAATTTAGGTTATAATAATTTACCCAATTTATAACATATTTTTCATTTCAGTGACAAGGACCATTGTTTCTGAATTATTTGACAGAAAATGTATTTATAGTAAAGGAAAAAGGACTAGAATGATCCTAACCTAACTTTCGAATCGGAAATGAAAAGTTCTTACAAATACACTGCCTTCTCTTACAGACAAAAAAAAATAAGTCATGAAGAAACTTCACGGGCACAAGCACATGAAGACAGACAGTTTGGAAATCTCAAGTTTAATTTCTTTAGGAACAAGTGCCAACTTGAATAGAGAGATATTAAGGAAAGCAACTATATTTTCAGAGAAACAACTGTTTATAGCCAGGAGAAACAACTTGATTATGACCATGTACAAGAGTTTAATAATTTGGAAGAACTAAGGGATAAACGCGGGAGAGGCGGGTGACAAAATGTGGACCGGAATGTATTCGTTAGTTGGAATTGGTTCAGTTTTTGGTCCGATAAGCAACTCCAGTCCCGCTTAGGGTATAAAGTTAGTTGTCTTACAGACTAACGTTAAAAATTAGTATATTTTTAGTTATCTGACAACCAAGGTCGAGTTGACGACTTGTATACTCCTACGCCATATTGGAAGTGTAATTCTATTTGGAAACATGGTCGGCCATTAAAACTTGGGATGTAAAACAAACATTTAACAAATGATTTCAAAGCCTCATTTTAATTTTCTAGAAATAATTCATAGGTATCCCGTTTAGTTCACGCTTTGTAACAAAAAGAAAACAAACTATTATGACATGTAGTATTTAAATAATTAGAAGCAAAATTGTTGTCAATTAACGAAGCAGGTGTCCACCTTATACTTCTTGACAATAAAAAATTCGATTCACAAATTCCTGCCGAACATTATTCAACATGTCTGCAGTTATACCAGCACAAACCCGTGTTATTCGTTCTTTAAGTTCTTCCAAAGAGTTGGATTGTTGCTCAAACACTTTGGATTTGACGTATCCCCACAGAAAGAAGTCACAAGGTGTAAGGTCTGGTGATCGTGCCGGCCATTCGATTGGTCCACGACGTCCAATCCATCTCATAGGGTATGTTACATCCAAATACTCTCGAACTTGACGTTGGAAGTGAGGAGTGGCCCCATCTTGTTGAAAGGTGATGTGTTCCTGAAATTCGTTCTCATTTTCTTCTAATATTCCAAGTATGAGTGGTTCAACCGTATCTCTTAGTAAATCCAGGAACAAATTACCGTTTAAGTTTTCTTCCAAAAATAAAGGACCTACAATATGGTCCCTCAATTATTTCCGAGTTATAGGATGTTCAGGAAATTTTTCATTAAAAATTCTCTCCGCTTCGTGGTAGTTCCGATGGGCCTCACCAAAATTATAAATTGCTTCAATTTTTTCTTCGAAAGGACGTATACGAACCATGATGATATCAAATATTCAAAGTAAATAATAATTATAAGTAGACAAAACTCCTCAGTAAATATGAATACAATAATTCATCAATCCCTTGTACTTTTATAGGTAACTAATTAATTATTGTCATTTAAACAAATCCAATAAATAGTCCTTTCGTAGTACCTGTTATTACTTTTGTCATTAAAAATAAATGAAATGGGTATAATTTCGATATCCTAATACTTAATTAAGCTTTGAAAGGAATTCAAAATGAATAATTATTAATGTTGTGAATTGTCTTTATTGACCGTACCTATTTCGTGGTATTGATTGCAATTGTGAATCACTAGAACAATTATATATTTTTTATTCTTGAAATCTGAAATCTTCGCAACAGATTGAAAGCCCGCGTGTTTTCAAGCCTGAAACAATGGTATATTTGACAGTAAAATTTAATGCGTTGGCAATTTCTGTTTCGTAATATTTATTTTTCGGTAATATTGAGCATGAAATATTTCGATATTAACTTGCGGTAGTAGTTGCCAGAAAGTTTTTTCTTAGTGTCCATTTTGGCCATAGGTGCAAATCAGGGTTGTGACAACGTTGTGTTGAGGTCGGCAACGCAACTTATGTTTGGTTGCACAACTTTTTCGAACACGTTGCCTCAACGTTGAATTGCTACTTGGGAATACTGAACTCCAGATGAGATATGAAAAGACTAATAGTTTTTCTAACAGATATCAATATTACTAACAAAATATAATTATTGTAAATATTATTCATTTTATACTTATATGTATATATGTATTCATTATGTCTTACATTTCTGTATCTCTAATAACCCTAAGGGTTGCTGAGACTATTATATAATAAATAAAAATCATTGTTATATTGCAAAATCAGCAAAAATTGCATGATTATTGGGTGGAATTGAATAATAATAATAATAATAATAAAATAATAATAAAACGCCACGTTCGAAAATCATACTCATTCAATTTATGAAAATAGCGGTTGTATAACTGAATATTGAAAATTTGGAATTACTAATTGTTCGAGAAAACAATTCTCATTACAATTATCTTTCGCAGTTACAATTTATAAGTCACAATGTTTAACATTGATATAGATAAAGCTAAGGTAGACATTGAAGACAAAGAATTTTTATTGGTAATAATATGTCGCATTTTCAAGGATTAGCATTCAATAGAAAATTTTCCTGTGATAGATTAAACAGCATTGAAAAATCATATATGTTGAAGTGTATAGCAAATAAGAAGAAATCCTTATGAAGAATTCAATGATTTGATAGAATAAAGAAAATGCCTGAAAATTATTTGTCGTATGAATTATTTATAGAAACCCATAAGTAATCCACACAGTCAAACATACTATTGAAACACTGTGTTATAAATTAATAATTCTAAGCGAAGAAGAAAAACTCGCGAACTTCCACAAAGTCATGCTTTTTGCTAATATATTATGACTTGAACTCAAACGATATAAATCAATGTTTTGAGATTATTAGTTGACTTGTTGGCCGCTAACATAAAACTTTCATTCACGCTTCATATCGGTTCTCATGAAGATTTCCATTCGTCAGTATTCCATAAAGATTCAATCGTTAGAAGGGGAACAACCTTTCAACATGACTCTTCCACCCCATGTGTGTACTTACCCCAAATAAATTTAATGCCGACTGAGTTTGGAGTTTGGTCCTTCAGGGATGCGGGTGGCGACACCGTTTCAGGATCAAAGGACGCTCTCAAGGTAATAGATGCTTGAGTGCTGTTTATAGAATTCATCTTGATTGAGAGGTATGTATGGGTTTACCCATGCCATGTTCACTTTCATTTATGTTGAAATTCTTTCGTTTATTTTCCACTAATTTTTTTATAGTTTGTAGACTGGTTTCGATTTTTACATCATCTTTATAACATAACAGAATAGTCTATATCACCAAATTATTATATACATATACAGTGTGTCCAATTAAGTCGGCACAATTTGGAAAACTTTTTTATTATTCGTTTTATGGAAAAAAGTTATTCCTGATAAAAAATTCTGCATAGCCTAAAACCCAAAACGAAATAATCAAATATCGATTTTTTGCATTCGTATACGAGTTTATTTTCCACAATTTCGACAATCTTTATTGAGAAAAGCTGGTCCCAATCAAAAACTAGGTATTCAATATTTTCAATCTACCATAAGAAATCAGATTTTGTTGTGTTCACAATTTATGTCTACAGATCGACAATTATTAATCTAAGATGCACTGACAGATTCTGTGCAGCATCAATTTGTCCACACGTCGACATTTAACTTGAAATGCACTGAAAAAAAAAAACAATTGAATTTTTGTTAGAAAACGTCAAAATCTAGTTAGAATTTATAAAATACAAGAAATGGCAACTCTATTAGGAAAAAATTCAAATAGTTTTGGTTGTGGACGATAATTATAAAACTTATCTAATAGCACTAGTGATTTTTAACAACCAAAATCTGTATAAAATATTGAACATTCAGCAGTTATGAAAATTGTGAATAAATTTAAAACTTGTGGAAGTATTGATAATAATTTTAATAAATAGCGGGTTGTAGATGATAACACCGAATTACAAGAGTGATTTTTTTTAAGTTCTGGTTTTCACGAAAAGATAAATTCTGTAGGAGTTGGTGTTCTTCTCGAGTATCTGAAGTCTGTATGGCCCAGGAAACATCTCCCAAGGCAGCGAGTTCCGTTTTGTGGAAAAACGAGCTATGGGAAGCAGATGTGCGGCATGCATCCAAAGTGACAGCATATGGATGTGGGAACTGAGCTCGACGGGTCAGTCTCGATGGGATCGCTACCTGTGGAACGATTGACGATATTTCGAAGGAGCATCATCCATGAAAATTTCTATGACACAGAGACAGATCGCCAACCTTTCTGCGATGTTCCAGAGAAGTGAGCGAGCTTGTGAGCGAAGTATCACCGACGAGTTGAATGGCTCTCAGTTGGACCGAATCTAAAGTTTCAATGTGTAATTCAGTTCTACACTCCTTACGTGGAAACAGTATTCCAGAACTGGTCGAATTTGTGCCTTATAAATCATAATCAGTCGACGGGAAGTGAAATACTTCTTGGCGCGAAACAGAAAAACAAGCTTTTGAGAGGTACTCTTGGCAATGGACCTCACATAGTTCTCCCATGAAAGGGTACTGCTGATGGTAATATTGAGCATTGAAATGTAAGATTTCATTGGTATAGATGATACTCCTGACATAATTACGCTGGCCACTGTGAGATCAGCCTTTCTACAGAAAAGACATGCTTGAGATTTATTCGCATTGAATTCAACCAAGATGTTGGATTCCCATTCTGGAATTTTTGCTCCGTCCGTATTTATTTAATATAAATAATATATAAATAACATAAATGTAGTTACAACGTAAGCATGTGGATGTGGAAATACACCTCTCAGTTGTTTTTAGTATGAATAAAGCTCTGTCAATCGCTAAAATAGGACGCATGCCACAAAATCATATTAATACATGAAAATTTGGAATAGGGGGTTTTTGGGTACGAGAAATCATAATCTGGGACCTACTTCAATGCTACTTGTAGAGGGCACCACACGACCGCTTAAGTTTTTTGCTGTTCAAGTTAGCGCTATTTTCGTAAAACAATATAAATTAATCAAGAATTAGTCCTGTTAGTCTGGATGAGACGTATAACCATTCATTTTAAAATTTCATCAGGGGTTGGTTAAACGAGGGGGGGGTACAGTTCAAACGACCTCAACTTTTTTGCATGCAGCTTATTTAGGGTTTTGATACTAGATGAATGAATTCTAGAGTTTTCTACCCGAAAAAGTTACCATTGTCGAACATAGATAGGACGCACATTTTTGGAGTTGAATCGATTTGAAAATTTCCTTACACGCCTAAACACCATAAAAATAGATTCTCAATTTATGCATTATATATAACTTGTCCCTAAATTTTGAAATAAAAGCTTATCATAAAAAAATACTTATAAACGTTTGGTGACTGACAATCAGCGAGCGTCGAAATATTTTCCTGAAATCTTTGCTTTCCCAATACTCTCAGTCGTGTACTTACGAATAATTTTGCTCACTTTTTTGAAACAGATCGGTAAGCCCCCTGCCCTGACTTCGCCCCGGAAATCTTGTATGGCGAGAATTTCTGTAGCATCGTCGACATCGATAATACAGGTTTCAGTGGTCGATGGGCGTAAACTTATTAGTGGAGTAAAACCGGGGCCAAAATACATCGTTTTTTTTTCTGGGGTATAACCAAATCAGACCTATCTGATAATTTTCTTCATGTAATTTTTCATCATAATCCAGCTGGATGACATTTTTCTATGGGGCTGAACTTTTTTATTAAAAAAAGTAGGAAAAAATAGAATATTCGAAAAATGTGTTTTCTTAAATATATCACTCAATATTTCGAGAATTACTCAAGATATCGATCTGCTTTTTTTGTAAATCGAAAGGGAGTCATTTAGCGCACATATCATGAACAAGATGAAATAAAATCGCGTTTTTATCTGAATAAATAGAGAATGTGAAATAGTAGAAACCGTGAAATCAAATTTTTACTGATCGAAAAACTTTTTTATTATTCAAAATATTTATGTACATGCAGCGAAGAAAATGGAGATAAAGATTCTCAAAAGTTTTTAGAATAAAAAAAATCAACTCATATGTGATAGTTTTGACGGTGTGATTTTTTGAAAATGTCTGTTATTCCGCGTCTTCGGGCGACTGCTCGCGCTCGGCGTAATAACATCAGGGCCTACTCTCAATATCCATCCCATTAGCGCACTATGTTGTGTTGAGAAATTGTGCTTATGATAGTTGTTTCAAAATCAATGATAGAAGTACAGATGAAAATAATATTACATTTCATAATAATTTACAAAATCAAAAGAATTTGAACCAATCTAGTAAAATAGAAAAATAATGTAAATATTAATATTGTTCATTTTCTGATTCAGCTTCATCAACAGGATCTCTGAATGTATTCTGGCAGTCTCCACATTTACATTCAATGGAACATTTCAATCCTTCTGTAATGCATTTACATTTATTAATTGTGCAGTTTTTGATGGTCCCGCTTCGGTATTTTTCTCGTAATCATTAAAATTCAACAATCTTTGAATATTATGAATGCTGGTGAAACTCTCTCCCTACATTCATTATGATACACCATTTTTTCTTTTCCAGACAAAATTTGCTCTCTTTGCATAAGAATGCTTGATCCACAAATATCCTTCCTTTTTTCTGCTGCTGATAATAACGAAAGCAAGCCTTGTATCCGTGGATTTTTCGTAATATTTTTTTCATTAAAGAAAACGCTTTTTTCACAAATGATACACTGCATGTTGAACGAATTGTTGCAAACTGCCCAACTAAAACTACAACTGCACCTTGTAGTCGCACTGGCACAATCCTGTCATCATCTTTGAAAAATCATATCTCAAAAACTTTCTACATATACAAATTTTTGTTAGTTCAAAAACGTTTATGGCTATTTGTCAACATTTCATTCGCTGCATAAGTACACAAAAAGCTGAAAACAAAAAAGTTTGTCGATTACTGAAAAAAACATTACATGAAAAGTGATATCTTGTGTTCCGAATCAATTTACGAAAAACTTATGATTATTTATCATGTTATCATACTTGCGTGAGAAACAGGAAATAATTATCTTTCTATTGTAAAAAAATATTTCCATACCTCCTGTAGTTTCAGAGTTATGGGGTGATATTCATCAAGAAACGTGTTTTAGAAAAACCGTTATTTTTTCTGTTTTTTCTAAATAAAAAAGTTCGTCCCCACTCAAAAATGTCGTCCAATGGTATTCTGATAGAAAAATATACACCTCACTGTATTGTGAAGGTCGGAAATTTTTTTCGAGAACGAAACGACTTTTTGGGTGGATTTTACTCCACTATATCATTACCATAAATAGTGAGACGGGCTCTTGGTCTATTGATACTTTCACACGCTTTGTCAATTGTAATAATTATTTTTTGGCAATAAGGCATAGTTTTGATAAGATGATTTGATTGATTTGTAGTCGCAAAATACCGAATATTACGAATTATTACCGGAACACATAAAAGTAGTATTCACATTTCATTATAGTGGTATTTATGTCCAGAAATCACTCATTTCCAGAAAATACCTAGTTGACGTAGTGAAATGAAAATGGGTATTACATTGATGAAAAAATGCATTGAAACATTGAATCAGTTGTTGATACGATCATGCTTCTTCGATCATGCCTTTGAAAATGGTTGAATATTCTACATTCGTATATTAGATCACTATTCTTTTGAACATGTCACTATTACTTCACTTTACCGAAGAAAAAGTACCCAAGTACCTACGCTAACATTGACAGAGCTTAGGCAAAACAAGTGTTGAATTCAGTGGCGTGACTCTGTAGGTCAGCGAACAGAAAATTAAATAAATCATCGCAGATTGTTTTAAAATTAAAAAAACATATATTTTTGGTAACTTCTCATAGTTCACCCTGTATACGATTATGTTAGTCATCAAAATTTGAGTTTTTTAAATTTTTTCTGGCTTCAGCAATTATATCTCAGGAAGATTATTTGATATCTACTAGTTTAGCACCGTAACTACACGTTATCGAGTTTTCTCTTCTATTCGAGTTTCTGAAGTTTTCATAACATGATATAATCATCGTAGAGTTGCCATGGTGACAACGAGCATCTAATTCGACATTAACCCAGAAATATAATAAACTCAATTATAGAGCATACGAAACATAACGAAATCATATTTAGGAAAGTTGAAAATCGAAACCTATAGCGAGTAACTCGAAGGTATCTAATTCATTATTCATTATCCTGTTTCATTCAATTAAATATAATGTGTGTTATGGAGGTGGTGCAATATGAATTGTGGATTAGTGTGGTCTCTGAGATGATACTTTAAGCCACTGCGCAGCCAGGGGCGGGGGGCTTATTCATAACATCCGGCTGACGAAAAAAACAAAAACTCTGATAACTGATAAATTACATCTTCATTCCCCCTCCCAAACAATCCTGGCTTCGTTACTGCTTCAAGCATCTTCTTCTAAAAGTTTTCAAACTTCGGTCAAGTGAATGGTACATCTACGAATAAAAAGGATTCCTTGGTTTGAAATAATTTTAATTTGCCCCAAGTGCGCCAAACGCCTCACTTTCTTTAGCACAAAGTTATATTAATTTCGTCAAAATATAAAATAATTTTGGATTAAAATCATCATTTGTCCAAATTTGAAAGCTTTGAGGAAAATGCCATGGTTTTTCTAGCTTAAAGTCATATGATCTTGAAGCAAAAAATCCTAAACTTTCGATCAAATTCATTACGAGACTGAAAATTACGTGATTTTAAATAAAAAAATATGATCTCATTGTCTTGAAATGGAAGGCTATCGATATAAAACCAACAAATGTTTTATACAAAATCTTATGTTCATATTGAATTCTTGTTTTGAAGCCTTTTGTCCTCAAGTGGAAGAATTACTCTTTTTTAAAATGATGCAAAACGGTCTTGGGACTAAATGTATAGATGTATACATAAAAGATAATAGTTCTTGTGAAAATTTCGAAAGTTTTAAGGCTGAAAACTTGCACTGGTTTAAATCTCACTGAAAATTTAAATTTAGTTAGGTATTTATAAAGACTTACAGGGATATTGGAAAAAAAGTTATTGATAAAAACGTATTTATTCAAAAAATAACACATACCTAAAACACCTACATACAATAATATTATACTATCCCTGCATTCGGCGACAGATGGCTTCCAGTGGGTCTTAGCTGCGTAGGTCCTACCCTTTGGGGGACAAGAGCTGGGAGTAAGTATAACTTGATTGTAGTTTTTGAATCTAAAACAAAGCAGATATTATAATAAGGCAAATATATCAGAATTCAGTCCAAGTTCAATTCAAATTTCCTATTTTCATTTCATTCGAAAAAAAAAGTGACAATGAAACTGGTTTGACAAATAGAAGGGATATGTTTTATTGGATTGGTTAATCAGAAAGTTAAAATGATAAATAATAATTCGATATAAAAAAAATATTTGGGTTTACTCTAATAACTAATAAACTATGCCAAGTGCCATGCGTTTCTGTCAAGGTTTCTGTGCACTTGAATCACGGAAATTAGTCGCAATGGCCACGCTACAAGGTACGCTTACCGGTGTAAATGGCTCTTGATTTTTGTACAAGTACAATCATTGGGTAGGTATAGGTACTTACCACGAGATGTTTTTAACATGTGACAAACGCCACGTTTCGAAGAGATTTCCAAAATTACCTGTTCCACTCATCATAAATATATTCACAACACAAATCTAGCCGGCTAAAACACCATTAATCGACATCAACAAGAGAAAAGGCAATGGCGCTTCCGGCTTCGTTGAGACTTGCTCAAATTGGTATCGGCAAACTTCGGGTAGACTCGAGCTTATGCATGACGGAGGTGACATGGGTAGAACATCTCCAAACACATTCAGAGCTTGCATCAAATAGTTATGATTTTAAGACAAAAGTCAACCAAGCAGGACTGGAGACAAAGTTAATAATGTTCTCTCAAAAGCGTTTGAAGCCAAAAGAATCGAAAATTTATTACAAAAGCATCAATGATTTTCAATTAAAAGCAAGGTATTCGGGAAGAGGACAATTTCTTTGTAACAAGAGAAAAAATTCTAAAAGCATGATTATTTTGTCTCCAATCGGGTATTTTTATCAGTGCAGTAACTCTGTCTAGCGGCAATCTATTACTTTGCGTTCTGAATACACAAATAGCTTTTATACGTCTCAAAAAACTTGGATTGCCATTTATTGACGAAAGCATGGTCTTGATTGTGCAGATCCAACCCGTCCCAGAATACCCCACTAAACATGATACATAATAAAAACATTTACCAGAGATAACTTATTAATATTGGCAAACTAACAGAATATTAATGCTATCATGATGTTCCTTACATATGTTTGTGTCACATCGAAATAATATAACAAATAATATTCATTAAAAGATATATAAAGTGTTAAGTATATGTTCCTCAGATATGTCTCAGACAGAGTGATTATGTTATTTGTACGATGTTTGTGTTTAACCACCTCAAAACATTACTCACATGTGTGCTGAAAACTTTTGGAATTAATATTATCTTAAAATGTTTCTTAAATGCAATTTTCCCGTTCATGTTCATGACATTCATCCATCTTGTTTATTTTACAAGCTGTGAGCGAGTGCTTTCAATTTTCATTGTGCATTTTTTGTAGGATAATCTGATGCCTTTCTATATTTTGATTGAAAGTTCTTACTTGACTTTTTGACCAGTTCGCGAGTGATATGATTTTCGCACCAGCTGAAGTATGGTAGGAAGAATAAAAACATGAACAAACAGCCAGATATTTGTTGGCAGATATTTGAGGTAGGCATTGAAATTTAAACTACTAAAAAATATTCAATAAACATCACTGATTCAATTCAGGATGCTGTTCGATTAATTTCAGGATGCTGCTCAATTCATAGAAAACTAGAAGCGTATCAGTTGTTCCCACAGTTGGTATCTAGATGAACATCTATGTTGGTGGAAGAAGCCCTGGACCCTTATTATCGACTTATTATTTCCAATAGTGATTGAAAGCAATATTAAGGAAATTCTTAAAACAGGATTCAAAAAATACAGTTTCAATATCATATTATTGTAAAATTCACTGTGTTTATAAGGTTATGATTTTCCCAGTTCCTCCCAATAAGTATTAACGTTTGATTATTTCAGGTTTCTAAGCCTAGTCTCTTGAACAAAGGAAACTTATCACCGTTGTCAACACATCTCGTCTGACTTTTACAAATAAAAATAGCTCTGCTGAGGAAGCAATTTTAGGTTAATAAGGAATGATAATTAGAATAATACTGAAGTCAATACATCCAGTGAAGATAAACTTAGCATACAGGTCAGGCGGAGGTGAGTTAGAAAATTATTTCAATTCCAACAAATGTTATTATTTGAAGTGATGCTGAAATGTATATCTAATATTTCCATACATTTCAAGTTATGGCTTCAAAATAGATTAATTATTAGAACTGGTATGAGATTACGAATACTCGATGCACAAATTAGTGATTTGTTTTTCTGTTACCCATTTGCATAAAGCTTTTCGTTGAGCTAACGTAGGATTAATACTGGTTACTGATGAAGCATGAGTTATAGTAATAAACAAGTAAAATATTTAATTCTATTAAATTGCAATCTGGCCTGTCTTGTAAAGCTGGTACCTATACTCATGAGTTTCATTTTGTAAACACCCATTAAAATGAAATATAAACGGGTTTTAAGCAATTATTAGTGATTTATTTTAAATATTTCAAGAATTAATAAAAATATTTCAAGTCTTATTACATAGCATACAACTGACATTTTGTTGACAATATGAATTTAAAATTGATTTAAGTTTTCAGTGACTATAATTACTATATTTTTAGGATCTGTGAATGACATTACGTTCAACCACAGGTGAATTGAGTTTGAACTTATTGTGACGGATTGGATAAGGTTTGCAAAGTAGAGGCTGAAGAGGAAGGAGTATATAGTGACACACAAACCACGTGATCATTGATTCAGTGAAAATTCTACTTTTATTCTTTAAGAGTATTTTGTTATTTTTTATATTTTTTTATTCCATTAAATATTTAATGCAGTTGCAGTTTTTTTTATTTGATATCATTCTCCCATTAACATTTACCTCCCTCTGTTTTGATACTTTGATTTGTAGTGTACGGGGTGGACTCATGGTATATCATCTTTTTTTTTATATTTATAGATACATTTCTAGTATTTTGGTAGTAACTATTTTGTAGGTGAATAACTTCGACTTAATAAATATAAAAAGATAAAAATTACAATGAGTCGTACTTGCATCCAGTGTCTCAAATGAAAAAATATGGAACAAGTTGAATGTTAGACGTTCAAAAGCAATATTTTTCCATTTGAGATACAGGGTGCGAGTGTGGCTCATGATATATGTTCTCTTTCTATATTTTTCAAGTTGAAGTTACTCGCCTACCAAAAAGTTACTATTGATATTCCACATTGTATGTATAAATTCAGAAAAGATGTGATATACCATGAGTATATGCTCCACCCTGTATACTATAAACCAAAATATCAATATAGAAGAGTAACAATGTTATTACATTACATACATGTTTTGAGCAACATTGAATGCATGTTAATATGATACATTTTTGTAACGTTTAGTTTTAAACGTTACATTGTAATATTTAAAAGAGGCACAAAGGACCATGGACGCAACGTATCTGTAATGTCAAGCATACCTCTGAACAATATCACAAAGTCACAATGTGATGTAACATTTATGTTTAAGTTATGTTTTAATGTTTAATGGGACTGTGCCGCTCATAAACATACAATGAATTTGATAATGCCCATATTGGACGAAAATGCAGTAACACAAGGGTAACAAATATAAAAAGGTATAAAAACAGTAATTTTTATTTCTCATATTCATACAATGAATCTTTCGAATTTTACGTCGGTGACACCTTGTTTAGCACATTCGAAAGACGTCAAATAATCATCATCAATTTTTTTTTACAGAATCGAGGTTATTTATGTCCCAATGTGACGAATCGTATGAAATAAAAATTTTTGTTTCGTATTCTTTGACAAAAAACAGACGATGGTTATATAGCAGTTCTGTCCCACTACACAAAAAAATATCTCGTGTGACGGACCTGCTACAATCGTCACAAAAAGAACGAAAAATAGAAGGAAACCGTTAATTTTTAACTGAAAGAAAAATTCCACAAAATATAGTAAAAGATATACTAATGATGAACTGCTATTTACATTTCCTTGGCTCTTTCGATGTTCTTTGAATACCTATTGCAAGGTTCTCTTTTTCATGGGAACTAGAAAATATGAAATCTGGAAACTTTATCCATGAAGATGCTACGTTTCGCGAGAAAATTGAAAGACCACCCTGTATAATATTTCCATTATGTATCTATCCAATATAAATGGATGCTTGATCAATAAACTGGCTGACTGTCCTCGTTCTGGACATATTCCCGATATTTCAAATTGTTACTGACTACCAGTTTTGCAGATCACTGTAAAACTGTTTTCATATATATATATATATGAAAATAAAGTTCACAAAATTGCAGTATCGACTATAATATTTCCGTCTGACTAGACTGCAATCTTCATTTAATAGACTCGATACTCTGCGCTGGTCAGTTTCGGGTTGTGACCAACCACCGCGAAACAGGTCCAATTAAAAAAGCAATTTGTTCGGCCATTGGGATTTTCGGAATTTGTCAAATTGCTCCTTGTGGAGAAAAACTAATTTCTGCATAAACAGCGGATTTCGACTCCATTTGTCGCTAATCGAAATTGGGGGTTGAACTGATAGAGTTTGGATAAAAAAAACTAATCACCTAATCAGTATGACAACAACAATGATGTGGCTGTAACCCTTAACCCGTGGAATTTTTTTTATTCAATGGTAATACATATTATGCGAAACGGGTACTACTAGATTTTATTTCCACTGTTCACCCATTTTTTCTTTCAAAAAATAAGAACAAAATATCACGGCCTGTTACTAATAACATGATGTTTCTAGAAAGCTATTCGAAGTAACATCACAATTTTCATTTATATTATTTTTGTTCCGTTCTGAATAGTCGCTCCCCACGTCTGTGATTACTGTGGCCGAGATTCATGCCCTGAGCAGACTGAGTGAATGGAGGATGATGGTCATCTGAATTCGTCCGGCTTATATTTCTGCCATCTTACGGCAAGTAAGAATTTTCAGATTCGAGAGCAGCGTGTCCAGCGTTCCATTAAGGACCGCTACAATCAGAAATACCATTTCAACAGAATTATACGTGTGAAGCCTGCGGAGTTCGAAGAGTTATTGATATCGAGCCCTTTTTTTCTCCTTGTTTTGGACTATGATCGATCCACCAGGAGCCGAAAAACGTTACGATGGTCGAGGAGGACTACACTGGCTTATTGGCTTGTAATGAACTCGAAGTTGGGGAATGAGTGGGTCCAGTAGATTCGGCACTTTTCCTTCTCCTCAATAGACTCAACATCCCCCAAGGTACAGTGTGACTAATTCAAGATGGAGCATCTTTATGAAACTTGCATTTTTCAACCGATTGGAATGACTATTTTTTCGGTAAGTAACGTCCAAAAAGTTCATGAATAAAAAATCGAAAAAAATCACTAGCGATTTTTTCTGAAAAATTCTGACACCACAGAATTCGCGACATAACCAAATGGTTCATATGTTAACAGCGTGGAAATGCGTCAATGTATAAAAAAGTTATACATCACTGTATTCACGAGGTCTCGATATATCACTGGTCAGAATTTCATCGAAATCTGTTCACAAATAAGAAAATCATAAAATAATGTAATTTGGAAAATATGTTGATGGAATTTGAGGAATATGTTATTTAATCTCATAATTTTTAATTTATTTAATTTATCAACAGATTTCATGATATTTCCACACTACCTGTGGGGCAGTCAAAGTTCTGATAAAGGTTTTGAATTTGAAGTGGTGGGTTGATTAAACGGCATGTTTCTCAAATTTTATTCCCCTATAACTTTCTTGTTGATGACCCATTTCAACGCAATTTCAACATGAACCATTTCAAAATACGACAAACCCAGTGGTGTAGTCAGATTTTTTCTAAAGATAAGTACAGACCTGAACATCATGCCGAACGACAAACTGAACATCGAACCGAACGGCGAACAGAACACTAATTTGGACGGGGCTACGAACGCGTTTGCGAACAGTCTCGCAACTCCTAACCGTTCGACAAACGGTTCGCGACGTTCCCATCACTTGTCGGTATTACTACGACATCAAAGAAAATGCTCGCGAATGCGATCGCAGGTTTGGTTCGTAGTTCTTTTTGTTGTTTGGAGTAATGTTCATGTCTGTACGTACACTGATAAAAATGATGTCTTCAATCAAATATATATATCCTCTTGAACAGAATAATCTTCTGAAAAGAATAATTAATTCTAATTGATGAATATACTCTTATTTCAAACTTATTGAACTGTTTGCTTCTTTACATAAATTATCTTGAAATGAATTTGTTTGCATTAATACAGTCCAACTCTTTACCCTAGAGAACTCCTACTTGTGAAAAATGCTCCTTTTGACTCAAGAACATGATTTCTTGTCGAAACCCCGCTACCGGAACGACGCGAACCCACGCGAAAGCGCGCACTGCGACTGCCGACTAGGACCTCTATCCTGTTTGCTTTTGCCCGCGTTTCGTTTGGGGGTTGTGTTTGAATCATAATTTTTGTTAGTTTTGTATCTGTCACAGTGGTTATGTGCAAATGAGCTGCTACAGAAGTGCAATATGGGGGTCCAATTATTTCTGCACGATTTGAATGCAGGTCATTTATGGACCAGTTGTGGAGGAAGGTTGAAGATATTTTTGTTTTCAACAGGTGTGTGATTATGGCGAATGACGCTGTCGTTCTATATTCGATCGCATTTCTATGCGTCACCGAAGAGGTACCTACGTTGATTATATAGTTTCTGAAATTAAAATATTACAAAACTATTCTCATATATAACCATTATACCTAAATTGTTCGCAGTTGTTCTCTGTTTGTTGAACTGTACCATATGAACATGGCTTCCATGGCACATTTTTATAACCAAGTGCACATTTGTACTGAGCCTCCAAATGCAAATAATCTTGAATCAAAAATGTATTGCATTATGAAGAAGAATATTGGTCGTTATTGAAGTTGAAATATTCTTGCCCCAACCAACTCACACCATCGAACAAAGAAAGTATTCACAATAGTGTTCATTATCAAAGTTGAAATATTCTTGCACCAAACAACTCTCATTATTCAGTGAAGAAAGTGTTCATATGTCTCAAAACAGTTTCCTTTCAAGTGGTCAAGAGGATTCTGTCAAAAAATCAAACTAATATTTGGTTGGACCTATTCAAGAATACAATCGACTTGAATCAATGCAATTATGCATTGATGCAAAATATCCTTTTTATCAGTGTAGCTCAAAAAAATCGCTAGTATTTTTTCACAATTTTGACCTTGAAAAATAAGATTAGTTAGCCCTGGAAATTGGACTTTCAGAGTGTCTACCTAACGAAGGAAAAATCATTCCAATCGGTTGAAAAATGCAAGTTTTATTAGGGTGCTTCCATTTCAAATGTATAAGACAACAACGGATGGTAGTACAACATTTTTCGTAGGTCAACATTATGCCTGTGGATATACTGAGACTTCATAAGCTTGACACGCGGACAACAAATGCATTATAGTCTCAGGAGCCCCACGACAACTATGCATCTAATATCTACGACCTCTATCTCTACTACATTACAGGAATGAACATGACTGAAATTCCAAATTTGAGAACATGCAATGGCTTTTTATGGCGATAACATCTATTTTTCTGATATTATAAATTTTCTCTCCAACCAGCTTCAGTTTCTGTATATTCTTCAACTTTAGATGAGCGTATCCGCTCGAAATAGTATTGTTGGGATTATTATATGGAGACTAAATATTTGTGGACAACTTCGTCTTTTGAACTTTTCTCAAAATCTACTTTGAGGATACTATCTTCGCATCATTATTATTTTGTTTACTACGTTTTTACTTTTTCATTGTTTATTATGTATAAATGTTATATTGTACATTGATTGCAATGAACTGGTATATCCGAATCAATATACTATTATCCAGTAATTATTATTAAATATTGTCATGGCATTATTATTCATTCTTCTGTTTCTCTATCTCCAGTCATTACATTTTTTTGAGAGCCCCTTTGTAGTTATTGAACAATAGTAATTATTGGTATTCTCAAGATCTAGTAAGCTCTTGAGAATGTCAACTTTGTTGGCGAAACTCGCATAGACTGAAAAGAGACGGTTTAGTGTTTTGGGTAGCTTCTATTTATTTCATATAAAGATATAATTTCAGGTGATGAATAAAAAATCGTTTTTGTTTGAAGGTGGTTGAAAAAGTATCAATTTTAGTAAGGTTATTCTGGACCATTGTCTATACGGACAAAAAAAAGGAATTGCAATTTTTATTCACGACCTTTCAACTGTTGAGATCTACAGTCATTTTCAAGTGTATAAATGCGACATTCTCCAGGATACTTCTTATATATGGCTGGTTTACATTTGTGTTATTAGCATGGGAATAATTTATCTTTGTCCAGAAACGTATGTTACTTATCGTGCCAGCCCCCCCTGGTACAGCATTGTTGATACTTATCGTAATTTAAATTGACCCATACCACTACTTGAGGGTTTCCACACATCACGGATTTCTATGCTCGCTTGACGGAAGACATTATTGTTTATAATATATGCACTCTCTTCAAACTTCCTTCTATACCAGCTCTCCTCGTTGTGCATGACGGCTTCCGACCATTTGATGTTGTGTTGAGTCGTCCGAACATGATCCGCTATCCCTGATTTCGTTGTTTCTCCTCGTTGAGTGTTTCTTTTGTTTCCAGCAAGTCTCACGCTCAGTGGTCTCTTGGTTTCCCGAAGATACGCTTGGCCGCATTCGCAGGGCACGCGGTAAATGCAGTTTTTGAAGTCAATGTCAACGTTACGTGGTTTCGTCTTTGTAAGGTGGCTGCGAATGGTGTTACCTGACTTGAAACATGTCCTTATTTTGTATCTCAACCCGTTTCGCCTTATTCTTTCCAATAGACCTTTAACGTAAGGAACGCAGAGGGTGGCTTGTGTCGGCTCGTCTGATTTCTTGTTGTTGTCTCCCATGCCGGCTAGAGCCTCTTCTATCTGTTTCTTTGGGTACTCATTTTGTGTCAGACCTTTCTTGATATTGTCTAAGTCTCATGAACGAATTAGACAATGCCAAGAAAGATCTGAAACAAAATGGGAGACAACTACGAGAAACCAGACGAGCCGACAAAAGCCACCGTGTGCGTTCCTTATGTTAGAGGTCGAAATACAAAATACAGACATGTTTCAAGTCAGGTAACACCATTCGCAGCCACCTTACAAAGACGAAACCTCGTAACGCTGACATTGACTCCAAAAACTGCATCTACCGCGTGCCTTACGAAGGCGGCGTAGCGTATCCTAGAGAAACCAAGAGACCACTGAGCGAGAGACTCGCTGAACATAAAAAAAAGCACTCAACGAGGGGAAACCAGGAAATCAGGAATAGCGGAGCACGTTTGGACGACCCAACACAACATCAAATGGACGGAAGCCTAAGTCATCCACAAAGAGGAGAGCTGGTATAGAAGGAAGTTTGAAGAGAGTGCATATATTATGAACAATAATGTCGTTGAGCGAACATAGAAATCCGGGATGTGTGGAAAACCTCATTTAGTGGTATGGGTCAAAGTCAATGGTTGCTTTAACAGTAATCCTTGAACAATAGACTGGATTGATAGCATTTTCAACCTCTTGTTCACTAATATCGCTAATTTCTATGACATCTGAACCTTATTCAGAAAATTGTGGGGATTTACTGGCTCTTCGCTATCTGTGAAAGTTGATTTGAACTAAGTAGCAAAACAGAGTCTGCAGTATCCCTGTCAATTCATCATTATCATAAGTAAATCTGTTAGTACCAGTACAGTTTCACATAGATAAGTATATGTCCAGAATTTTTTTAGATCGTTCAGTAGGTCACCCCGTATTTCTTTCATAAATGTTTCATAACACAAATTATTCATTTATTCATTTATTCATTCATTACATCTAGCAGGTTGAACCCATTTACAGGACGTGCCTAATTGATATAAAAAAGATAAATCAGTCAATTAAGTAATGTCACATGTGGATATGGTAGAAGTTGATTGATATTCAAGAAAAAAATCTACATCACATAATTTATTAGTTTGTCTACACATTGTATTTATAGAAGAGTGAAATTTGGTGGAATGAATTTGGTACATTTGAATGTACTTACCTAATATAGAATTAGATCTGGACGTCATACAAGGTACATTGAAATTAATGAATGATGCAAAAGTCCCATCTTCAGTTCGCTCAATTTATTCCTTATAATAATGCACAATTTTCGAGTGTATAAAAGTCGAAATTTTGACTATTATCTCGAAATAATGAAAAATTGATTATACAGTGAGTTTCAAAAAGTTTGCACCATTTTGAAAACTTTCTTATTATAAATTTGTAAGAGAATTACATTGTTCATAAAAGTTGGTGCATTGCGGAAAACTTGTATGTGAGTTTTCAAAACTCTGAAATTCCGTACGGTGTATAGAGGAGAACACAAAATAGGAATTTCGATCAAGGGTAAACCACACTTATTTTCAATCTTATAAAAGGAGATTAATCAGAAAAGTTGTTTAGAATAAAATACAATATTCAGATTTGGAATCACAGCCAACTACGCAACAAAAGATTTTTCCCCAATTTTATTTGGTTCTATCCTCATAAAGAGTACTAGTATCTCATATGCATCTTAGGCGCCTCCGTCATATTCCTACAATGACATTGCAATACAAAATTTGGTCTAACTTATCATTTGTACTAGAATATGGACATTTGTTTGAAAGTGTTGAAATTTTTATAAGTTTTTCATCCAAATTTATTGCTATAATATTTATTAGTGAGATTTTATGGAAGGAAATTATTGAATAAATCAATTAATTATTGGTGAACGATAAAATGATCCAAATTTGCAACTTTACGATCACATTAATCATAAAAAATGTTATTTTTTATATTTTTTGCGTAGGGGGCTATGATTCTGAATTTGAATGTTGGTTTTCATCGTAAACAGCTTTTCTCAATAAACTTTTTCGATGATGTAAAAAATAAGAGTACCTTAGTTTATACTTGGTTAAATTTCCTATTTTTTTTTTTCTCCCCTGTTCGGGAAGTTCGGGAAGTGGACCGAAAAATTATTTTTCTGAAATCTCTCAAGAATGCGTACTTTTTCGTAGCAACTTCGGACCCCAAAATACGCTGATTTAGTATTTCAGTTTTCCCTTATCGAAACCGGCCCGGAAAATTTTTGTTCAACAATAAACAAATAGTGACAACGAATTTTTATTTTAGTTCGAAAATATGAATACGATATTCATAAAATCTGTTGTGGAATCATCTGCGACTGAAAGACAAACTTTAGACGCTATTTTCCATCATGTTGAAAAAGGGAACATTCTCCATGAAAATTCAAAAATGAAAAATGTGATTTATTTGTAATATCTAACAACTTTCCCGTATCGAAAACTCCCCGAAAAATTTTTGCCGGCGTCTCAACAGTAATGACATCAATCAATAGTATATTGTGTATCTAGTAGTAAAAGCATTACATTCCCGGACGACAATGTAAATTGTTGGCCGAGGCGTTAAGCCGAGGCCAACAAGCATTGAAGTCTGGGAATGTGAGTCGCCGGCAAAAATTTTCCCAGACCGAACGATACGACTAAAATACTAGATTAGCGTATTTTGGGGTCTGAAGTTGCTTCGAGAAAGTTCGCATTCTTGAGCGATTTCAGAAAATAATTCTTAAGCATTTATAAAAGTTTCTTAATTTATGATAAGGTTGATTGCGATTCCAGAAAAAATAGTATTTGTACCTCGTAGTAAAAGTACAGTCTCAGACTTCAATGCTTGTTAGCATCGGCTTAACGCCTCGGCCAAAAATTTACATTGTCGTCCGGAAATGTCATGCTTTTACTACTAGATACACAATATACCATTCTAATCATCTTTCAAAAACGTTCTTCAGGAAATCGTATAAACTACAAGGATAATTTCTGGTTCTTCACTTTAAATCTCTACATGGTTTCGACAGAATACGTATGAAAGGGCGTTCTCACAGTTTTCTTCGGACCACGCCCATTATCTTCTGTGGAAAAAAAATCTTCCTCTCTCTGTGTTGGGATGCTATCAACTCTATTACAGTTCCTTTCGATGATATCTGCTAAAGCAGTCCACGATCTGCTGCATTAATTGGCTAAGTCTGATTAGTAATTAAATACGATATGGGTCTGCTAGTGATTTACTACATTGGTGGTTTGTTTGTACGGAGATGGTGCGCTGATATTATCCCACAATTTTTGTAACTCCAAGAAGCTTTGTGTAATTTTATAGTCCAGAGAAATTACACGAATAAACTGACAAATATAAAGAAATTTCAGTAAAGGCTGTTATGGAGTTATCATTTTCTAAAAAATAAAATAATAAAAGAGGGAATACTAGTTTTTTAGGGATACTAATCACGACCTTTCAACTGTTATTAGTAATTCCCACAAAATGAAGAACTGATGCGAATATCTGTCCACATCTACTTCCCCTTACGAACCTTGAATTACAATTGACATTTGTTCACTTTTGACGTGATAACGTCTTATAAATCGATGAACGCGGACTGCACGCACGAAAACGTATGACTAATTGTCACGTTCCGCCTGAGCCGAGCGTGCAAGCGAGAGCGCGGAACAAGCGATAGAGAGGCACGATCTGCCTAAGCACGCGGCTTGTGACGCATCTATCTCTCTTCCACTCCATCGGCCGATGCGTCCGAGTAGAATAAAGAGAGCGGCAGCGCACAACCAACACGTGAACTGTTTTGTCAAAGCTTTGTATGAAACATATTACAAAATATAATATATTACAAAACACGACGTATTGGATCACTGGCTATGCTCGTATTCCAATATCCACGATTAGTCCAAAAAACACGCTAATTTTGCAAGATAACAAAGATAACAAATATATTTCTTACGTTTGTTTGAAGGTTGTAGACGTTGCAGTTACTTGATTATTTATAATTCGGACGTCCACCGTCTTGTTTGTGGGAAGATTTCTACCTGTTTCAATTTTTCATAAAGTTTCAATTGCTTCAATCCGCAATCGCCTTCGAGTGAATACAGTATTCTCGTCCGAAATGTACAATAAAACAAACATGAGTAGCTAAAAATGTGAAATTCCCACTTGATGCCCAAACAATAACGTGAAAATAAGACAATAGGGCTCATGTTAGTGAGCAAAATCAGGTACAATCTAGTACACCAATATAGTAACCATTATGTAAGTTAAAATATAAAATTTGGATACAAACTGGTTCATTATTTTTTGCCTCCGTTCTCATTAAACGAATAACATCAGCTATCACTTCCCTCGTCTGACCATTTGAAATTTCACCCTTAAGATTAAATTAAAACTTTATTTTCATTGTTTCTTAATTTTTCACAGACTGTACCAAGTTATTTCCTGCATAAACATTTGCTTCATCACTAGATATAGTATGTCGTACGATTAGTGCGCATCGTGAACGTGAATATTTTCGAATTTGCAGCTATAACTATTTTGAACTGCTAGGAGTTATCACGTTTTCTTCTCTGTATGTCACAAAAAACTTTGACGGTGGTGTGTGCAGGACACAGAAACACCCATCATTGTTACTGATCGATGTAGCTGGTGTTTTCGTTGAACAACTGCAAATTTTTTTTGTTTTTGTGTCAAGTATCGTGATTATTGAAATATCGCTTTTTTCTTCGATGACAATCAAAGTAACCTTGTTTACTTCGTCTCTACCAAAAGGTTCAGCCATTCCGCAAATTGTTGCTAATGTTGAATGAAATATGGTGCAGGTCTTAAAAAAAATCAGTTTCAGATTTTTCCAATTTTCTGTTGGCTCTTCACATTTCTTAAATACGTAAATACGTTAATTTGAAAAAAGTATTAAAAGAGATATTCTTCTTAACTTTCAATGTCAGCTTTAAAAAAAAATATGTTTTTGATAAACAGTTAGATTAGAATGGGCTATAATACCTCTACATTTGGACTCAAAACTTCATTGTTATTGCACCATTGCTCAAATGTGAAATATTATTTTTATTGCCGTTGCTTCAACTTTCTTGAGATAAGTTCTTCTTCTGACTTTCATCCAAAGCGTAACACATTACGTTTTCCAAACTAAATATCTGAATTCCAACTCAGATCTCGGAATTCCTAATTAGAACTCCGAATTCCAACTTGGATTTTGGAATTCCGGATTGGAACTCGAAATTTCGACTTGGATCACACAATTCCGACGGAGATCTCGGAAATCCGACTTGGAACTCTGAATTTCGACTTGGAACTCGAAACTCCGACTTATAACTCGAAATTCCGAGATCTAAGTCGAAATTACGAGATCTAAGTGACAATTCCGGGATTTAAGTTGAGATTCCGATTTTTCTAAGTCAGAATTCCGAGATCTGAGTCGGAGTTCCGACATCTAAGTGGGAATTTCGAGTTCCAAGTCTACTTAGACAAAATTCTGAGATCTGAGTAACGAAGACGGATAAATGCAGATTAATAGTTGAATAATGAGTTTTCAAAAACAACTCTTTAATTGCACAAGTCATGCACATCGGTAAAGAGGGTATGTTATTTTCAAGCCTATCGTGCTGTGCAAAAAACATACATTTTCATAGCAGTTGAGGAAAAGCATGTTAAAAATTAATGCTTCTAAGAAGCGAGTCCTAGAGTAACTGAAAGTGTAAGTATCTAAGAAAATAAAACACTGGTCTATCACACATATTGGGTGTTATGAATAAAAGCTAGCAAAAGCTTTTACTATAGGTGCGTCTTTCTCATTAATTATTAAAATGGATAGGTCTGTTTCAAGAAATCTGAGTAAAAGCATTTGCTCAAGGTTTATTCATTAGACCCATTATCTGTGAAAATAGACAAATAGGTTCTATTTATTCCCAGTGCATGATTTTTAACAAAATCGAGTAAATAAATCCATCAGTCATGTTTCCAAAACTGATAATATTCAATGGAATCTTGAGTGAGCCAATATAAAAAAAAATGATGTATCCACGAACTATATATCACGAACATGAAACAGCTTTCTGAGAAATGTCTATGTTTCATGGAGTATGAAGGAAATGAAAGAAAGGAATTCTTGGAAGTGGTTTTTATATTTTATAACTCAGGTTTCTCTCTCTCTCTCTCGGGACGTTGATGAAACCGGGAGATTACCGGGCTCTACTAATAAGTTTAGGCGTTTCATGAATATTTACACAAACAATGAATAGATTAGCAGCTTGATTATTTCCAGAAGTTGGTAACGATGACTTTTTTCTGATTTAATCTTGTTAATGTTTGAGAAAAGGATTGGCGTGTTGTGTCATTTTTAGTATCCGATTCAAATGCGGAGGGGCTGACTTTGACCTTCTTTGCTTGAATGATACTCTCTAGTTAAATAATAATAAAAAATGGGGTTCAGAATTAGTAATCGGTTTTGTATAGTATGGCTTCTTCTATACAAAATTATTTCCCACATTTATGCGAAATACAGTAATCATGGTATAAATTCTTTCTTGGCGTAATTATGTATTTGTTAAAAAACAAAACTGGAACAGATCGATTTCTATTCTCAATTTGATAGTTTATACTATGAATATATTACCCCTTCTTGCACACTGTCTGAATTATGAGCTCCCTCTCAAAAAATTTAAATGAGAAAGGGGATCGTTTGGTATCTTGTTCGAAAGATATTTTGATTCACTGTTCAACAATAGTAAGTTTTTCAAATTTGGTGCTATCATAACTGAGAAAATTAATTTGAAAAACTGAAATTTGGATATTATAATAATAATCCAAAAACACGTCAAGGTTTTTTGTCAGGGGGCATATTTTGACGCCAAAAGCATACTGAAACCTTTAACCCCCTAAGTGGGGGTGTCATCCCAAAAAAACAATTCAAATGGGAAGAGAGGTCAAGTGATATCTCATTATAAGAGGCTTTTCATTACCTATAATTGAAAAATGAAAAATGTCTTTCAGCCGCAGATGATTCTACAACAGATTTTATGAATATTCTATGAATATCCTATTCATATATCTTAATCACACTCTTCTTGTAGCGATTCTGAGTTACCTAGGGTTTACCTTGGATGCTGTCTCACTCCTCAGTCATTATCTTCACCCGCTCTCACTGTGTCATACTCAATAATGAAAAGTCAACCCATTCGTTATAAAAAATGGCGTTCCTCAGGGATCAATTTTGGGTCCACTTCTTTTCGTTCTTTATACCTCCCAATTCTCTAAGTCCTTGCGTTACACATCAATGCACTGTTATGCTGACGATACGCAATTGTATTCAGAATTCGAAGAAGACTCTCTCAATCACGCAATTGATCTAATGGATCAGGATTTGAACTCTTTAATAACAGTTTCTACTAAATATTGTCTTACTGTTAATGCTTCTAAATCATATGTGATGTTATTTGGAAGAACAGCAGCGAGAAACCATTGCAAGAATTTAGTGAATGTAGCTGTTGACGGAGTCCAATTACCCAATATAGAGGTAACTAAAAATTTAGGGTTATACCTTGACAGTGCTCCTAGATTTAGAACTCACGTCTCTAATATTTTGAAGCGAGGGTATATGAATCTCAAAATGATCTATTCGAGTAGAAATATACTGAACAAAAAAAGCAAGTTGATATTATGTGATGCATTAGTGCTTTCATATGCTAATTATGCAGATGTAGTTTATAGCCCTGGATTACTAAAGTCAGACAAAATGAGGCTTCAAAATTCATGTGTCAGACTTATCACAGGCACAAAAAGAAGGGAACATGTTTCACATCACTTAAAAAATCTTGGTTGGCTCAGCATGGAGGGTAGGTGTACACTTCACTCCGCTGCGATTTTTCATAAAATTATTAAAACTTAAAAACCTTCTTATCTCTTCAGAAAGCTATCTTTCAGAACCGACATACATAACCTCAATTTGAGATTTCGAAATTATTTGTCAGCACCCAAACACAGAGCATCTTTTTTTCGTGGCTTTTTCTCATATCCGATCGTTCGCTTATACAACCGGTTACCGGCTGAATTCAATTTACTTCCACTGAAAACTTTCAAGAAAAAATTGAAGCAATATTTAATCGAAAAAAATATTGAAATATGAAATGAACTCTAAATGTCATACTCCTGTATTTTAGATCGTATCTACTTTGAGAGTAGTACAAAAATGTTTGTGTATGTTTAAATTTTTTTTTTACGTTATGTTTAGTTTTTAATCTTTGGTATAATTCTTTATCTTCTTTTCCTGAAGTCCGTAACTTCTCCAGTTATGATTTATATATTTTTTTATTTTTCTTGTTATTCTTGTTGAAGTTAGGAATTATCATGAGTTAGTTTTTAATGGTTGGATGGAAGAGCAAGGCTCTGCAATGATTTTTCATGTGCGGAGATTGAATCCTGCCTTTTGTTAGGTTAAGTATCTGTACTGAGTATCCTAACAATAAAAGCATTTATTAGTATTATTATTATTATTATTATTATTATTATTATTATTATTATTATTATTATTATTATTATTATTATTATTATTATTATTATTATTATTATTATTATTATTATTATATTTTTGAACAAAAATCAAAATCCAACAATAATATTTGACGAAAAAGTAAAAAATCGATTCAATTGTACATTTAAACTTATCGTAGGTATTTTTGAAAAAAATGTCCTTCAAATTTTTGACGATTTTTTAGGCTCATTTTAGCAAGTAACAAATTATCGGGTTTCTTTCTTCACGTTTAAATTATGTCAAGTAGTTGTTAGATACCTGTGTTGTGATTAAAGTATGTTAAACTCAATGTTGTCCGACCTACCCTGTCACTGACGAGCGGCAAGAACCGCGAAACGGTCTGTAGGTGGTCTTCCCCAGCCGAATGAAGGATACTCTGATGTGTAATTTCAATAAGCAATTGCAACTGGGTCTTCTTGGAGGAACTTTGCACAAATATCTGTCACAAGTAATTCAATGTCCGTCGTGGTATTAGCCAGGGAAGTAGTTGTTTTCTGTCAGATCTTTGCCTCATATTTTCCACATGGTGGGAATATTTGAAGAGAAGAATACTTCGAAATTGTCGATTTTACTATTGAACTATTACTATTTAATTCTCGAACTCTGTTCACTTTTTTGGTTTCTTTGCTACCGAGGATTGCTAATTGGCGCTACGACTGACTTTTACTGTAAGTCCCTGCTTCATTTGTTGGGAACTATTAGTTATACCTTGGATTATAATTCATTGGGCTGGGGCAGGACGACTCGTTTTTCAGCCTAACGAAGGATAATCTGCTGTATAATTACAATAAGCAATTGCAACTGGGTCTTCGCACAAACATTGAACGTTGCACAAATATCTGTCAGATGTAATTTAATGTCCGTCGATGTATTAGCCAGGAAAGTAGTTTTTTTCTCTGTCAGTTGTTTGGCTCATATTTACCACATGGTAGAAATATTTGAAGAGAAGGGTACTTCGACATTTTCGATGTCACTATTTTATTAATTTGATAATTGTTGACTTTGAAATTAATGATTATGGTGCAGGTATTCAATTGCAGAGAGAGTGGACATCGGGTCACGGATTTACCAACGGCATCCTGAGAAACATTCCTCTGGAAAAAATGTTCACGAATTGGTGACAAAATTTCGCGAAACAGGTTCGGTTCATAACAAAAAGAGGCAACTCGAAAATCGAGTACTTGATGAACCTACGGAGATAGCAGTATTGGGGCAAGTTGCAATGCATACTACGCTAAGTCTAGGCTGACACCAATCCAAGGATTTTCCACGACTCACGCAAGCAACACCCCCAGAAGTTGAATATGTGGGCTGGTATTTCTGGAAATTCCATTGTAGGACCTTTTTTCAGTCCTGGAAATTCAACAGATGATATATAGGTACTTGGATTTACTTCAAAATACCATCGACCTAGCTCTAACAAATATCATTGAGAACATTCCCACATACAATGAACAAGAACTGATTTTTCAACAAGACGGAACTCCTCCGCATCACTTACAAAATGTGCGCGATTATTTAAATGATTCATTTCCAGGACAATGGATAGGAAGACGGGGCACAATTGAATGGACACCACGGTCACCCGACTTAAGTCCTTTAGATTATTTTTTGTGAGGACACATTAAAAGAGTTACAAAGAACGTATGCTGTGAAGTGACGCAAATGATCCAGAATATACAACAACGGTTTGAAAATAACTTGTACCACTACTACTGCTGTATGCAGGTTGGCCGACAGCAACTCGAGCATTTACTTGACTGATAAATAATTTTCAAAGTACATTATTATTGAAACTAAGCAGCGCTATATAGGGAATGACAAGCCCCTTCTAATGAGGTATCACTTGACCCCCCATCACATTAAAAAAAAAAAAAATTTTGGATGTGACCCCTACTCAGGGGGTTGAAGGTTTCCCTATAATTTTTTCGAGAAAAACGGTTCTCCTGACAAGCAATATTGACGTGTTTTTGGATTTTGCCAAAAAATTATTTCTCACTCTGTAATGTTTTGCGGTACGTTTTCGATGGGCCACCCTGAATGTTTGGTGTGTTCCAGATTTCAATCAAGTTTCGATGATAATCGTGCCAGAGCGTTTCACTTCGCATGCAAGATTATGTGCGAAGTGAAACGTGTACGATTATCATCAAAAATTGATTAAAACACGATAATTTCGATCTTCTCCATCATCGCAATAATCGTAGAATTCTGACATAACTGTTAGATACGAACCAATGTAACAGCAAGGATTCTGACAAAATTAATTTTTTTTAATTCAGTGCTCTCTGGTTTGGAGAAAATGAGAAAGTTTTGTTTTTATCATTGAAATGCAAATTTTTCAGTATGGTCAAGCTATTCATAAGAAAATAATTTGATATTTTCATTCAGCTAGGAAAATATTAAAAAAAATAGACATTTTCAATTTTCTGTCATTATCTTTTCAAACTTTGGGAATAAAATTCAATTCTAAGCAACTTTTTGAAATAACTTTTTTTGGTATCTTGCCATTTTACCACACTTTTTGCCTTTTCATAGTAATTTTTTTAAATTTTTTGCCATACCAGCGATCACGTCAAAATCGATTTTCTAGTTATTGGATATTTTCATAAAGCTAGGAGAATATTGAAAAAAAATGCTATTTTCAATTTTCTCACATTATTTTGTCAAACTTCGTATATGTGTATTGAATTGAATTCTGAGCAACTTTTTCAGATTACTTTTTTGATATCTTGCCATTTTACTCGACTTTCTGTCTATTCATAGTATTTTTTTTCAATTTGCCGCCATACCAGCGATCACATGACATGTGTCAAAATCGATTTTTAGGTTATCGAACATGCACAAACTTTTCCCAAGAATCTTTTTTTTTTCGAATACTCTAATAATAAACTTTTTTCCCATATGGTACATACTCTTTGGCGGTCACTGTATATGCCAAGGGCTTTAATATATGTATTCATTGATTTAGATTGATCGAATTTTTGTTTCGGCTGAAATATTCGGGTGGTATGTTTTCAGTTCTCAGTAAACACATTGTACATAATTCCGTTTTTTAGTGAGAACGTGATGATTTCATTACTTTTCCATATGTCTTGTGCATTCTCATATTGTAATTCAAAGCAATATAACAAGTGCAACGTGTGTTCGATGTCTCTTATTAACGTCAGAATTTTAAGTAAATAGTTCCAGTTGCCACCACATACCACATGTCTGCCGCTATAACACAACATTGAAGTTTAATTAAACTAGTAACTTCAAATGAAACACGAAATGATTTAATCGTGAAATTATATCACTTCAGCCGTAAACCTGATAGAATTACCATAGGCATTACTCATTACATTAAGTTCAGGTTTAATGAGCAGTAGCGTTCAATAAGAAGTTTCTATAAGCAAAATACATTAGAGTTTTGACAGAACCATGCTTCGTGAAAATTCTGAATTGAGGTGGTTTATTTGTTGTTGTTAATGTTATTTCCGTCAACCCATTGCACCCTTACGAGCGACCCTCAGAAGTTAACGAGAGCTGGGGAAGACGCAGCCCTCACCTTTCAACGTGTGATGCCATGCCAACAAAAAACTCTCTGTAGAGTATGAGGTTGTCAGTTCACCCGTGAATCGTGATACTCCCGGCAACAATAGCGATATTCTTTTTACCAATTTTAACTGAGATCAAAAGTAAGATTCTCACAGCTCAATTGCTCAATATACAGTGAGGACGTGAATAGTCCTCCCCCCGCATTGAGTTTTGAAAGGAACAAGTTTTCGAGGTCGGGTAAAATTTGGGTAAAAGGGTACCACTTTTACTAAATTTTAGCATAAAAACGATTGTGGTTACGTGACCTAGTGTCAAGAGGTCACCATTAACATTTTTTTTAAATATAAGTGGGGGGGGGGGTATTGTGGCACCTGGTTTTGAAGGCCTTCTGATTCTCTATCCAACACCACTTTGATTGTGGAAATCGGCCAAGCCATTTCAAACTGACGAGGGTTTGAAATATGCTTGAAATATGTGAAAAATGGATTATTTTAACTATTAATTGCAGCAGAATTTCAACTACGTCACTGAATCTGGTCTTTTCGATCAGAATCAGTAAGATCATTGATTATGACATTTATATAGGTCGACACCTGAATTTGGATGTATGTACACCCCACCGATGATGAATTTGGTCATGTGTTGTTCTATGAGAATATAAAAGTAGTTGCTCGTTATTTTGATTTGTTGTTTCAATTAATAACAATTTGAAGTCTTGGAAATATGTGTACTAAATTTTCGATACATTCGTTATGAGATTCATACAGTGAATTTCAAAAAGTTTGCACCAAATGGAAAACTTTTTTATTATGCATTTGTCAGAAAATTTCATTCTTCATAAAAGTTGGTGCTTCTCGTGTAACTTATATCTGAGTTAACAAAATTCAGAATTTCCAAACGGTGTACAGGGGAGAACAAAAATAGGAATTTTTATTAAGAGTAATCTACCCTTCTTTTTGATTATATCGAAGAAGTTTATTTAGAAAAGTTGTTCGGAATCGAAAAAAATATTGATATTTGGAATTCCAGCCACCTACGCAACAAACTTTTTATATTTTATTTGATTCATTCAATAATTTCGTTTCATAAAATCATACTGATGGTTATTATGGACATACATACAGAGTGATTCTTGTACAAATGATAAATTTTACCAAATTTCGCATAGAAATATCGTTCAAGGAATATGAGAGAGGAACCTAAGGTACGTATGAGATACTAGTACTATATGAGGCTAGAACTATAAAAATTTTGGATTTTTTGTTGTTGCGTAGGTGGCTGGGATTTCAAATCTGAATTTTGTTTTAATTTCTTAACAACTTTTCTGAGTAAACTTCTTTGATAATATTGAAAATAAGGGTAGATTACTCTTGACCAAAATTCCAATTTTTTGTTCTCCCCTGTACACCGTTTATAACTTCAAAATTTTGATAATTTCAATACAAGTTTTTCGCAAAACACCAACTTAAATGAAGAATAAAATTTTCTGAAAAATGCTTACTAAAAAAGTACTCCATATGGTGCAACTTTTTGTAGCTGACTGTATATACAGTGAGGACCAAAACTCCCCCCCAATAACATACTACAAAAAATTGTAGGGTTTCATTCAGTCTTTTCAATAGTTCTAGTATCATTTATACAGAGTGTTTAAAAAAAACGCAGCGACTTGGAACTTTATTTTTTTTAATAGGACACCCTGTATTACCGGTTAGGGACGAAAGACTGTGAAGTTATCGCCTATTATATTATCCATAACACCATTGAGTGGGAGAGAGAAACTTTTTCTGGCGGGTCAATAAATTCTCTCTCACACTAATTGAGTTCATGAATGAAATAATAGGCGATATCTCCGTAATTTTTAGAGATAACAGTATCAAACTTGGTATTGTTGGATTCCTCATGAACATTCCTAACCGGTCATGCAATGATATATAGGGTGTTCTATTTAAAAAAATAAACTTCTAAGTCACTACGATTTTTCGAGACACTCAATTAATTTTTGTTGTTGTTTTATATTTTTTATTCCTTTCGTTTCAATTTTTCATTTGTGTATTTTACATTTATGAAACTTCAACCATTGAACAGATCAAATGAAACCCTACCTTACGCCTTCAACATTTATTTGTAATATGTAAAATAAAGAAAGTTGTGAGGGGGAGGGACGGCATCGGACTTTTGGTGCTCACTGTATATCGAATATAATGAATACTTATATAGTTACTTATTTTTTTGCTTTGCTGTTTCAATGGGTTCATAGAAAAAATACTGTATGTAACGCGTTTTCAGATTCTTTAAGACACTCGTTCATTGAAAAGTCGATTCACTGAAAAGACATTTATAATACTCGTTACACAAGATACAATTAAAGATAAAGATCCTTCAAATTTCCTTCTATTATTTGTTCAATTGAATTCTTCAACATGATCTTGGCGATAGAATCGTCCTGTAAGTTTTTTCAATGTTATTTGATAAACATTCCATCTAATTTCTTTAATTAATTCACAATCACATAGTCACTGATCAAATTAGTATCCGAACTGATGGTGAGCCATTTTTCACTGGTTAATTTCGAGTCTGAAAATCGTTAGTGACTTCCGGACAACCCAGCGCTCTTAATCATATTTATAGCTTTTGCGTCAAATCGAATTTCTGACTAGACTGGAGAGATTTACGAGAAAAACATTCCGTTCGTTCAATGTACATTCAGCTCAGCTCTGTTGCCAGTCGAATATTTTTGTTTCTAATCCATTTTCATGTTAGTCAGGTTTCCTGGGCTTATTAACATTGAAATTGCTTCAACAAAAACTTAAGCATGATGACTGGAACTATTACCGTTCCGGATCGATTTTCAATAAACCATAAAGTTCAACTAAATTGACATTATTGCTTTTCAACAACTATTTTCATACAGAGTTGGCTATTGAAAACAAAACAGGCGATGTTTTGGTGATTAAAATGGAATATTGGAAAACGCTTGCACTTGTCAATTTTATTTTCGAGGAGTGCAACTTTTGCAGTAAAACTCATCTTCAGGGTACTTCATCAAGATATTCACGGAACGGGGCCTTTCTAAACCCCAGCCTCTGGGGATACTGCAGAAAATCTCATAATTACACCTCCTCAACAATCCACCACGAACGTTTGATTCAATTTACGAATGAAAGCATCTAGAGAGCTAATGAAAACGACCTCAAAATATACAATTTGTCTCATTGATTGTGCCTCGCTCATAAACTCACTTACTTTTGGCAATCTGTGTTTCTTTGTTCATTGTCTAGATATTATCAGTCGTTCCATCTTTGGCAGCAAGATTGATCCATGTAGTTCAAACTTCACATTTTTTTCTTGTTACTTGTAGACTAGGAAGGTGTTCTTAAAGGCATCCAACCTTCAGGCATTCAAGAAAGACAGCTACTTTTTCTGGGTTTGTCTGTAGAATTTCGAAGAGATTAATGTCAACTTAATGGATCGTTCTTATGAGAAAAAATAATCAGTCAGACCATCTACTTGACCCAGAAGTTATATCTTTCTATTGATATATTGCCATGCCTACATACCTAGAACTAATAGTTAAACACCGAACTGATCACTATAATTTGTATATACCCCAAAAAGTACAAACACTTGAGGCTAGGCCCACAAGGAAAACTTGCAAAAGAGTTCATCACCTGAAGGAAGGTGGAATGAGGGCTATAGCATCCTTTATTCTATTCAAGTCAGCAGGGTCAGACGAAATCCAACTTGTACCGCTACAGCAAGGGGAAGAACTGTTGATCACTTACCTAGTCAGGTCTTCATACCAAAGTCGGAAAAACTACGCCCAGGCTAAGGTATTCACACTAATTTGCCTTTGATCGATTATGCTTAGAACGACGCAAATCTAGTTGATACGACAGTCCGAGATAAAGATACAGAGTATCCAATTTTCTCACATCATATGAATCTATAACATCATCTCAGGTTGATCCGTTGATCACCGTTGATCCAGCCTTGAACCAGTGGATACCAGCCATGCTTGGGTGCAGGGTAATGCAGGCTTTCCTATTCGGGCACACAATGGTTGTAAAAACACGAGAGGGTGCCCTCAGGGTGGAGTATTATCCCCACTTTTGTGAATGGTTCAGCTTTCTTTTAAAATGTGAAAAATTGCGATTTACGGGTTTTGAGGAAGGCAGAATTGTTGAAAACTGAAAAATTACCTTTTTATGTACCAAGGAAGCTTCCAATTTGGAGGTTCTGATGGTGGCAATATGCTCGCAGGCCAAAATATCCGGGCTGTCGCTAGACGCTAGTGTTCAGAACAGCTTCCATTTGTGCAAGCAACGTTGAAAACTCATCATACGTGAGTGAACTCTAACCCAAAGTTACTTAATGTCGATTATTCTGACTGGTTCTCAAGAAAATCATCAAATTGTTTCAATTCTGTATTGGCCCCTACAAAATTTGATCCGTTGTCAGAAAACACTTCCTTAGATTCACCTCTTCGAGATGAGAGTCGGCGGAAAGAATTAGTGAATGATTCAGTAGTCAGGTCTGTCTCCACTGCCTCCACATGGCTTGCTTTTGTTGCAAAACATATAAATAAAGGAAAGAAACATAACATTTTATCAGTTCAGCACCTCTTCCCTGTTCATGTTTAATTGAAAATGTTCTCCAGCATAATCAATGCCAGTTAGGAGAAATGGAAAAGTTGGTGTCACTCGTGCTTCTGGAAGTAAAATTTTTGTTGAATCTTATTGAGTGACTTGGCCAAATTTCGTCCAACTGTAACCCATTTAGTTTCATGAATTGAACCTTATAATGAAAGAGGACTGGCATGTAGTAATCTTTTATGTTCCATTTCAAAAAGGATGTTTTTCAAAATACGATAACATAGACTATCCCACTCATGCTAAAATACGCGTTTTTGATTGGTGGACATTTTTATATTGATAATTGAAAACAACATGTTTTCGATTTCATAGTTTGGCTCTTGATTGGCTATTGGGTACCTATTGTCATTGGTTGTTTTATGAAACAAACTTACCCCACCAGCAAGCTGCTATAATGACACAACACCGAACTTTGACCAAAACCATGATGAGCACTCACTATTTATTATTGATAATTAATAGTGAATATTGTATGCAAAATTTATTTATTAATATTCATATCAACTTCACAACTTTCGACACATTTTTGACACAACACCGAACTTTTATCAAATCCATGATAAGCTTCACTATTAATTCATATCAACTTCACAATTTTCGACAAATTTTGCATACACGTAATTCAATTACTAAAACCAAAACTATTTAAACTACTGGCATAACCTACAACGGAAGATGGCAAAGACGCGCTGCGCGGTGCAAACTGTATAGATATTTGGACAGTGTTATGTAATGCTGGGTCAAGCCACAGTCAGCTAGTTTCGTAAAAAATATCAACATAGTTTAGCAGATCATAGAATGATGGAATGTGGCTTAGTACTATCGTCAGTAGATGGAATCCTCTGATAATTGCGGTGTGAATCATTTCTGCTTAACTCAATTATTAAGAAGATGTGGCATGACTCAGTATTGCAAGACACCATCCATTTATGTTTTGTTAGTTGCATAATTTTAGAATTCTCAAATGCGGGATTAATGTTCATTGAACTGAGTTTGAGTAGCAGGCTGTAACATGTTGTATCTACTGGTACAAGAAAGGGCGAACTTGATATGAATAATGTTAAAATATGCATCAGCACTAACTGTACATTCAATATCTACATTAATAATAAATGAATAAAAATGGTTTTGATTTCAATCTTAACGAATACAACTCGTGTTAGGATGATTATCATAATTTCTTTCTCTTTTTCGAAACAAATTATGTTGCTTTGGGAAACCACACGAGCGCGAAGCACTAGCACTAACTGTACATTCAATATCTACATTAATAATAAATGAATAAAAATGGTTTTGATTTCAATCTTAACGAATACAACTCGTGTTAGGATGATTATCATAAATTCTTTCTCTTTTTCGAAACAAATTATGTTGCTTTGGGAAACCACACTCGCGCTTCGCGCTCGTGTGGTTGCCAAGCAACATAATTTGTTTCTCAAAGTCAAGGAATTTTTATTGCGATAATCATCAATACACTTGTTGTAATACCTACGATAACTGAAATCTGCCTCCCACCCTGAGCAAGACAGTTTCATCAAGAAATGGACTCAACCTTCGTAGATTTTCATTTGATACATGTTACTCCTTTTAAAGATCTACAATGTCTTTCCCAAATAATTAAAGCAAATCTTTTGAGTAGATAATTTGAGATAGGCGGGGATAAGCACTGAAGCAGGTGAATTCCAAAATGATAATGTGTGCTGTTAATCACTCTGATAAGAAGTATAAATGGAATTCAAATATAATTATTAGTATAGTATGCTTCTAGCTCATGAAGATGCAAAATTTGTTCGGAGAAACATGCTTCTAGTGAAAATTTACCAATTTTTTAAGTTTTGGGTATTTCTATATCTTAAGTTATTTCACACCAAAGGTTCTAAATATGCATTCATTCGATTTGAAACCTCACATAATTTTAACTCATTTCAGGAACAGTTATAATTACTTACCATAGAAATTAAAATATACAGAGTGGGCCATTGAAAACGAAACAGCGGCTCTGTAGGTCGACAGAACAGAGTTATATAAAAACGCTCGGACACGTCAACCACATTTTCGAGGGGGACATCGTTCGCGATGAAATTCACCCGAAATACATTCCATCCCTCGGAGCTGTGACTGCCACCCCTAAATTTTTAAATGGCAACATATGGCAAGTGATACCTCATTTGAAAGGTATTTTCCTTCTTAATATCAAACAACAAAAATAAATTAATTCTATCGATTCTTTTCCGAGATATAGGAACTTGAAGTTGGAAAATCACTTTTTTTTCACTCAATCAATAAAAATAAGATCTAACAATGCAACTGTTTAAAGATAATTATCATTGTCAAGGAATTAAATGATCTAACTGTTTACCAACAAATAACATGCAATTCCGTTTCAAATTCTTATTTCATCTTCAATTACTTGATCGAAAAAATGTTAAAGTTCTTGAGAATCGATAAAAAGACGTTTTCTCGAATTCGACTCCAATGCGCGTACAACAAGAACATGTATTCGATAATTTTTTTCGCCAAATCGCAATTTTGGACGTCTGGCAATGTCAAACTGATCGTTGATTGAACGACATTAGAGTGAATTACAGCTGCTGAATATTTCCTTAATAATGGTGTATACCATCGCGGAAAGAGTTGAAATAATAACAATTTTTTTTAAGAATGATGAGTGCGGTAACAGTACAGCTAATTTGTTCAATGAAACGCATCCAGATAAACTTGTTGCTAGAAAATACGTTCTAGAATTAGTGCAAAAGTTTCGTCAAACTGGATCAGTAGCCAACAAGAAACGAGACCCAGAACGTGAATTTCCTGTGAGAAATGAACCTGTTGAAGTTGCACTTCTAGGACAAGTTCATGCAGACCCAACATTGAGCACAAGGAAATTGGCAAGTGTTACCAATATTAGTAGAACCAGTATCCGCCGAATCCTGAAACATCATAAACTTCACCCCTACAAAATACATTTGGTACACCAATTGAATGAAGATGATTTTGATAGGCGACAGGAATTTTGTGAAATTATGACTATGAAAATAGATGCTGATGAGAATTTTCTTTTCAACATCTGCTTTTCTGATGAGTCTACGATCTTTTTGAATTCGACTGTGAATCGTCATAATTGTCGTTACTGGTCAAATGCCAATCCACATGTTTTCCACGAAGTCCATACTCAAACTCCCGAAAAACTCAATGTCTGGGCCGGTATTTTTGGGGACCGTTTGATTGGACCAGTATTTCTCGACGGTAACCTGACAGGAGAAACTTATTTGGAATTATTGAATGAATTTGTTTATCCACTATTAGTAGACATCATTGAAAATGACAATCGTTACCATGAAGACCACTTGAAATTTCAACAAGACGGGGCACCTCCACATTATGCACAGCCTGTTAGGGCGTTTTTGTATAGAATGTTTCCTGGAAGTTGGATTGGAAGAAGAGGCGCTATAGAGTGGCCAGCCAGATCTCCAGATTTAACCCCACTCGACTTTTTCCTGTGGGGTCACTTGAAAAACAAAATCTATGCAACCGAACCAGAATCTCTGGAAGAATTACGACGTAGAATTATTGAAGAATGCCGTCGAATAACGCCGGAAATGCTACGAAATGTGAGGTCTCATTTTGAGCAGAACTTGTACTATTGTATGGAAATGGGTGGTAGACAGTTTGAACATTTAATTCATTGACAATAATAATTATTGCGACAGTTGCTTTATCAGATATTGTTTTTATTGATTGAGTGAATAAAAAGTGATTTCCCAACTTCAAGTTCCTATGTCTCGAAAACGAATCGATGGAATTGATTTATTTTTGTTGTTTGATATTAAGAAGGAAAATACCTTTCAAATGAGGTATCACTTGCCATATGTTGCCATTTAAAAATTTAGGGGTGGCAGTCACAGCTCCGAGGGATGGAATGTATTTCGGGTGAATTTCATCGCGAACGATGTCCCCCTCGAAAATGTGGTTGACGTGTCCGAGCGTTTTTATATAACTCTGTTCTGTCGACCTACAGAGCCGCTGTTTCGTTTTCAATGGCCCACTCTGTATATACTTACTCTAGAATGCCAATTCAATGGGACGAAAGTGTTGTACAAAGTTCGATGCATTATTTAGTGCGCACGTTCAGGACCAGCTTCATTCATACCAGGGTGGGTTTCAGTGAGATTTTTAAATGATTCATGATATTGAGTAGAATCGATTTGATAATACGTTGGTGTCAGGGCAGTGTATGAGACACGAAAAGTTTTGGAGGGCATACCTATGTTGTGAAACTGATTATATTACCGAGAAATTCATCGAATAAATTCCCACGGAAAGAAACATCCTGTATTGTTCAGAGAACATCGTGGGAAGGAAGGTAGGTAGGAATTGATATTCTGGGAAACAGATGTTCGGCATGTCTCCAAAGTGACGGCATATGGATGTGCTGAGGACTGGAGCTCAACGGGTCAGTCTCGAAGGGACCGCTAACAGTGGAACGATTGATAATATTTCGGAAGAGCATCGTCCATGGAAATATCTATAAAACACAGACAGATCGCCAACCTTTCTGCGATGTTTCAGAGGAGTGAGCTAGCTTGTGAGTGTTGTTGGATCACAATTCTAGAATTATTGCCAGGTGCATATTTATTTCATTCACGATTTTTCCCCGTTCTGCATTCACTGGCTGATATCGGAGCTTTGGAAGAGAAAGAGGTATGAAGAGTACTATCATCTGCAAAGCTGATTACTGGACATGAGGTAGCTCTCAACAAATCATTGATGTGAAGAAGGAAGTGTTGGTGCTAGAACTGATCCTGCGGAACACAACTGTGGAGGCAAGCCATAAGATGAATGATTCATCCAGAAATATCCCAGTCCTATTTTCAAATTTTCAAATTGGAATCTGAACTGAAAATAGGATACAACATTCCATATAATTATATTAATTAAACTAAAGGTTTTATTCTTCTCTAGCCACAATTCAATTTTTCGAACTAAATCACCAAACTAACCCAAACCGGCTCTGGCAAACTACCTTCCTCTGCGGCAATTGAAAACTGTTAACACTGTTGCACGATCCCAACAATTCAACGGGAATTTGGGTAGGCTTCACAGTAATGTTAGATTATGTTCGACAGAATCTCGACTACAAAAATAAAATTTTCTGAAATTTGTCAACGCTGCAGAGCTAGGAGACTGGTTATGGGCATGCGCATTGATGAAAACATTTGGAATTTTACAACACTTTTCAGTGTCCCACGAAGAGGGGATTGGCTTTTTTTTTTTGGATTGACGTGGCCTTTACTTGATGGAAATCCATAGTTATGACACTAAGGTAATAAGGGATTGGCATTCTAGAGTAAGTATATATATTATAGTCTATGTTACTTACTCAAACATCAAATACCATGACTCATATATGTCTCCCCATCGAAATATTTGTTTTCGTATTTCGCTTTCCAATAAACTCCATATATATCTCATAAATCTATAGGTACTCCTAATTGAGTTTACTCTCTGTGTTTATTCATAATCAACATCGTATCAGTTCAGTGGATTTCATTATGGCTGAGAAATTGGATTAAGAAACCTATTAACTTGATATGTCTGAAACTTCTCCGAATAAATTCCGTAATTAATCGTTTTTATTCTCTAATACTTATTATTTTCCCAAGTTTCGGGAATTCTCTTGTAGTTGCAGGGAAGTTGGACATCTCATTTATTTTAAAGTTTCCCCAGACAAATTAATTTAATTATAATTCGCAAGTTATCTTTCTGAAATGCATTTTTATCAACTGCTAGTTTTAAAGTTTATAGTGGTGGATTCATTCAAAGTTCTTTGTTGGAAGAAAGCAGAGTTGGATAAACGGTTTTATTAGTTGTAAATACTGGAATGAAGTTCATTTTCCTCAATAAAATTAAGTGTTCTCCTAGACACTTCCAACGTCATTGCAAGATGTTTCTGAATCAAAGATAAAACTTCTGCTTGTTCAAAACATTCAGCTCTACCGTGCGCGTGTAAAATAGGGCAAAATCATCGATTCAATAATACAGGGTGACCCCGGGGTGTGTGCATGGTCCATAACTTTTTTCTATCCAAGCTATCGACTTGTTTTTTGTTTCAAACGATAGGTCCGATAATGAAGCACATTCTAAAAATATTTTCATTTATATACAGGATGTCCCAAAATAAAATACACAACTAAGTTCTGTTTTTTCAAATGGCAACTCCCCATTTTTGTTACATTTTTGGATTCGCCACATAATTGTCGATATAACGCACCCGGGTTTCATAGATTTATCTACAGTAGTTTTTGACTTATGTCAATTTATGTGTCAAAATAGCGTCGTGCATGGGCCCACAGAAAAATTCATAACTTCAAAACCATTCAAGATAACTCAACCAACTTTTTTCTTGTCGATTCCCCAAGCTTCAGCGCATCTTTTGAAATGCAGGCGAAATCGAAGTCGATGTTCCATGGCCTACTACGATTTTTTTTTAATGACAAATTACAAATGGCAATTACTCGACTTTTTCAAATACAATACACTGTATTTCATTGCACCAATGCATGGCATTTTTTAAGAGCTTTTTGTCGATATAGGGTTTGTGGGATCTACTTTGTGTAGTTTGCGAAATATGTTGCAAAATAAGAAATGTGGGTGGTTTTTGAGGAATCGAGTAGGCCGGTTTCGTAAAAATGAATAAGAAATGTGGATGGATTTTAAGGAATCTAGTAGGCCACTGTTGTAAAATTTGACACATCAGTGTACTGTCAATAATTGTACACGTCTAATTGCTGATAATGAATTTTACTCGCGAAGAATTAGTGGATATGGTCTACTGTATTGACGAAGCTGACAGAAATCCCTCATTAGCAAGCAGAATCTATCACCAAAAATATCCAGAAGCAAGAACTCCACGGGTGTCTTCATTCCAAAAGTTGAGAGATCGGTTTGAACTCACTGGTAGTGTGTACTAAAAAGGAAATTGTTGGTGGTCGAATCAATGAGGAAAATGAGTTGCCAGTTTTATTGATGCTACAGGAAAATCCTCAAGTGAGCACTAGGGAAATAGCAGCGGAAACGGATATTTCACAAAGTAGTGTGAATAGAATAATATTGAAACATAAGTTCCACCGTTTTCATCTGAACCTACATCAAGAATTGTATGGTAATGATTTCGCAAATAGAGTTGCGTTTTGTATTCAAATGAACGGCATGATTGACGAGGATTATAATATTTTGAACAAAATTCTATTTTCTGATGAAGCAACGTTAAAGAACAACGGGTCGGTCAACAGACATAATATGCATTATTATGCAGTCGAAAATCCTCACTGGTTGAGGAAAGTTAATCACCAACAGCGATGGTCGCTTAATGCTTGGGGAGGAATTATTGGAAATCACATTATCGGACCCTACTTCTTCGACAATGTGCTGAATGGTGAAAGGTATTAACATTTTCTTCGCGAACATCTTCCCAGAATGTTAGAAGAAGTGGATTTGAACACACGAAGGACCATGTGGTTACTGCACGATGGTGCTTCAGTGCACAATCATAGGATAGTGTGAGAATTTTTAGATCAATCCTATCCTAATCGTTGGATAGGCAGAGGAGGTATTATTCCTTGGCCCGCGCGATCCCCAGACCTTACTCCTATAGATTTTTTCCTTTGGGGGTACGTGAAGGAAAGGGTTTTCAGAGATCGTCCGACAACTTCAGATGACATGAAATATAGGATCACGGAAGAGTTCGGGACTCATTCACAAGAAGACTAGCAGCTTGTGTGGAACATGATGGTGACCTATTTGAGCATTTATAAGTAGTCTTCCCTCAAAATTTTCACATGGTTTTCTGTTCTTGTAAAGATTACTAGAATTGTTTTTTTTTGTGATGTACTCCTGTTTCTATTAAAATTTCATTTTGTTGAAACTTATTCGTTTCATAATTGTATGGATGTGTCAAATATTACGAAAGCGGCCTACTCGATAACTCAAAAACCATCCACATTTCTTATTTTGCAACATATTTCGCAAACTACACAAAGTAGACCCCACAAACCCTATATCCATGCATTGGTGCAATAAAATACAGGGTGTTGTATTTGAAAAAGTCGAGTTATTGCCATTTGTAATTTGTCATTTAAAAAAAATCGTAGTAGGCCATGGAACATCGACTTCGATTTCGCCTGCATTTCAAAAGATGCGCTGAAGCTTGAGGAATCGACTGGAAAAAAGTAGGTTGAGTTATCTTGAATGGTTCTGAAGTTATGAAGTTTTCTGTGGGTCCATGCACGACGCTATTTTAACACATAAATTGACATAAGTCAAAAACTACTGTAGATAAGTCTATGAAACCCGGGTGCGTTATATCGACGATTATGTGGCGAATACAAAAATGTAACAAAAATGGGGGGTTGCCAATTAAAAAAACAGAACTTAGTTGTGTATTTTATTTTGGGACATCCTGTATATGAATGAAAATATGTTTAGAATGTGCTTCATTGTCGGACCTATCGTTTGAAAAAAAAACAAGTCGGTAGCTTGGATAGAAAAAAGTTATGGACTATGCACATACCCCTGGGTCACCCTGTACCAATTTTGAATGCTTAATGTAGATCACTCAAAAAAAAATGAATAACATGAAAGTATATCACTGCTTTCCTACAAAGGACCTCGCAAAATCCTTATGGAAAATGGGTCTCGGCTAAATTCCGTGAATTTTTGGTATGTTGTAGATTTTGACCTCCTCGTCAAAAGTGTCATGGGCACAACAAACTCGGCCGACTAGTTTTCGAGATACAGGCTGTCAAAGATGAAAAGTAAAACTTTTTGCTGAGAATTAGCAAAACCCCTATTTATTCTGCTAATACCATGCCTCAATGATGGTACAATGTCACCTTGATCTCGTATCAATTATACTTTTTCGTTTTGTGCTCCCTGAATCTCAACCAAAGCTAAATTATATTATTTTTTTATACAGGGTGGTTCGAAAATAATGGTACGTCAACCCCTAGATTTTTAGTTGGCATAAGGGAGAGCATGTCATTAATATATCAAACATTCTTTACGGTTGATAACGTCACATAGTCATTTCATGTATACAGGGTTGACTTCAGTCCAATTTTCTTCGAATAATGCTGTTTTTTGTTTCAATAAATACCCTTTATTACGGAAAATAATCGGTTACATAACGTACGGTTTGAGGAATCCGTAATATTGTGATCAATTTCAGCATAGCTCTCCGGATTCATTTGTCGGCAACATACTTTTGAGTGTACAGATTTCATTTATACCTCATATACAGAGTGACCCATTTGAAAGCGGGCTACCTCTCTAAATCTGTTATTTATTATCCGATTCAGAAGTGTTTTTTTAATAAATGGAGGATCAATAGTTCTAATTGAGAGCCAAAAATTCAAAATAAAAATAAAAATTTCAAAGCATACTTCGAATTTTTTTCAAGGTCAAAAATCCAAAAAACATACTAGCGATATTTTTAAATAGAATGCGTCCATCAATAAAAAGTTATATGGGAATAAAATTTGAAAATTATGTCAATAAATCAACCCAAAACTTCCCGGAACTTTTATCAAAATTCTGACCACATCACTGGATTCAAAATATTTCGAAATATATTTGGCCAGAATTTTATCGAAATCTATTGATAACTAAGAAAATTATAAAATAATAAAATTTGAAAAGAAAGTTGTTTGGTGGAATTTCAGAAAAGAATAATATTTATTAACAGATTTCGAAGAAATTCTGACCAAATATATTTCGAAATATTCTGAATACTGTGGTGTAGCCAAAATTCTGATAAAAGTTCTGAAATTGAAGTGTTGGGTTGATTTATTGACATAATTTTCAAATTTTATTCCTATATAACTTTTTTATTAATGGACGCATTCCTATGTACTTTTAACATAAACCATTTGAAAATGTCGTGAATCCAATGGCGTCATCAAATTGTATTTAAAAAAATCGCTAGTACACTGATAAAAATTATGTCTTCAATCAAATATATATATATATCCTCTTGAACAGAATAATCTTCTGAAAAGAATAATTATTTCTAATTGATGAATATACTCTTATTTCAAACTCATTGGACTGTTTGCTTCTTTACATAAATTCTCTTGAAATGAATTTATTTGCATTAAGAAGATATTTTTGTTTTCAACAGATGTGTGATAATGGCGAATGATGCTGTCGTTTCTATATTCGATCGCATTTCCATGCGTCACCGAAGAGGTACCTACGTTGATTATATAGTTTCTGAAATTAAAATATTACAAAACTATTCTCATATATAACCATAATACCTCGATTGTTCTCAGTTGTTCTCTGTTTGTTGAACTGTTCCATATGAACATGGTTTCCATGGCATATTTTTATAACCAAGTGCACATTTGTACTGAACCTCCAAAGGCAGATAATCTTGAATCAAAAATGTATTGCATTATGAAGAACAATATTGTTCGTCATTGAAGTTGAAATATTTTTGCCTCAACCAACTCACACCATCGAACAAAGAAAGTATTCACAATAATAATAATAACTTTATTCTTCCCAAGAAACATTACAGATAGATAGAATACACAAAGTAATTTACAATTTAGTTAGTTGCCAAAGTTAGGGAAATATGAAAAGTTATAACGATATAGGGTGGGGTGGAGGTGTTAGTAGAATGCTGAGAACCTAATGAACACATTAAATTATTTCTAATCTATAACGAATAAAGTTGAAATATTCTTGCACCAAACAACTCTTATTGTTCAGTGAAGAAAGTGTTCATATGTCTCAAAACAGTATTCTTTCAAGTGGTCAAGATGATTCCGTCAAAAAATCAAACAAATATTTGGTTGGACCTATTCAAGAATACAATTATCAGTGTACATTTTTTGGATTTTTGACCTTGGATAAAATTCGAAGAAGGCCTTGAAATTTTGATATTTATTTCGAATTTATGGCACTTAACTAGAACCATTGATGCTCTATCTATTGAAAAAAAAAAGAACTTCAGAATCGGATAATAAATAACAGTTTTAGAGAGGTGGCCCGCTTTCAAATGGGTCACTCTGTATACTCCATCGATGACCCAAATGAGCTATTTTTGAGCAATTCTTGTTTGAAAATATTTGGACTAGATTATTAGTGCGGTATTCATTTCAAAATTGCACTATCTTCTGTACATGTTGAATGGAAGCTTGTCTTCAAAAGTATTTTATTTACATTAAGTTATATTTTCGTGCGAAATATATTCGAATGCATTTCAGAATTATTTCATTGAATGAATGTTCACAAAACGTAGATATTTACTATCGCGGAATTTCTTGTAGAATTCTGGGAAGTATAATACCCACATCACCATTAAGTTGTTGATTTATAAGGGTTGTATTTCTACAAACGTTCATTTTCATCATTTTTACCGTGGAACATGGCAGTGTGAACGGGGCACCAACTGAGTTGTAGGTTTCTGACTATGACTTAAAATGCTCTTGTTGATTAATTCTCATTTTACAGCTCGAAGAACGCTGCACCAGGTCTGAATAATAAATTTAAAAAAATAGGTAAAAGATATTTATTTCTTTCAAAATAAAGTTGGTTATAACTCAACTGTCAAAGTCAAGTTTGAATTATAAATAGTTATTTCTTCTTCTTCTTATTCTTATTTTTATTTGGATTGACAATTAGATCAATTAGCCAGTTCCGACAAAGTGAGAATTTTGTCCAAACCATAGATGTTATTTATAATGATCATGCAGAGAGAGATAGTATAATTGAAGTTTCATGCGAAGGCAAGATGTTGGTTTCATTCTCTCTATGAGGTCTGTGATCTAAACATGAGAGCCAACAGTTGGTAAGCTGTTTTTTGATAGTGCGACAATTGGTAACACTGTTTGCAGAAATTGAGGAGGGGATTAAATTTTGAATTTCCGTTATCCTACATTTCGTCCATTTCTGCGTCTGGTCTCACTTGAAGAACTCACTGATTCAAATTTTTATTTTTGAAAATCATCCAATCAGTGTCTATTGATAAAATTTTTTTTGTCATTTATAATACTTTTAAAATTATTTTATTTCCAATGAATTTTCATGATTTCTCAATTGGCGTCAAAGAACATGTTTTACAACAATTTCTCTTTTTTTTTGTGTATAGTTCGACCAGATTTAAATTCAAAATTTGATTTAAATATAAAAATGATAAGCTTATTTAAAGTTATGAGCTTATTTGAAAATATAAGCTTTTTATAATTTAAAAGCTTATTTAAAAAGCTTACTTGAAAGCTTATTTCTCGCCATTGAATGAGCGGCGATGTTAGTGGCCGATTGCCAAATTACCACAATACAGAACCACTATAGCTACCTATGATAGCTGAACTGGCTGAATTACACACTCGATCAGGTGTCCAGAACCAGGTGGGGAATTCAGGAGTTTTCCAGAGCTGCTGTTACTGTATATAAGAACCAAGGAACCCGAAGAACTTCAAATATATTAACAGGAGAGGAGTTTGGTTGATTCTTTCTTATAACTGATTGGTCAAGGAAAATATGTAAGGTTTAAATGCATTTAACCCAATATTCCAAGTAAGTTGGTATGACCATTTGAATAATAATATAATAATAATAATAATAATAATATTTATTCACCAAAGTTCAATGACACAATTTATACTAGGCAATTACAGAATAAATATAGAATTCCCACAGAAGGATATAACTGTGCGTGGGTTCTACACAATTTAAGTGCTAATTACAATTTCACTAAAATTAAACATAAATAGGGTAACTAAATAATAAAGGTAGGCCGTTTTATAAATATTAGACATGACAAATTATTATATCTTCTAACTTTCAAGTGAAGATGTGAATCAGTTTCTGTGCATGTCACTGTGGTAGTAAACATTTTTCATGTCAACGTATTGGTGTATCTGTAGCCTTGGCAAGCTCGAGATCCAGGTTTTGAGTTCCTTTTTGAATGAATTGTTACTCCTGATATTTTTTATATGATGTGGGACGAGATTATATAGTCGAGGAGCTAGGTATGAGTAAGATCTTTGGAAGATGTTTTTTCTTGAATTTGGAACATATGAATTATCTTTGTGTCGAGTTTCATATTGGTGTTCTTTTTCTCTTAATTCATGTCTATTCATATGTTGTCTTATTATAGTTTTGAGGAAGTAGAGTTGTCTCACGTCTAGAATTGATGTTTCTTTATATAATGAGTCGGTTGGGTAAGTTCTTTTTCTGAGGTGGATTATTTTCAATGCTGATTTTTGTACTTGTTCTAGGTGTTTTAGAAAAGTTGTGTTTGCTGCTCCCCAAGCAACTATTCCGTATGTAAGGTGAGTTTCGAACAATGTATAGTATAGCATTCGCATCTGGGCTGTTTGTAGATATGGTCTCATGAATTTTAATCTGTATGTAACGAATCGTAGTTTTTTGACTAAGTAATCAATATGAATGACGTACAATAATCCAAAGAACCAAATTTCTTCACACAACCTGATTCAATCATTTTTTCTAGACTTTTCTAGATCTCGTCAAGCCCTGAACTAGGCTTAAAAAGATTCATTTGATTAAATACTATTTTTTTGTTATTGTTTTATTTGTATGTCTGGAGTATTTTCTCTTTCAGTGTAATAAAGACTTTCGACAGAGACTGGCTTTGAGAATGAAATACTATATCAGAATTTCTGTAGATGGCGTCCAAATGACAACTTTTATTTAGCTATTTTATTCTCACTGCCATAAATTGAATTTCTAAGAATATCTTTGGGTTAATTCACCAACAATCGTACCACGACCTTTGCCTCCGCAATAAGAGTTAGCCCTCCGCATTGTTTATATGAGGTTTAGGTGAAAAACCCCTTTAAAAAGGAACAAAACCTCCTGGTTTTTCGTCGGCTTGTTTGGAAAATATCTATTTTGCAGAAACCCCACATTTCACAAAAATCATATAAAATATTTTCTCATCTGAATTGAATTGGTCGAGATTGAGGGAGTTCATCCTGATGGCTATATTGAGTATTCATTTCGCATTAAACTCGCACTTAGTATAAAATAAATCGAATTCGATTTATCTTTGTCCACCCTATTGCAGAGCACAAAATGAAAAAGTATAATGAATTCGAGATCAAGGTCACAGTGTACCATCATTGAGGCATGGTTTTCGCAAATTAAATAGGCGTTTTGTCAATTCTTGGAATTGTTAAAAATTCTTGGCAAAAAGCTTCTTCATCTCTGACTCGAAAACTAGTCGACCGTTTTTTTTTGTGCCATGGACACTTGCCGAGGAAGTCAAAATCTACAACACACCACAAATTCATGGAATTTAAGCGAGAGCCATTTTTGATAAGAATTTTGCGGGGTCCTTTCCTTGGATTCGATATGTCTAAGAATAATGTTTTCATAACCCGAGAACAACGCAAAACATACGCTAAAACTTCTGTCTTCATAGAATATTCATCGTTGCCTGTTTCAGCTTTAACAATTCAATAAGTAACTAACCAATTTATGTACGAAAAAGTTTACTACACTCATGTGATGTGATTCAATTTCGCAAAGACATTCAGTATATTGATTGATTGTGTGACTTTCACACCAAAACAATTAATATGAGAAATAACTGTTCCACTGAATTATTTAAAAATTTTCAAGTGAGGTATCTGTATCTTTAATTTATCCAAAAGATATAAAACCAAGTTTATTCATTTCTTTGAATATTTCGAAACAAGTTATAAGTAAACTTATTAAAGTTGAGCTTGTTTTTTGTTCCATTTTGAGCTGTATTTTCATTTTAAAAGCATTTCTCATGAATAAGCAGAACCACAGTTTGTTCCTCCCACCCTCATTTTATCTCCCCTTATGCAAACTTTGTTGTCTCGAAATTACACTTTCAAAAGGGTCACTTCTAGTCGCTGGTGTAGACAAAGTATGGTTGGGAAGATGAAGTCTTGTGGTCTTTATACATTTAGCACGTAAAGGTTGGAACAAATTCGTAAAAGGCTTTTTAGTTGTGTATTTTTTAGTCTACTCATACTCTTGATGACGTAAGTACAAGTTATGACGACAATTTTTTTTTAAAAAGGCAATATGTACCCTATTTTGATAATACCGTCAAAAAAAACGCATTTTTCTGTGTATGAATGTCATATTTTTTCTTATTTATATAAATGATACAAAAACGTGAATTTTCATTTCTCATTTTTCATGATGATCTCATACCACATAGTACCGTCTATACACCCATCAATTTATTTTCTAAATGAACTTTATTAATAAAGTAAAAAATACTCTTGATCAAAATTTCAATTTTTTGTTCGTCCCTATACACTGCTTGTAAGTTTATAATTTCGAAAACTCTAATACGAGTTTTTCGCAATGCACCAATTTTTATGAAAATACAATTTTCTGACTAATTAATAATAAAAAAGTTTTCCATATGGTGCAAACTTTTTAAAACTCACTGTATAACATACAAAAATATGACATAAATACACAGAAAAATGCTTCATTTGTGAAGGTTTTATCAAAATGGGGAATTGCCATTTAAAAAAATATTTAATGACGTCATAACTCGAACACTAATGACGTCATTAAAAATATGAGTAGACCAAAAAATGTGCAACCTAAATGAGAAAATGTGTATCTGTGTTTTCTTTCCCAATGGCCATAAGTATCAAGTATTTAACAAATTTTTTCCAAACTTTACTTGCATGCTCACTATATATATGGGGAATTTTATTCAGAAGTATCTCTAAGAGAAATCACTCAATTCATTGATTAAAGAAAAACACCTTTTTACCTAAACCTCCAATGAATTCTTTGGGACGTCGGTCGGTCGGAAGAATTTGGAAATTCTTCAGAAACAATTTCACTCAGCAAAGATGGAAATGATAGAAATATTTCTCATGCGGTGGCACTTGTCAAATCCGTGAAAATTGTTTTTCTACATAAACCTGTCATGGTTGTGGCATTTTGATTTTTTCGAAAATTTTAACTTTGAATCATCTGCGGCTGAAAGATAAACTTCAGTACCTACGTCCCATTATTCAAAATAACCTCTTGAAAAAATAAAACAACAGATCATTTTAACAACCTGAACAGTTGACTGTGAGGTCCTCCATCATTATTCATAATTTCATTATGTCCACTTATTTCCAAGCTTTTTTTGGCATCTAGCTGCCTGTTGTTGTGAACTTGCCTAACTAATCCTAATTTGCTAAAGATCATGGAATAATTTTGTTGCAAAACATGAGGAGCGACTCTTACACCCGATTTCTCTGGTCTTTCGTATTTCAGATGTGCTAAGTGTTCTTTATATCTTACTTTCATAAATCTTTTAGTCTGTTCATAACATTTAATTTCGTAAATTCCAGACGAATCCGAATATTTTCTTCTTCTTTTTGGGTCTGACAACCCTCTTCATGTAGATTTGAAATTCACCTGGTTACCTCAGAGGTACCTAATGGGTATGAATAAAAATAATTTCGTGTATAGATTTATCTTCAGATATCACTTGATATTCACTTGGTGACTAAAACACGTGTCAAGGTTTTAAAAATAGCGAATTGGTGTTGGGATAAAACTCTATTACATACCCAGGTAGTACCTCATATTGGCTGACCCATGTTTTCATATTGAACCAATAATGGATATATTGTAAATGTAAAAATAATTGAAAAGGGGATCATTCTCCATGAAAATTGAAAAATGTGATTTATTTGTAATATCTAACAGAAAACAACTACTTCCCCGGCACAAGCCACGCTGGACATTGAACTACATCTGATAGATATTGTGAAAAGACTCTTACTGAAAAGGAAAGAAAAAAAAAAGAAAAAATCTGAAAGTGAAAATTCGCATTTTCATTCAGATAACTGATTTTTTTTTATTCTCTCTAGTTTCAATTGATAAAATCATTAAATAAATTAGATAAGGAGAATGTCGACCAAAATATATTGGGGATTAAATGCGAGAGAAGCGAACCTTGCTTCAATGAAATGAACAATTTCTGTGAGTGATATTTTTTAATAACATCCTCCTTATCTAATTTATTTAATGATTTCATCAATTGGAACTAGAGAGAATTAAAAAAAAATCAGTTATTTGAATGAAAATGCGAATTTTCACTTTCAGATTTTTTCTTTCCTTTTCAGTAAGAGTCTTTTCACAATATCTATCAGATGTAGTTCAATGTCCAGCGTGTCTTGTGCCGGGGAAGTAGTTGTTTTCTGTTAGATATTACAAATAAATCACATTTTTCAATTTTCATGGAGAATGTTCCCCTTTTCAACATGAATACCTCCCAAGAGGTTATCTTGAACGATGGAAAATGGCGACTAAAGTTTGTCTTTCAGTCGCAGATGATTCCACAACAGAATTTATGAATGTCCTATTCATATTTTCGAACTAAAAGTAAAAATAATATTGAACCAATATGAGTGCATATTGTAATGACAATATTTCATTAATAATATTGGTGGAATATTGGCTCAACCTGTTCTGAATGTATATGTACGAAAATCAATTAATATTTTACATGTGAAATTGACAAAATGCCATAATTTCTTAACATGAAAATAAATTATAAATAATCCAGCCTTTTGTAAATTTCTCATTTATCGGCAAACATCTAGCAGAAAAGAATCCAACAGCCCCATACGACTGCCAGATCACCTCTGCCCAATACCTGACGAAGTTTTTCTACAAGAACATAGGTACTTTGAAATGCTTTCTGTGACAACTAGCAAATGGTACCCAATCCAAAACAGGTCACAATCTGTATACTAGTTCCACGGTTCTGCCGTATGCTCATAAGCGTCAACTTGCAATTGCATATCATTTGCTATTTGTCAGATAGTCCCACGATAACTCCAGTACCTACTTAAAAGTATAAGCAACAGAGCAGTCTTTAGGAACCACGGAAAGTATTCCAACTAGAGCTCTATTTGAAGCCTGGGCTGCTTGAGAAAACATTGGCATATTTCGAACATCTTTGTTCTGATTTGGCATTCAGACGGTTTTCAGTAGACGCCTGAGAGCTGGCTAGCAATCTTGATATGGCTCCCAAACTCAATTGGGATACCAGGAAATCACAAAACATTACTGAACCAGTACCCTATTCTTTGCCAAATCTATTCATGTTTAAGTAGGTAAGACATATTGAATTCAACAGAGGTCGTACCGTCCAATGGAAACATCCAAGTCCTTTCTTTTTTTGTCAGTTGAACGATGTTATTCTTTATACAATCTTTTTCTTCCACGTCTTTTCTTCCCCGAAAAGTCCCTACCAGACAACGACAAATTCCCCTAGTTCTATCATTTCGAAACGGTCATGATGTTATCTCTATTTCAAATTCCTAACAACGTGGATCTTATGAATGAGCTTTCATAAAAATTATCATCCCGTTAAATATTTTAATTTCAAACATAATTCATCACCCCTTCACCTAATTAACTCGGAGTTTTCGATCAGAATGGAAACTCTGAAATGCTTTTATTTTACCATTTTACACATTACAATGCAGAGTTGCTGTCCCTTGTCCTCATTTTTGAATTCATAACCTATCAATCACATCATTCATAATTGAATTATTTTTACATCAACACCTGACAGCTCCATGAATATTTAGCAGCATTTTCGTTTTCCTGTGTGCCTTATTCCCGATTTATCAAAAAAACTCTTGGAATATTCTATTTTTGTAGACATATTTGACATCAGTGTGCTTTATTTTGGTGTTGTTTCATGAACTGAATCGATATTTTGGGTATATACAGGTGGTTCCTGTAAAATATTTACTGCTAATTGCTAATTTTCCATAACGGTGGACTTATTATCTACCAGAGCATAAATCATCAAAGATTTGACGATGTTCTTGGAAGTCCACAAGGGAGCATTCTAGGACCTCTGCTATTCATTCTATGAGTACACCTACACTCCACTAGTTCGGACAGGAGATTTTTTAGGCATGATGATGATACAACCGCTCTGGTATCAGCAACAATTGCAGATGAAATGTGGTTTTGAAACAAGTGTGTACTTGGTGCAAAAGGAATCATCTGATAATTGAATAAAAAATTCTTCATGTATGCAATTTACAGGCTCTTATCAAGGAGAGGAAAAATGAATACCACAATGAACAACGTACACTCAGCTATTGGAGACAATACAACATTATTACACACAAAGGCAACATGAGCTGAAATAATCATATCAACTACATCTGTTCCAGAATGTTCATCTGCGTTTTCGAAATTTTTTTGTGAAGAATCTAAATGAAAATTTTTTCAAATCACCTATTTTGCAGACGTTTATTCAATAATTTCATATTATAAGATATCGTGGGGTCAAGCCCTTCAGACAACGTGTGTTTGTTATTCAAGAAAAATACTAAAATCATGTTCAATATACATATTGTAAAGGGACCTTCACATCCAAAAATATTGTCACTTAATAATAATAATAATAATAATATTTATTTCAGTACTTAAAAATAAAATAACATTAAATAATTTTTTATCACATAATAAATCAAAATGAAATAAGAAAAGGAAGAAAGAATATAACTTTTGTCCAGTTTCCACTAACACTTTACTACTCTATTACGACCGGTTTCGGCTGTTACACCATTTTCAAGTAATTACAGATTACGTCAAGTTCGTGAATATATATACCTAAGAAAGTAATTAAAGAAAGGTTGGGTTTGATTACCTAACTGATGTTTCAAAGCAAGTTGGAAAATACCTGGAATCTACCTGATGAGTCAATCTAATTTTTTCCAATAGGGGTTCATAAATTTTCGATACGGGAAAGTTCGTTGCTTAGCCACATACAAAATACTAGATTAGCGTATTTTGGAGACTGAAGTTGTTCCGAGAAAGTACGCATTCTTGAGCGATTTCAGAAAACAGATATTTTACTACATTAAGGAGCACCTGAAAACCAAAAACCCAGTTCTGGCTGGACAAAGTCATTCGTCTGAATTTCATTATTCGTACTTTTACAGAAATGAATTTATGTAGATAGCAGAATTTGTTTCGACAGGAAAAGGCATATTTTCAAATGAAATCAGCGCAAAGAGCAAACAGATAAATTCCATTTGAAATATGGAGTTTTTCTGGTTTCAAGACCGCATATAAATCAATAGATTGTGCACCCCGAGGACTCGTTAATCCGGCTGAAGTAAAGGTCGAAAACGGAAATAAAAATAAGTAAATTTCTCCCGAGACAGGCCAATTTGTGTTCGCCGAGAAAAATATTTATTAAGATTTAAATGTTGTTTGTTCTGCGTCCGATGTTGTCGACCGTACTAAATGCAGAGGTAAATTTCATAAAGTTCAGAGTAAATAAACTTCATAGATTCGAATCATACTCAAATATTAATTCATATTTGCTTAGCTTTAAGGAAACTCACTTATTTATAATGCATTTCTTGTGTGCAAACAACAAGATTTACTACGAGTTTACACATGCTCTTAAATGTTCTTCATGAAGAAGAATACACAGGCTTACTTATTTTCTGTTACTCGTTGTATGATAAAGAGTTATTTATATGCCTAAGAGATGGTATATTGTTGAGTATGTGATTCGAAAATATGACTAGAATATATACCTAAAATCTGTTGTGATTCCACAAAAATCGAACAAAAATCAAAATGCAATGCCCGTGACAGGTTTATGTCAAAAATAACTTTCAAAGTGTTACCGCAGAAGAAATATTTCCATCATTTCCATCCTTCATGTGTATACCTGCTTCTGAAGAGCCTGCCTTCCAATACTCTCAATCTCCCTGATGAGCTTGGCAAAGCGAAATAGATTTTCGTTGACAAAAATGTATTGGAGATTAAATGCGAGAGAATCGAACCTTGCTTCGATGACATGAACGATTTCTGTGACTGATATTTTTTAATTCCATTCTCCCTATCTAATTTATTCAATGAATTTTCAATGAATTTTCAATGAAAACTAGAGATACTTAAGAAAATCAACTATCTGAATGAACATGCGAATTTTCACTTTCAGATTTTTTATTATCAGTTAGAGTCTTTTCAGAATATCTATCAGATATAATTCAATGTCCAGCGTCGCTTTAGCCAAGGAAATAGTTGTTTTCTGAGATATTACAAAAAAACTACATTTTTCATTTTTTAATTTTCCTGGAGAATGTTCCCCTTTTCAATAATACAAATGTACTGACTGACATATAAACTATTGAACTAGAAACTAAAACGTGGTAGTTGAGAAATAAGAGACTTTCGATATTTTAAATATTTTCTCACAACCTTAAGGCTTCATTTCAAGTGGAATGACGTTTCACACCTGAAGCTCCTGAGAAAATATTTCAAATTTCTAAACTTCTTTGTTTTTCATGCACCTTTAGTCCATATATTAGTTTTTACATTATACTTCAATATTTTATAAAAGCTTGTTCTAGAATTGATTTTTTACTTTTTATCTCTTTCCTCTTTCTCACATTTTTTGTTTAGAATTTGTTTATCTGTCTTAATAGATGCCTAGGTGCCCAGGGGTACGGTTGATGGCATGCATATTATGTTTACTACTCTTTGTCATCAGGTTTCCAACGTTAAATACATACAAATGATACGTTAATTATTTGATGATCTAATGTTTTTCACAATTTTATTTCATTTTCGAAAGCGAGGGGGTAGGCGAGTCTTTTGTCCGCCAGGAGGATAGAGAAGTATATTTATTAAAACTTGCATTACTTGACGATCCGATCCGATATTTTTCATTATTTTCGAAGATTTTTTCGATTTTATTTTCGCGAGTTTCAGCAACTTTATTGGGACGCCTGGAACTTTCAGAAATTTTTGCGGATTCCTACACATTTTCTACGTACTCTTCAGGGATTCAGAGAGATATTACCAGTCCTATGTTTTTCATTATTTTACGAACTTTTCCGATTTTATTCCATCTAGTTTTGCAACTTCGTCCAGAAAGGAGGGGAGCCCTAGCCCCTTGATGGGGAGTCCAAAACCGTGTAATTCCTAAGCGTTCTCTATCTGCCCTTCCGCGAGGCAGAAGTGTTGAATTAAAAAAAAAAAGATTATTTGACGATCCCATAATTTTCATTGTTTTTGCAACTTCTTTGAGAAGTACAAGTCCCATTTCTCTGAAAGACATTTTTTATAATGATTTTCCACGGCTAAAACCAGATGGGTGAATTTTTTAAAAATAAAATCATTGGATGTTTCCATGTTTTTCACTATTTCAACGGTTTTTTAGATTTTATTGCTGCAAGTTTGTGATTTTTTTTTCAAGTACAAAATGGTCAGAAATTGTTTTGAATACCTATTCGTTCAACATCTAGCTGTCATAGGCCAGGAGGAGAAATATTCTAGAATAATATTATTGAAACGGTTCAATGTTTTTCACTATTTCTACGGATTTTTCGGATTTCATTGTTTTTGCAACTCTTTTCAAGGAGGATCCAATCCCCGGATCAAATTATTCCTTTCGAAGGAATCGTAAAATTTCTTGAAACCTAATTATTTCAAGATCCACGTTTCCCTCGAAACCGTCCAAATTCCATTTTCTGTTTTAATTTGCGCTACTTGACGTTTTGAATATTTTTCACTATTTTTAGGGATTCTTCCAATTCAATATTCGGGATTTTACCTAAACAACCGTCCCAAATATTATCGGGATCTAGGACAATTGCCGGAAAACAATTTCCCGAAAGACGATTCCCCGAAAGCAGTTCCCCGAATGGACGATTGCCCGAATGGACGATTTCCCGAAACACAATTGATCGAATGTACAATTGACTGAAAAATGTATTTAAATATAATAGTGCATTTGGATGATCTGCAGAAATCTGCTGTTCAAACCTTTGATGCCATCCTTCTATGGAATTGTTTATTTTTGGCAAACTTTCTTGCACCCCATCATATCAATTCCACAGATCATGCGAAAATCAGAGAAAACGACGTTGTCTCCCGCTCTGTGGACGCCCGATAGAGGTATCTTCAAAATAATTAATTACTGACTGGGCTTTTGCTCGCAAATGGTTTCAAATGCCTCCACTACGTCTGCAGTAGGAACGAATGCTAGGGCTGACAATAATCGGAGCTTTAAAGCAAAATCTGCATCAGTTTCGTACCTTCTTTTTAAATCGTCTGACTGGATTCTTCTGAAGAGACATTGACTGAAATGGAAAAAGCACCCACGATGTCTTGAGTTGGGATATTATTGTCTTATAGCACTTATCATACCGCTTTCAAAATCTGTTAATATGGTTCCAGGAGAAGCTTCAGGCAAAAGTTCTTTTACTTTCGAAAGTAAGCGAACATAAGTTTCTTGGGCCTTGTTAGGTAATAGTGCATATACTGAAGGAACCGCAGTATTCTTAGTTGATGAAAAAGGTGAGGTACAGTTTTGAGAGTTCCGTCGGCAAACCAGTGTTGTGACCTTGCCAGAAGAAACAGATTTTGTCTGGTTGAAAAAATTAACAACCGATCATCGTGTGGGCCTGAATCAAATAATAAAAATTGTTCTCCATTTTTTGTCAGTTTATACTCTTCTGGAAAAACAATGTCTCGTCTATGAAGAGGCAAAGCCGGAGCGGCTTGCTGATTTTGTTTTTTCCACTTGCCTTGCATCCGCTACATGGTTGTGTGTTCCACTGCTTTTTACTACTGCATTTTCTAAGGTTATAACACGAGCTTTACACTTGAACGTCTTGTAATAATCACATTTCCAATAAATACTTTGATTTCCTTTATCTTTCTGTTAAAAATAGCCGTCAATCAATAATTTCCTCTTCCTCTTTTCACTAAGTACAAATTCCAAAGCCATTTTGCGTCGTGACTCTTGCTCAGATTTTGGAAAATAAATGAGTAAGAAACCTTTAGTGCAGTATTTAAATAAAAGTAAATAATGACTAATTAACGAGTCCCAATTATTATAGTAGGTATTAAGGGTGTTATTAGGATGTTAGGATATCAGGATGTAATTATTTATTAAGAGGGATTATAAAATTCTTGAAGTTAATATTTTTAGTTAGTGTACCTGGAGACGTTCAATGAGTAACCTTAATTATTATAGTAGGTATTGAGGGTGTTATTGTAAATCAGAGCAGAAATAATATTATACAGAATTTTCCGAAAATATTGGTTACAAATTTATAAAGTAGCGCTGAAATACATTTTTTGGGCAATTGTCCTTTCGGGCAATTGTTCTTCGCGAAATTGTCTATTCGGGCAATTGTACATTCGATCAATCGTGTTTCGGGAAATTGTCTATTCGGGCAACTGTTTTCGGGTAATTGTCTTTCGGGCAATTGTCCGGAAGCCATATTATCGTGCTCATGACCTTTTAAGGATGTAGAGAAAAATATTCAACTCAAATTTTCCACTTTGTGAGTTAGTGTGGAGAGAAGGGGATATCGACTACCGAGGAGTGCTTCTTGTTTTAGAGTTTCAAGTGTTATCATTCATTGGGTGAGACAGGATAACACAAACGTTGTCTGGCCTATCCTAGCACTGATGAGAAGGGTGAAACCCATGTAAAATGACCTTCGGTGCGTAATTGCCAAAAACGTCTATATCTCAAGTGACCGTAAATAATTGATCGCACTAATATTCAGATTTTCTCGGCATTCATTGATGAGCTTGATTCAGATTTACTCGGTAAGTTATCATTCTATCATTGAACAATTAGAAGAACTAAATTCGTTTGTTTTCATCCCAGCAAGAACCACTACTATAAACTCCTAGGAATCAGCATATCATACTTCATTCCCAGTTTCCCTTTGGTTGTGAGTGAATTTTCAACTAACACATCTTGGTGACAAAAGCCATTGTCTCTAAAGTTTATCTTTCCTTTTCCTCTTTGTCCGCAGGAACAATGGCAGACATTCTTAATTGCACATTATATATTAAATATGCCACACTGACAAAACATTGTACAAAAGGCATTCAACAAAGAAGTATAATTTAATCTTGAATATTTTTGTTTTTATTTACGCCAGTTATAAACTTTAATTAGGAATGCTGGTGCCGATGAGATGAATATCTGCCCACAGGGAAATTTTCAAATAAGGGTTAGTCTTCATTATTTCTAAATGGCATCAACATTGTCACAATGGATATAGTTACAGATTCTAAATGGAAACGTTTCAAAATATCTAAATTATTTAAATAAGGGTAAATTAAACTCAACTGCATGCATGTAAATCTTGAAATGAGTAAAACTCACAGATATCAAAATTGCACAAACCCGTATTTTAGAGTAGGTGAAAATATTATTTATGGTTATATTGGTACCCGATCAAATAGTGAGATACATTCAAAAATTAATGCCACCCTGGGTAGGTACTGGCTTTACTATAAGATCTGTGTTTTTCCCAGTGAATGTAAGGCTAGAATCAACGAACTGTTCAAATCGAAAGTATAAGAGGATGTGACTTTTTTTTGGTTTTCCGTTGGCATAGAACCAATAACAGTCATTTCCACAAACACTTTTTCTTCAGTTTCAACTTCGACTCTTGAAGAAAACTATAATTTTCCTTTAGTCGAATGACCTTCTCTACCGCACTCAGTCAGGGGAAAAAATAGTTTGTTGACCGAAATATAATATTTCATTGATTTCAGACTTGAACTGCGAATATCAATATGATAATGCAAAAAGACATATATTGAGAAATATCTTTCTGCCACCATACTCAAAATTGAAATCCACCCCCATTTGGGGGTAGTTTATTCTTTTAATTTTTTTTAGAACTTTGCTGACCGGGGGTTTCCAGTGAAGATATTTGGTTGAAACAGTAAATAATGTTGAAAAGGGGAACATTCTCCATGAAAACTGAAAAATGAAAAATGTGATTTATTTGTAATATATAACAGAAAACAACTACTTCCCCGGCACAAGCCACGCTGGACATTGAACTACATCTGATAGATATTGTGAAAAGACTGTAACTGAAAAAGAAAGAAAAAATCTGAAAGTGAAAATTTGCATTTTCATTCAGATAGCTGACTTTTTTAATTTTTTCTAGTTTTCCTTAAAAAAATCACTAAATAGATTAGATGGAAAATAGCGACTAAAGTTTGTCTTTCAGTCGCAGATGATTCCACAATAGATTTTATGAATTTCCTATTCATATTTTCGAACTAAATAATGATTATTGAAAACGTACTTTTTGTGCCACCATACAAAAAATTAGGATCAGCCCCCACATAAGGGGTGATTTTTCAGAAAACTTTGCAGACCGGGGGTTTCCAGTAGAGATATTCCATTGAAACAGTAAAATATGATTTCTCAAAACGTACTTGTTGTGCCACCATAGGAAAAAATTGTATTAGCCTCCACGTAAGGGTAGTTTATACTTGTGAATTTTCAGAAAACTTTGCTGACCGATGGTTTCCAGTGAATGTATTCCATTGAAACAGTATAATATGACTTTTTAAAACGTACTTGTTGTGCCACCATAAGAAAAAATTGGATCAGCCCCCACGTAAGGGTAGTTTATACTTGTGAATTTTAGGAAAACTTTGCTGACCGATGGTTTCCAGTAAAGATATTTCATTGAAACTGTAGCTAATGATTGAACAGAACGTACTTTTTATGCCACCATACAAAAAATTGTGATTAACCCCCCTGTGAAACCATAGGTCAGCAAAGTTTTCTGAAAAACCACATGGTGCCATAAAAAGTACATTTTTAGCAATCATTATCTATAGTTTCAATGAAATACTTTAACCAGAAACTATCGGTCAGAAAAGTTTTCTGAAAAATCACAAGTATAAAATACCCTTATACGGGGGCTGATTCCAATTTTTTGTATGGTGGCATAAAAAGTACATTTTGAGCAATCATTATCTACAGTTTCAATGGAATACCTTCACTGGAAACCATCGGTCAGCAAAGTTTTCCGAAAAATCACAAGTAAAAACTACCCTTATGTGGGGGTTGATCCAATTTTTTCCTATGGTAGTGCAAGAATTACGTTTTGAAAAATTATATTTTACTGTTTCAATGAAATACTTTAACTGGAAACCATCGGTCAGCAAAGTTTTCTGAAAAATCAAAAGTATAAACTACCCTTACGTGGGGGCTGATCCAATTTTTTTCTATGGTGGCACAACGAGTACGTTTCGAAAAATCATATTATACTGTTTCAATGAAATATATTCACTGGGAACCCTCGGTCAGCAAAATTTTTCAAAAAATCACAAGTATTAACTACCCTTATGTTGGGGCTGATCTCAATTTTTTGTATGGTGGCATAAAAAGTAGAATATGGCTAATCATCATTTATAGTTTCAATGAAATATCTTCACTGGAAACCATCGTTCAGCAAAGTTTTCCGAAAAAACACAAGTATAAACTACCCTTATACGGGGGCTGATCCCAATTTTTCGATGGTGGCAGAAAAAATACGTTTTGAGTAATCATTATTTGCAGTTTCAATGGAATATCTTCACTGGAAACCATCGGTCAGCAAAGTTTTTCGAAAAATCACAAGTGTAAACTACCCTTATGAGGGGTGTTCCGTCCATCCTCTCTTGTATATGTTTCACTAGTTTATTAAATTTCATTAGTTACTATAAGTTCTATAATATATCTTACTTTTCGAGTACCCTCGTATCTTGCGCGATAACGAGAGTGTTCATATTTTAAAACCTGTTGCGCCTGCCCCCAGACGAGCGTGTGGGGAACGAGACAACACGGAGCACAAAAGGACGAGGCGAAAAAAAAGAAAAAGAAGCAACATAGTTCCCCAATTAACAAACAAAAAACCTCGACACGATATCGTTTGATAAGTGATCAACACACTCAGTTTTGCTAGTACGGGATTACTCTCAATATCCATATTAATTGTATTTTCAAGTGCCGGCCGGCGTGACATGCGAACATTACCGCCGATAGTGCATGTGAGGTGATTGGGATAAGAAGCAAGAAGTTGTCTACCACATTTGGCGATCTCAGGAGCTAACAAAAAGGTATTTATTATATGAAACTCTCACGAACTTACAGTCCTCTACCCTCTCACTCTAGTGAAACCATTCTGGAGAAAATCCAGCTGTTCCCTAGAACATTTTGTTCCTATCGAACCGGATTTGATGCATCTGCAATTTCATATTTTTTTTATATTTCATAAATAAGTAGCCTTTCAAAATAAAACGGAATTTATCCATCTCTCAGCGCTACGCTTGGCCAGCCAGTCGTCGCATCGAACACCGTTGGTTTTTTGTGCCGTCAGAGGTTGACGGGCATTTGACCGATAAATACTTGAAATATCGTGTTGTATTTGATTCTCTATAGTTTGTTTATTTTTCGCGTAAAATTGAAAATCCTTCGAGATTATTTCATATGGAAGTTCTCATTAAATTTAACTGACCTCTCATAAGAATTCATCCTGTACAGGGTGAATAATATTATTTCTCATTCTCATAAGGATTCATCCTATACAGGGTGAATAATATTATTTCTCATTCTCATAAGGATTCATCCTATACAGGGTGAATAATATTATTTCTCATTCCCATAAGAATTCATCCTATACAGGGTGATCAATATTATTTCTCATTTTCATACGAATTCGTCCTATACCGGGTGATCAATATTATTTCTCATTTTCATAAGAATTCGTCCTATACCGGGTGATCAATAATATGTCCCATAAGAAGTCATCCTATACAGGATGATTGATATGATTTCTCATTCATAAATTTGTTGACATGATTGATTTTTGGTATTGATTACCAAAATAATCACACGTATAAAGCGTTCAAAGTATAATCTTCCTCTCCGTTTTCGGAATCACGGAAATTATTTAAAAGTCGCTAAAATTTGCTGCATATCACCATGACAGCTGAGAAACTCAAGAAATATCAACTGTTACGACTGACAGAAATTAATCGTATGGTTGAAATGTTAGATTGTGCCACAAAGGCCCGAACAGACAAGGATGTACAACTTGTTTTTCGAATGAGATACCCTTTCTTAGATATGATAAAAGATGAATTTTTCAAAAACCATAATTCAGTTATTGCCCTCATTACAACTGATGATTCGCAATTCGAGATGGAAGACGGAGTTAGGAAACAGTTCGAAATGCAATTCTATATGGTCCGAGCGATTTATTCCGGTTTGTTCGAAGTGAACGCAGCTTCGACTGAACCGATTTCTTCTCAACCCAAACCTAATATAAGTTTGCCAAAACTTCAACTCCTCACGTTTAGCGGCGACATAACCACTTTCACATCTTATTTGGATATGTTTGATGCTGTAATTCATACGAATTCAAGTCTGAGCAATATAGAGAAATTTAATTACTTGATATCCTCCTTGAAGGGAACCCCGTTGTCACTAGTACAAAAATTGCCTATGACTTCCGATAACTATTCTATAGCCTATAAAACTCTGGTAAAGCGATTCAAGAACCAACGACTTATAGCGGCAGCCCATTGGTCGGCAATCGAGAATAGTCCCAAACTCACTTCGGATAACCCGAACGAATTGCGAAATTTGTTGGACACGTTTGCAGATCATTTGGCAGCACTCCAGCTCCTCGAGCTACCTGTTGAAGAATGGGATTTTATATTAGTCCAGATGATTTTGAAACGTGTAGATATCTCTGTAGCTACCAAGTTTGAATTACATCATAATTCATCCACTATGCCCAGTTACGATGAGCTTGTGGAGTTCTTGAGCCAACATTGTCTTGCCTTAGACAATATCTCTTCCACTAGAAAGATTAAGTCACCAAAGAAAATTGAATTTCCGAAATCGTCTACTCAATCTAAACCCTCACAGCAAGCCAAACCTTCATGGTCTTTGTTTGCTAAAGCGACTGCATCGAATTGCATTCTTTGCAAAAGTACTCAACATACGATTTATAAATGTCCAAACTTTGCAGAGAAAAGTCCTAACGAACGTTTTCAAATTGTCAAAGAAAATCGCTTCTGTCTGAATTGTCTCAGCAACTCACACTCCATCAAACAGTGCAAATCCACGTACACCTGTCACAAATGTCAGCAGAAGCATCACACCATGCTACATTTTGATCGGACCGATAATGAGTATCATCCTATTGGTGCCTCTCCCACCGGGGTAGAAGTTAATTCCGCCCTTGCATCCATTTCCCCTCTGACCAATCCTCCCAATATTGTTTCTCAATCTCTCACAGGTATATTACCGCAGACGGGTAAAATACTGCTATCCACCGCGGTGGTGGAAATATTAGATACCAGAGGCAACTTCCAATCCATTCGTATTCTTCTCGATTCTGGATCACAGAGTAACTTCATTTCCCAAAAATGTGTGAATCGTTTGGGCCTGTCAGGTTATCATCTGAATTTTTCGATTCAGGGAATTGGCAATTCTCCGACTATTTCTAGCTCTCAAGGTGTATCTTGCCAAATAAGGCCGTTTAGAAAACCTTCTCCCACCTTTGATTTAGATGCCATAGTGATTCCAAGGATTTGTGGTGACCTGCCGACCTCCCCTCTCTCTTCGAGATCTTGGTCTCATGTGCAACATCTACAGTTGGCTGATCCCCAATTCAATTCTCCAGGTCCCATTGATTTATTACTAGGTGCGGATTTGTTCCCCCATATATTGCAACCAGGGCGTGTAGTAGGAAGTCCGGAAGAGCCGGTTGCCTTGAATACGGTGTTCGGCTTCGTTTTGATGGGCAAGGTTTGTTCGCCCTCTTCAGCATCCCATTCAATATCCTTTCTTTGTTGTGAATCGTCATTAGAAAACACACTTCAGCAGTTTTGGAAAGTAGAAGAAGTTCCTCATGTAGAACGTATGTCCCAGGAAGACAAACAATGTGAGTCAATGTTTCTAGATACCTATTATAGAAACGAAAGCGGGAGATTTGTAGTTTCACTCCCCTTTCGAAACGGTGAACCTGACTTTCCCGACTCTAGGAAAATAGCTCTCAATAGATTTTTAGCCTTAGAACGTCGGCTAGTAAAAAATTCAGAACTTCACAAAAGTTATTCGGCCTTCATGAAAGAATACCTTGAACTGGGTCATATGGAAATGATTGCGGATAACACCCATTCTGATAAAACATACTACGTTCCGCATCACGCAATATGGAAGTCCACCGGTACAAGTTCTAAACTCAGGGTTGTCTTTAATGCTTCCGCTAGAAGTCCAGGGCGACCATCTCTCAATGAATCTCTTTTCACTGGTCCGAAACTCCAAAGTGACATTGTCTCCATTCTATTACGATTTCGATTGCACAAGTATGTATTCACCACAGATATTAGACAAATGTATAGACAAATTCTCATAAATCCCAGACAAACTGACTTTCAACGAATCCTATGGCGTTTTTCCCCCTCCGATCCCATAAAGACTTATCGACTCCTTACGGTTACATACGGATTCTCTTGTGCTCCCTACCTAGCCTTGAAAACGCTTATCACTTTAGCCAATGACGAAGCCGTTAATTATCCCGATGCTGCTCAAGCGATAGCATCACACACATACGTTGATGACATTGTCACTGGCGCATCCACCCTCCCGGACGCGCACTCTCTTCGAAATCAACTCATTGAGCTTTTGCAACAGGGTGGTTTTGAACTCCGCAAATGGGCTTCGAATAACCCACAATTATTGTCCGATATTCCCTCTGAACATTGGTCGGATGAAACTCGTTCTCTTAATCTCGACCCCGACAATCCCTTAAAAATTCTAGGACTTCAGTGGAACCCGTCTTCTGATTCCTTTTCGTTTGCCGTCCAACCAATAGACACCACGTGTACCAAACGGAATCTCCTCTCCAACCTAGCTCGAATCTTCGACCCGCTGGGAATCTTATCTCCTATCACCTTCTATGTGAAATTTTTAATACAAAAACTATGGATACTTCGCCTGGATTGGGATGCACTACCCCCACCGGAAATTGTTAGGTTTTGGGAGCAGTATATTTCAGAACTCCCTTCCTTATTCCGATTGAAAATTCCACGTCTCCTTATGCCTGATGATTTTCAGGTTTGTGAACTTCATGGATTCTGTGACAGTTCCGAAAAGGGATATTGTGCCGTGTTATATTTTGTATTCCTCTCTCCGTCGAATGAGTTCTCTAGCCACTTGATTTGTGCTAAATCCAAGGTGGCTCCCCTCAAAAGCATCTCTATAGCTAAACTGCAACTCTGCGCGGCCGTTCTACTCTCTCGCCTGCTTTCTTTTACCCGTGATCTCTTTAGCTCCAAAATTCGAATCAATAACGTGTTCGCATGGTCTGATTCCACCATTGTTTTGAGCTGGTTGGCTTCTCCCCCTCACCGTTGGAAAACATTCGTGAGCAACCGTGTGTCTTTCATACAGGAGATAATTCCTTCCTCGAGTTGGTTTCACGTTTCTTCAGCGGATAACGCGGCAGATGTTGGGTCTCGCGGACTTCTCCCTGCAGCGCTTCTTGAATCCCGCCTTTGGTGGGCAGGTCCCTCGTTTTTGAAAGCTCCAGTTAGAAATTGGTCTCCTTTTTCTCCCAATAATCTTTCAACAGAAGCTTTAAACGAGGAGCGGGTTCTGTCCATGGCCGCTTCCGCTATACCCACCCCTCTTTTAGATGGTTTGCTTGAGAACTATTCATCTCTTCCTCGCTTGCAACGTATTCTAGCCATCATGTTACGTTTCATTAATAATTGCCGTCCTCCTCGACAAAGATTGTCCGGGTGGCTTCTTTCAACAGAACTTCAGGCTGCCTTGATGATTTTGGTGAAACATACCCAATCATCCTACTTTGCGGATGACATAGCGCGAATCTCGCAAGGCAAATTGCCTTCCAGACGGTTGCAAAAATTGACCCCATTTTTAGATAATCAAGGTATTCTTCGGGTAGGTGGACGCCTAGCACACGCGCCGATTCCCTACGATAGGCGTTTCCCCGCTCTGTTACCCAATTCTGGATGCCTTACTACCTTGCTTATCGAATACACTCATCTAAAGAGCCTTCACGCAGGCATTCAGACTGTCTGTTTTTTGATTGCTCAGCAGTTTTGGATACTTTCCTCAAAACGTTGTATACGACGAATCATTTCAAAATGTCTGAGATGTTGGAGACTTAAGCCCACTACACTTCAACCCCAAATGGGCAATCTTCCTCTTGATCGTTTAACGCAAGTCAAACCATTTCTCCACGTCGGCGTCGACTACGCCGGCCCTTTCTCCATTACTCTTTCCAAAACTCGTGGCGCAAAGACCACAAAGGCTTATATTTGCCTCTTCATTTGCTTCTCTACCAAAGCTCTACACCTCGAACTCGCTTCGGATTTAACCTCGGATGCCTTCTTAGCCGCTTTACGAAGATTTATGGGACGGCGAGGACGTTGTGAGCGCATCTATAGCGATTGTGGGACTAATTTCGTTGGCGCCTATCGCCAATTGTCCAAGTTCAGTCAATTCGCTGCCTCCCAAGAGGCAATTGATTGGAGCTTCAATCCCCCTTCGGCTCCTCATTTCGGCGGTTTATGGGAGGCGGGGGTTAAATCAGTCAAGACGCATCTCAGCCGAGTTGTTGGTCTTCAAGTTTTGTCCTATGAGGAGTTAAATACCCTGCTAATCCAAATCGAGGCTGTTTTAAACTCACGTCCAATCACTCCTCTCAGTAATGATCCTCACGATTTGTTAGCTCTAACCCCAGGTCATTTTCTCACTATGGCCCCCTTGACCGCACCTCCCGAACCAGATCTTACGAATGTGCCTTCAAATCGGTTACGACGCTGGGAGTTGGTGCAACGTATGAATTGGTCCTTCTGGGTGCGTTGGTCTCAGGAATACTTGCATACCTTGCATCAACGCAGCAAATGGGCAAAGAATGATACCTCCATCACTCCGGGAACCTTAGTTTTGATTAAAAATGAAACCGCCCCTCCGTTGTGTTGGCGCTTAGCCCGCGTTACCGACGTCCACCCAGGTAGTGATGGGGTTGTCCGAGTGGTCACTGTTCGAACGACGGCTGGTTTGTTTAAGCGACCGGTGGTAAAATTGTGCCCTCTTCCTATAGAAAATTAGAAAATGCCGATGCATTTTGGTGGGCAGGATAATGTTCCGTCCATCCTCTCTTGTATATGTTTCACTAGTTTATTAAATTTCATTAGTTACTATAAGTTCTATAATATATCTTACTTTTCGAGTACCCTCGTATCTTGCGCGATAACGAGAGTGTTCATATTTTAAAACCTGTTGCGCCTGCCCCCAGACGAGCGTGTGGGGAACGAGACAACACGGAGCACAAAAGGACGAGGCGAAAAAAAGAAAAAGAAGCAACATAGTTCCCCAATTAACAAACAAAAAACCTCGACACGATATCGTTTGATAAGTGATCAACACACTCAGTTTTGCTAGTACGGGATTACTCTCAATATCCATATTAATTGTATTTTCAAGTGCCGGCCGGCGTGACATGCGAACATTACCGCCGATAGTGCATGTGAGGTGATTGGGATAAGAAGCAAGAAGTTGTCTACCACATTTGGCGATCTCAGGAGCTAACAAAAAGGTATTTATTATATGAAACTCTCACGAACTTACAGTCCTCTACCCTCTCACTCTAGTGAAACCATTCTGGAGAAAATCCAGCTGTTCCCTAGAATTTTGAATTTTTTCTATGGTGGCATGAACAACTCATCATATATAACTTAGTTTTAGATTTTGGTTCGGTTAAATATTTCCCAAGGTTCTGAAAGGCAGAATTATTTTTTGGTCAGCAAATTATCCACACTCCTCAGTCAGTCCTCAACGGATACTTCAATTTGTCGTACAAGGAAGATAAGTTGATGTTTTACTAGTCCTAAGATCCTCACGTACAACTCCAAAAAGAGGTTTCAAAGCAGCAATAGCTCTAAAACAGTTTTCCAATGTTGCAGGAAAGCTTTTTATAACACTCCTATCTCTAGATCCAGGTGAAGTTAACTGAATGAGGTACTGGAATATCTCTTTGTTATCTATTGAGTGATCTCCATCCAGTTTCTTGAATAAATAATCCCTAGAAGTGAAGACAATCTCGGAAATCACCAAAAAGTTGCTACGATTCACTATTAGTACAGTAACTACAGACAAATATAAGCCACAAGTGGAGAATGAATCGAAGCACTTTGAAATTCGGCACATGACTTCTTGATATCATGTATTGTTAGAAAAAACATATACACCAAAATATCAGGGGTGGAACACAAAAAAAATAAATATTTAAAAAAATTACAATTTTTTTTGCTGTTGTTTCGGAAAGTACAGAGTGACCCATTTGAAAGCGGGCCACCTCTCTAAAATTGTTATTCATTATCCGATTCAAAAGATTTTTTTTCAATAGATAGAGCATCAATACTTCTCGTTGATTGCCATAAACTCGAAATTAAATGAAAATTTCAAGGCCTACTTCGATTTTTTTTCAAGGTCAAATATCCAAAACACATAGCGAATTTTTTAAATATAATTTGACGACGCCACTGGATTCATGACTCTTTCAAATGGTTGATGTGAAAATTACGTAGGAATGCGTCCATCATTATATGGGAATGAAATTTGAAAATTAGGACAATAAATCAACCCACCACTTCAATTTCAGAAATTTTAACAAAATTCTGACTACACCACTGGATTCAGAATATTCCGAAATATGTTTGGTCAGAATTTCATCGAAATCTGTTCATAAATAAAAAAATTATAAACTAATAAAATAATTTTTTTTCTGAAATTCCACTGAACAATATTCTTTTCAAATTTAATTATTTCATAATTTTTTTATTTATGAACAGATTTCGATGAAATTCTGGCCAAATCTATTTCGAAATATTCTGAATGCAGTGGTGTAGTCAGAATTTTGATAAATTTTCTGAAATTGAAGTGGTGGGTTGATTTATTGACATAATTTTCAAATTTCATTCCCTAACAAAATGACGGTACATTATTTCAAAACTCTCATAAGAGGATCCTTTCGAATAAATGGCTTATGAGTTAAAGAGCATTAGTGCACTGATAAAATATTTTTTGGTTTCCGCAAGAGCTTCCCTGTCACTCAAAATATGGGTGCCATATTGGAAAAAATTCAAATTACTAGATAAGTAGTGTAATTACCTCGTTTTATCAAATCCCAGCATATCTCAGAAATTATGTGCCATATGCAATTCTGAGGGACAGAGAAAATTTGTAGATATCAAAAAATAATTTTTATTTAAATTGAGCTCGTTTAAAGCCAATTATTCAAAGAATTCGCTTATAAAAGTTCTGACATAAAATGTGCCGCCATTTTGTTTTGGATGGATATTTTGTCTGAAATTTTGCAGTTGTATACAAAATCGAAGGACAATTCCATTGAGGTATCACTCGACCCCCCATGCCATTTGAAAAAATGTTTGAAAATGGCACCTGGCCGCTATTTTGAAATGTAGACATTTTTTATTGCTGTCAAAAAGTAGCTTATGAACTACCATTTAACCAAAAGAAAATTCCACTCCATTCAAAAGTGAACAGGAGGGAGAGTTACTTCATGGACACACTGTATAGTGAGCACTAACCCCTGCTGCCCGAGATGAAATGGCGAAGGTTTAGACTGAAAATTTAATTGTGGAGGGGACTATACAGTATCAGAAACTGTTCATCTGGGGTATAGACAGAAATCTACGCCAGCAACAAGGAACGCAATGATATGATAATAACACATAAATAAGAGAGACGCAAGCTTTTCTTAACGCTCTCATGAAACCACTATACCCAAGATGATAACTTTCCAATACTGTACTTGTCCTCGTAAATTATCTGCTCGAGTGTCCGTGTGCATAGTAAATAATATATCTTGTCAGCACGCAAACACCGGCGTTCGGCCAGTGGATACGAACGTGCTCAACGCTCGTGTGTTTGTTAAGGTATGTACAGACCGAACGAACAAACAAGAACAAACATTCGTTCTTGTTCACCTTTGTTCGTATGTGTTCCTTGTTCATTGTTCGCATTTTTGTCCACATAGCACAAATAAATATTTGTTCACTCATGTTCGACTAGTAGATCACTAAAGTTCGAATAGAATAGACAAAGTCATGGATGACCATGAACTATATCAAAATCTATCTCAAATCTATATCAAAAATATCAGCCAACTCTGCCCAAGCATCTGCTTTTCTGTTTTTATTTTTATAATATTTGTCAAGCGAATTCCATAATATAGGACGAAGCCTATAAGCCTCTATTAGTTTCAACGCCTTCTCATTTGTCCATTCCATCTTTCAAGAATCTTAAAAGAATTCAGACCAACAGTTTGTTGTTTGACATTAAATACTAATTTTTGAATTATTCATGTTTACCTTTCATGGCAAAGTACGCGTTTGAACTGAAAGAACTTTCCGGCGAACAAAACTCCCGTCCACATCAAAACTAGATAAACAAAATTTCTCTTTGTTGTACCGACACCTATTCGAACATGTGTGAACATGAACAAACAAATGTTTCTTCGATGATTTCACCATCCACACTGAATAAAAACATTTGTTCGCTGATATTTTTTGTTCGTTTGGTCTGTACATACCTTTACAATTTAAATACAAACTATTCATTCCAGCGGAGAAAACGCGGCGTTCAGTACGCAACTTGTTATGCGCTCGTCTAAGATAAGCCTAATAATTATAATTGATAAAGTTTCCTTACAGTCTTCAAGCGACTACAAACTATTAACTACACAAAATTGCCCCTTCAGAGAAAATGAACTCTTCCAAAAAAAAAGTTTATTGTCGAGACGGTGATTATCAGTTATTAATTAATTCAAATTTTCGACAATGCATGCAGTTATCGGCGACAGGTAATTGTTGGAAATCTCTTGCCCGTTTCAATCTAATTCAATTTCATTTTCATGTAACATGAATAATGTTACTCTATAAATTTGATCGGTATTTCAATCTACCATCCAATTACACACATAATCTCTCTACAACGTGTTGAAAATGCCCTGAATAGATATTGATTGCTTGGAATAATTCAGCCAAATATCCCTTTCATTCGAACTCACTAGAGTTGGCGAATTCTAGATTATCACTGTGACTGTCTCATTGTACAGTGTGTGCAAAAGAAAAGGGACAAATTGAATATTTCTCAGAAAATGTGGGTACTTCAAAAACGTGATTATCAGTCCCATTTAGGAAAATAGCGAAAAGAAAATAGTTATTTACCTAATCCGTTATGAAAAGATCAATTTTATTTTTCATACGAATGTAATATTTGCCAAAATGAGTGAACGTAGTGGATTTTGCAAATCACATGATAATCCAATACGATTGGGCTTTGAGACGAGGATCGATTGTAGCACCACCAAACTTGGTATGCTAGTTGTTGGAACCATGATAAACACGAGAAAAAATTTTTTCTATGGGGACACTTGAAAAATAAATGTTTTGCTACGAAGCCAGAGTCCATAGAAGATATTCGCCAACGGATTATAGCAGAGTGCCGAAGCATAACACCTGATATGCTACAAAATGTTAGACATAGATTTGAACAAAGTCTGTATTATTGTATGGAAGCAAATGGGTAACAATTTGAGCACTTGTTGAAGTAACATTTCAATAAATCAATTTAACAGTTTGTTTTTTTTTACAAAGCACTATTACAAGTAACAAATATTGAAACGTACTACTTGTACATGTTTCAATTCCTAGTAACCAAAACTTATTTGTATTTTTCATCAATACCAACATTATCGGGTTCATGTTCTTAAAGCCGTTTTCGCATTAACTGCTTCAGTACATTTCAACAAATAGGGTATCATTGGGAAGATAATTTTGTGTCCGTTCAAATGATATATCAGTCGACCCGACGTTCCATTTAAAATTTTAGGGTTGTGACACTCCGTCGCTGAGGGGTTGAAGGCACAAGTTGCAAAATATATCTGAAATGTGTCCCCCTCAAAAACAAACTCCACGTGTCCGAGCATTTTTGCTTGCAATTCCACAAAAAGGATAAAAGCTAGGTGCATACTTTTCGTTGGACCACTCTGTATGTTTAATAACACTATTGTGACGTGCAAACCTCTAGCTTGAAATCACATACTTCATTTTTTAGGTAGGATGTGTGTATGAGCGAATTTTTAGCAAAGTTATGACAAATCCAATTTCGGCCCTGTCGGAAATTGCAGTGGCTGTTTAAAGCGAGCCTGAAATTCAATATCGGAATTCAATCAGGTTTTCTGAGAAAACGAGTGCATTTTCTGTTGCGGATAATTGAATTATCTTTCACCTTGTTGAAATTGTTTCTTGATAAATTTTATAGTTTCCGAAACAACAGCAAAAAAATTATAATTTTTTCAAATAATTTTTTTTCAGGTTCCACCCCTGATTTTTTGGTTTATATTTTTTTTCTAACAATACATGATGTTTCAAAGTGCTACGATTCATTCTTCTTTTGTGGCTTACATTTATTTGTCTGTGGTTACTGTACTATACACTATAATAGGCGAATGAAACTGATCTGATCAAAGATTCATTTATTTATAGCGGAATCAAGATGTATAATCATTTGCCAATCGAAGTCAAAGATTATAATGTAGATATAGAGATTTTTAAAAAAAACATAAAAAACCTACTGTGTATAAGGCCGTATTATACTTTGCAGGAATTTTTTGACGATGATCTGACAAAAGATTAATTGTTTTGATTGTTTTACTCACTTATTTTATTCTATAAATGTGCACTTTGTCTATTTTCGTACAACATTTTATATATTTCATTTATACATTTATCTAAGCTTTGTCAACAAGATTTTCATCTTCGGACAATAAAGTATATTTACAATTAAAAACTTATGAGTCAAATAAAATTTGTCTTGTCATAACTTATGAATTTTGCTGTTCCAAATGTAACAATGCTTGCAGCTGTACCTTCTTATAAATTAAACTTAGCTTTTCTTCAGCTATGGATATCACATCAATGACATTTTTTGTTAGTGGCGAATTTCATTTCAAATTCAGCCTGAAATAGACACTGAGGTATGGAGAGTAGGTACTCTGAGGCAGGAATAGTTGCATTTATCTCATTAGGGGTCGTTCATTAATCACGTGAGGCTCGAAAGGGGGTTAGGAGGTTCAGAGAAATTCACGAAATATCACAAGGGCGGAGGCCGTATAGTGAGATAAAACGTGTATTTCTTTTTTCGTTGAACGCGCGATTTCTAAACCGAAAAGTGGCGCTTGACTTTGACTCGCCATTGCCAGGCAACGATTTCCCCGCGCGCCGCGACAACCGCCCTGCTCGGCACGGCTTGTCAATCACTAGTAAGGCTGGTGGTACACACGACGGTAACGGCACGATTTACAGCGCGCGATATATCGCGCCGCATCTGCTGTGTGCTCGCCCACTACACGGTATATCGCACGAAACTGATTTAATTCAATACTACGTGTTGCCGGATTGTAAGCTTCGAAGTGATGGATCGAAGAAAAGTAAATTTGTTAGCGATTTCGTAGGTGCCCAAGAAGGCGAGCTATCAAGAGTCAAAGGCAATATTGGGTCCATCCCATTTGAGAGTCACATATGTGGATGTGGCGTTATATACATTATTTGAAAATTGGAGAAAACCGTGAGAAGATCTCTAATTGTTTTCGTATGAGCAGAGAGACGTTGAATTATTCGGTCGATCGATTAAAAGAGTCTATATGTCTTCAAGATAGACTAATGAGAGAATGTGTAACTCCAACCGAAATGCCCAAGTAGCAATTCAACGTTGCGGCAATGTGTTCGGAAAAGTTGTGCAACCAAACATAACTTGCATTGCCGAAGTCAACACAACGTTGTCACAACCCTGTTTCACACCAATTTGGTCAATCATTTTTGGGTTTTTACAACATTTCTGTTCCAACTGTAGGTAACAGTTTGTCGTTTCCTAAACGTTGCTGAATTTACTTAAGAACAACTGCACACCAGCGCCCTCTCAAGCGGCAATGACAGTTCATTTTCTATCGTGTTCAGAAAATAGTTGATTAATCAACCAAATAATTACTTATGGGCAAAATGGACACTGAGAAAAAACTTTCTGGCAACTACTACCGCAAGTTAATATCGAAATATTTCATGCTCAATATTACCGAAAAATAACGATTACGAAACAGAAATTGCCAACGCATTACATTTTACTGTAAAATATACCATTGTTTCATGCTAAAAAACACGTGGGCTTTCAATCTGTTGCGAAGTTTTCAAATGTCAAGAATAGGAAATATATATTTTCATAAACAATTTTCAATGTTGATAGCGATTCAAGCGCGAACTAAATACGGAATACCTATGAATTATTTCTAGAAAACTAAAATGAGGCTTTAAAATCCTTCGTAAATGTTTGTTTTACGTCCTAAGATTCAATGGTCGACCTTGGTTCCATTACACTTCCAATATGGCGTAGGAGTATACAAGTCGTCAACGCGACTTGGTTGTCAGGTAACTAAAAATATACTAATTTTTAATGTTAGTCTGCCATACAACCAACTTTATACCCGAAGCGCGACTGGAGTTGCTTATCGGACCAAAAACTGAACCAATTCCAACTAACGCATACATTCCGCTCCACATTTTGTAACCCGTCTCTTTCACGTTTTTCCCTCAGTTCTTCCAAATTATTAAACTGTTGTACATGGTCATAATCAAGTTGTTTCTCCTGGCTATAATACAGTTGTTCCTCTGAAAAAGTTGTTGCTTTTCTCAATATCTCTCTATTCAGGTTGGCACTTGTTCCTAAAGAAATTAAAATTTCCAAACCGTCTGTCTTCATGTTAGCTTTTGCCGGTGAAGTTTCTTCACGACTTTTTTTTTTATCTGTAAGAGAAGACAGTGAATTTGTAAGCACTTTTCATTTCCGATTCGAAAGTGAGGTTAGGATCATTCTAGTCTTTTTTCCTTTCCTTTCCTTTTTACTATAAATACGTTTTCTGTCGTACTATATAGCAAACAATGGTTCTTGTCACTGAATTAAAAAATATATAATAAATTGGGTAAATAATTATTATCTAAATTTGGCCTACACGTCCTCCGCAGTAAATATATGAACGAAGGTTGGTTGTGAAAACGTTTTCAACTTAACTGAAAAATTACCCACTGCTTAGTTGAATCTCACAAGGTCGCTTTACTGTCTGGAAAACGTTTAAAATAGCTAAAATTGTCACTTAAACGTTTTTAGAACGTTATTCCCATTCCCAGAATATTTACTACTTGTAGTCGGTTGAATAAACGTTATGCCAACGTCGTAGCTCGACTGATGTCATGCTTAACGTTAAAACAACGTTGACCGCTGGTTTAGAGAGCGTCGTTTCATAAATGACTAATTTCTACACCAACTACAACGTTAATTTTGGTGTATTATGTGGTTGTCGTCGCAGCACTGAATAAAAATATCGTTGATTCCGTCGTATGGGCTAAGAATCATTCAATCCTATTGGCGTTCAGAAGTCAGGCGGCACGAATTCGCGAGCTTTTTGACCATCAAACCGCGAGTGTTTGCGGTAACTTCTTGCCGCGACGGTATTAAATATCGTCGTAGCATTTTTCAACCAGTGGGCGAGCACTGCATTTAATTGTATGAAAAATGTGTGTACGCGATATCGCGTACGATTTACCGCGTGCGGAAATCGTGCCGTTACCGTCGTGTAGGCCACCAGCCTAAGTCTGTAAATCGTTGCCGCGTATGTTTTGTCTAAAACGATGGACCAATGTCTAAATCAGGAGATCTGTATAGAAACCTATTTGCAGAGTACAGGAAGGGAAAAACTTGGTGTTACTCCGAAAGGATTTAATCAGTTGTGGGCTGATGCGAAACAAAAATATGCCAAAGAGTTGAAGAGAGTCCCGCTAATCCGTGTTCTGAGGACAATGTTTATTAAATATATTCATGTACCAGTACACATATACAGTGCCCCAAAAAGTCTAGTAGGAAACCAGATTTCATAAATGAATCTCCATTTCTGGGCCAACTATTCGTAATTTTCAAGGTAAAAATCTAAAAAAATTACTAGCGACTTATAAGGATAAAATCTGACTACACCATTGGATTCGCGATTTTTTCAAATAGTTCGTATATAAATTACGTTGAAAGTCGTGAATCAATAAACAAGTTTTAGGAGAATGAAATTTAAAAAACATGCCGTTTAACCAATCACCAATGAAATTTCAGACCTTTTATCAAAATTAGGAATACACCACTGTATTCAGGAAGTCTCAAAATATCACTGACCAGAATTTCATCAAAATCTTTTGTTGAATAGAACAAATAAAAAATATGAGTTGAAATTTCATTTCCCTTCAACTTTTTCATTGATTTACTCATTCCAACATAATTTACATTTCAAAATGTAGCGAATCCAGTGGTGTAGTCAGATTTTTTCTGAAATAATTGCTAGTAATTTTTGTTAGACCTCGAAAAATAAGAATAATTGGGCTGGCCTTGAAAATGAAGATTTATTCACGAAATTTGGTGTCCTAGTAGATTTATTGAATGTCCACCTAACGAAAAAAAATCATTCAAATCGGTTGAAAAATGTAAGTTTTATAAGGGCGCTTCCATCTTGAATGGGTTTTTCACATGATTCCGCCTATCCTTTTTCATTTTTTTACCAGACAACAACCTGCAACCTTAATGTCTGTCTGGACATTTTTATCACAGTGCTTAATTTTACAAAATTAAATTAGATTACACCTATTTTCAAATATGATACTCTAAATTTTTATAAGATACTTTGTACCAAAAAATAAATTGCTCGTGATCACTGAGATCACTGGGAGACCTATTGATAAGTGAATATACCCTTGAAAACATGGTAGAATCGATTCGGTGTTTATAAGCAAACGTCAAAAGAGATCACTTCTTCCAAATATCATTTGATAAGAATTTCAACTAACAGATGACCATCCATAAGGGAATAGAATAGAAGATGTTTATGGACATGGCAATTTCATTTTTGGCGCCTTTATAGTAACTACCAAGTTGCAACTGTTTATATGTATACATACACCGGAATTACAAAATTTGAAAAATTTGCACCTTCACTTTTATATTCAAGTACTAACGATTTTCGATTTAAAGATCTATTTTGATGAGTTCACATCCGACTTAAAAATGCACACTTGGGTAAACCCCGTATATCTGAATAAGTAAGTCTGGGAAAAGGCAAATAAATTTGAATACAGACAATAACCAGCTAACTTTGTTACAAGGAAACGACATCCTACGTACGGTCAATTTATTCCTGTCAATTAATCTCTCTGTGTCAGAGCAAAATGTATTAGGGAAAGTTGTTAATATATTCAAATTCTTGCATAACGTTTCTCACATTTACGTCGATAATTAAAATTAACTAGCCATCATGTTATGATATATATCACTGATTGTATTTATGATGTATCCCCACATATACATATCCTATACTTGGAAGAGTGAAAAGTGAAAAAGAAAGAGAAGAACGAAATATTCAATAGCTTCTGTTAATCTATGGTGAGTATGGGAATAGTTATTTATGTATGTCAAGGGCGTAAAGTAGGCGTTTATGGCCTGCGGCATGGATGATGATGGCCCGATGGCTTCAGCCGAGGGCTATCACACCTTCGAAGGCCATTTACGCATTTTACGCACGTGATACATACAAAATTTTATGCACTAGCGGTTTTATAGCGCGAATTACAAATACTGATTTAAATTACAATGGTCTACGCGTTTCATACATTAAGAGTAACCATAGAAATTAAAATATATATACTCACTCTAGAATGCCATTCCCCTCTTCGTCGTACACTGAATGGTGTTGTAAAATTCCAAATGTTTTTATCAATGCGCATGCCCATAACCAGTCTCCTAGCTCTGCAGCGTTGACAAATTTCAGAAAATTTTATCTTTGTAGTCGAGATTCTGTCGAAAATAATCTAACATTACTGTGAAGCCCACCCAAATTCCCGTTGAATTGTTGGGATCGTGCAACAGTGTTAACAGTTTTCAATTGCCGCAGAGGAAGGCAGGTAGTTTGCCAGAGCCGGTTTGGGTTAGTTTGCTGGTTTACGCGATTTGTGTTCATTGTGAAATTAACCATTACCGTTATTGTGTTTATTTAGATGTGCTTTTCTTATTACTGTTGTTTACTTCAATTATTCATCAGTAGTGTGTATGTTATTGGTTTTCGGGTTTTTCTGTAGTGAAATTTTAATTTTGACAATATTGACGTGCTTGGTTCTGTGGTGTGGAAATAAAGGAAATATTCCTGGAATCCATTATTTTTAGTAAGTACCTACTTGAATATGAATTGTTGATGGCAAATCTAATAAATAACATAAATAGAGCAGAAATAACTCCCATCTTTGATAAAACTGAGAATATTAATCCTTTCTTAACGTTTGGCTTATATAAATCATTTTAAGCTTGACGAGAGCAAGGCATGACATTTGGATGAGAGCATTGGGAAGAGATTCTACCGTGGAGCATCTGACTGAAAAAAATGTCATTTGCAGCAAACATTTTTCTTCAAACGATGAACACATGAAGGGTAGTCGAATGTATTTGAAACGAAATGCAGTTCCAAGTCTTTTTTAACGAAAAAATTATGAAGTTCCCACCCAAGAAAGGTAAGTCTATAGTCTATAGAACTCTAGGTCAAGCCGCATCAAAACAAATGCACGCTGTTACTTCGTGATCATCGATGTCGGTTTACTGGCTTAAGTTTAACTTGAATTTACTGTATATGACAACTGTAGGAATTTTCAAATCTTTAAAGTTGATGACTTTCTCGGATATAATCAGTTTCACAACATAGGTATGCCCACCAAAACTTTTCGTGTTTCATTGACAGCCCTGACACCAACGTATTATCAAATCGATTTTACTCAATATCATGAATCATTTAAAAATTTCACTGAAACCCACCTTGGTATGAATGAAACTGGTCCTGATCATGCGCATTAAATCATGCATCGAACTTTTTACAACACTTTCGTCCCATTGAATTGGCATTCTAGAAGAAGTATATATATATTATAATTTCTATGAGAGTAACATAGTATGGGGAATGTGAAACTATAGTAGCTGAGAGCTATATTGAAGAAACTATTTTTAATAAATTGATCATCACTGAAAAAATTGCCAACGATTGTGTCGGAATGATAACAGATAGTTATGTGAACAAGCCATCCACTTCTAAAATGAATACTCACTTGTTCTCTTATCGATGCAGATGCTGTAATGAAGCTGTAAATATGTGATAATTATGTTCAAGACAATATCCTATCTTCAACAGCAGTAATTAAATGAAATAATAGTAAAATACCCTTCTAATAAAAGTACCCTTCTCTCCAAATATTTCCACCATATGGAAAATATGAGGCAAAAATCTGACAAAAAACAACTACTTCCCTAGCGTTCTTCCAAGAAGACCCAGTTGCCATTATGAGAGTTATTACTCGACCCCCCATGCCATTTAAAAAATCTTTCAAAATGGCGCCTGGTCGCAATTCCTCATAAAAATTTGTGCGTTGCGGAATACTTGTATTTGAGTTAACAAAATTTTAAATTTCCTAACGGTGTACAGGGCAAAACAAAGAGTAGGATTTTGATCAAGAGTAAACTACCGTGGCTGTGATTCAAAATTTGAATATTGTCTTCAGTTCTAAACAACCTCTTCAAATGAACTTTTGATAATGTCAAAATTAAGTGGGAGTTTACAAATTATCAAAATTCATATTTTTTTCCTCCCCTGTACACTGTTTTGAAATTTTGACAACCCATATGCAACCATTCTGCAATGCAGCAATTTTTATGAGGATTAAAATTTTCTGACAAATCGATAATAAAAAAGTTTTCAGTTGGTTAAAATTTTTTAAACTCACTGGACCATATTTTGATAGGCAAGCCAAGGTGTATTCGTCTATTTATCACACTCCATAAAAAGTTTGTTTCATCCGGTTATCAGCTAGGTGAAGGTAGACCACTATTCCGTCTCTTAGACTAATTTATTTATTATATTTCTTTGTAGAACAAAATTTTTAACATTTTAGTTCTCATTCGTAGTAAATACTGAAATTGGAACAGAAGATAGGAGTACTAACAGAAACATTCTAATTCTTGATTTTAGTTCGAAAATATGAATGGGACATTCATAAAATCTGTTGTGGAATCATCTGCGACTGAAAGACAAACTTTAGTCGCTATTTTCCATCGTTCAAGATAACCTCTTGGGAGGTATTCATGTTGAAAAGGGGAACATTCTCCATGAAAATTCATGGAGAATGTTTCCCTTTTCTAATTCTTTTTTATATTAATATTCATATTAAAATTCGAGCACTTCCCGGCCTAGTCCGAGAAGTAAGTACTTCACATTTTTCAAATAAGTCAGTACTTACTAAAAAGATTCATGATTATTTTCGTGCATTTCAGTGATTACTAGGGGACTAGCAATAAATGTACTGAAATACTGTTTCGCCGAAAACGCAAACAAAATTGCATTACTCTCACTGAGAGTGGGGATTGCTCATCTCATATGAATACACAATATTTTTTCTTCGACATTGCATAAATTAAGTTTTCACGCACCGTGCGTGAAGTAATTCTTTACAGCACCAAGTAAGCAAAAGTATCAACTGTGTGTATAGTAATATTTTACACACTGTTCGAATTAATAACACAGTATTCAAGAGGGATATGCTACTTCTCCACATATGTTCTCCTACTGTGAAATTAGGTATACATTGAAATTCATATACAATTTAAACCTTCAAAATCATCAACTTGTATCATAATTATTCTATTTCCAGAAGTTCCAACAAATAAACAATTTTCTGTAATGTGAAAAAATTTATAAAGTTGGTATCTCCACGATATTTTTGTAAAGATTCTCAATCATTCCATGTATAATAGCCATTCCGTAGTCAGTGAAATAATTATTTAATTTTAAAATTCCTGTGACAGCCTCCGTAATTAGTTTTCTATGAAATGAATTCCAATTAAAAATTCCTGGTGTTGATGGCATCGGACAAAGAACCGTTTTATCTGCTTGAGTAGACCAGCTATGTGAATTCAAATCCAGACTTTTGTTTGCTTGTAGACATTGGGCAAATGATCTTGATAACATTCTTATTTCTCCATTGTTTGGTTAGTAATACTTATATAGCTCTTCCATTTGCTAGTGCAATATAGGGTTTTTATTTGGCTTGTGTTATTATATACCTACTTTGTTCCTCTGCGTACGTTATTAGATATTTACGATATAAGTGTCGTAAAGATTCATATTACGATATGAGATGGAACATTTGTCAAACGAGGCCTTCGAGCCATCGATTATCGTAATATGAATTTACGACACAAATATTGTACAATATTTTTACTACTACCAATAATTTTAATTATTTAATAAAAATTAGTCAATATTCCTTAAATTAATGATACTAGAATCATGCAACAAGCAAGCGTTGCGCCAATTGTTGATTTATTTTGCGAACTGTTAACTTTGACACGTCCATTTCAATTTAGTAAAATTTCATCGACATTAGTTCAGACCATTAGAGGATAGATTCAGATATAGAATCCGCTACAAATTAAAAAATTTAAACCTTATTACCTGATAAATCTCGGAATAGATACTCAAATTTATAATAAATTAGTTCTTGTTATCCTTTTCCATTAAATAGACTGATATTTAAAAAGAGAAACAAACGAATTTTACTTTACTGCACTAGTAACAGAAAACAACTACTTTCCCGGCTAAAGCTACATCTGATAGAGATTGTTAAAAGAATCTAACTGAATAGAAAAAATCTCAAAGTGAAAATTCGCATTTACATTCAAATAGTTGATTTTTTCAATTATCTAGAGATGAAATCAATCAATAATTGATTTTTTAAATATCTAGATATAAAATGAATGCAATGAATGAAAATGCAAATTTTCACTTTGAGATGTTTTCTTTTCATTTTAATTTTTCAATTTTCATGGAGAATGTTCCCCCATTTCAAAAATAATATGATTATTTCACTCACATACAAATACAATACACATAGATACAAATAGAAATACATACAAGTTGAAAAGCAGTGTGGGATAAAATAAAATTTAATACGATTATTTTTTCCACATGTGAAAATCTCGCATTTTGGTCAGTTTTCTGTGAAGTTTGTTTGTACAATCTTCGAAGACAGGAAAATTGCGATTATATTATAAATTCCATTGGAAATTTTTGGCGGAGGCGCTGATGCCAAAAGTTGCTAGTACTGATCTAGTGACTTCTGACGGTAAAAATGGCTTAGGGATTTTGAAAATATATATAAATAGTTATTGTACAATGAGCATGAAATGGCATACATTTCCCACTAGTAGGTATATGAAATTTTGTAGTACGAGCGTAGCGAGAACTACAATAGTTCATATACCTACGAATGAAAAATGAGTCATTTCATGCAAATTGTACACTATAATTTTTCTACGACCATCTGAATCATAACCAAATCTGTAATATTTCCCTGCCGTCATGATTCTCATAATACATACCACCCAAAAAAGAAATTTAAGATACAAAACACTAATCGATTTCATAAAAGAAAAAAATGTAGTTCATATGGGATTTGAACCCTCACCCCTACTACCCAAATCCTGACTGTTCATTCACTTATCAATCGCTGCTACGAGCCCACATAATAATATGATGAAATTAACTGCTATAGAAACTTCCTGCCAACTATTCTAAAATATAGAATTCGATTGTCATCAATCTTTATATTGAAATTAACGGTGTCAGTGTCATATCATCCTCACTGTTACTACTCATTTTCGATTACTCATTTTTTTAAACGAATTTTGTAAGTATTGAGTGAAATGCCAAATTATTAGAATGTTAACAAACTTGATTCGATCTTATATTATTTATGATCGTAAAAATGACAGTATAGTAGTTCATGAAAGTCGTTGGAGATGAAATATCCCGTACTGAAAAGATCATTACAGTACAGTTTGCGATGTAGAAATGAAAAAGTGTTTTTCCCAATTGGTGCCCTTTTTTACCTATTTAAAGCACGCCTCAGAGTGTGCAAAGCGAATTTTCTAAAACGAGCGTTTTTAAAGTTACCATGGCTACATCAACAATTCGAGAACAGTGAAGACAGAATGACAATGATATATATCTTATCTGACAGGAGTACCTTGTAACGTCAAATGAAATATTACAAACCAATGAAGAACTTTTATTCAAACATTAACGAAAGGTATACTGATTCACCCATTTCATATTATAAGTTCTTATTTCCAATACTTGTTAGAATGAAACCAGTATTAATGATTTCAAAGTGCACCAATTGAAAAAAATATCGTAAAGTATTCGTGGATAACTGATCTTTCAAACACTTGCTCTCTTTCGAGCACTCCGGGAAAAATCGTGCGTGTTTGAAAGACCTTTTTATCCACTTATACTTTAATATACTATTACAATCGGCCTACTTCCTAGAAAAATATAATTCCGGTGTGATAATGGACACCAAAAGCCTCAGTCACGTCAATCATCGAAGCATTGTTTTTCATAGATAGGATGCAAATAATATATACTAATATATAACTAATTTTATTTCCGCCCTTCTATTTACATTAATCTGACTTTTAAAGAAGCATTTCAACTTATTTTATAAAGTTGTGGATTTATAGCAGAAGTTTGGTAAAGTTGCTTTATCTTTACGTCCGTCATTTTGGTGCAGATAACTTCCACAACATATTCATAAGAATTTATACAGCAGCAAATAAAATAGGAAAAATAAGTACATTCTTGGGATTATTCAGTTCTGAATGGTTATAGCCGTACATAATTTTTTATACTGGGTGTCCCATTGAAAACGTACCACAAGGCATTACAGGGTAGGAAAGAATGTTTCGGCTAAATCCAAAAATAAGTCAAGATTGTTTGTCAGGGAAACACATTTTGACGCAAAAAGCATAGTAAAACCTTCAACTCCCTAAGTAGGGGTGTTACACCAACATTTTTTTCAAAGGGTCCACACACATAAAAAAAATATCTTGAAACAAAGCAGCCTGCTTTATATATAATCAATAAAATAGGTTCTTAAAAGAACAGAATAATTTTTCGAATCGAGAAACTAACGTTTTGGGTGAAGGTGTTTGCTTTATTCGGTGAATTTTAATTTTTAATGGTAAATTATTTTTTTCTTTTGAGAACATATTGGTTTGATTATACAGAGTGGTCCAACGGAAAGTATGCACCTAGCTTTTATCCTTTTTGTGGAATTGCAAGCAAAAATGCTCGGACATGTGGAGTTTGTTTTTGAGGGGGACACATTTCAGATATATTTTGCAACTTGTGCCTTCAACCCCCCAGCGATGGGGTGTCACAACCCTAAAATTTTAAATGGAACGTGGGGTCGACTGATATCTGAACGGGCACAAAATTATCTTCCCAATGATACCCTATTTGCTGAAATTTACTGAAGCATTTATTGCGAAAACGGCTTTAAGAACATGAACCCGATAATGTTGGTATTAATGAAAAATACAAATAAGTTTTGGTTACTAGGAATTAATACCTGTACCAGTAGTACTTAGTACGTTTCAATATTTGTTACTTGTAATAGTGCTTTGTAAAAAAAAACAAGCTTTTAAATTGATTTATTGAAATGTTACTTCAACAAGTGTTCAAATTGTGACCCATTTGCTTCTAACAATAATACAGATTTTGTTCAAATCTATGTTTAACATTTTGTAGCATATCAGGTGTAATGCTCTGCACTCTGCTATAATCCGTTGGCGAATATCTTCTATGGACTCGGGCTTCATCAGGTGACCTGCCAATCCACTGTCCGGGGAACCGGTTATCTAAAAATTCTCGTATAGGAACAAAATAGTGCGAAGGTGCTCCATCTTGCTGGAAATGAAGCCGATCAGCATTATGATTTTGGTCATCTTCTATTATTTGTGTGATTAAAGGATCAATTGCGTCTTCAAGCATGTTTAGGTAGATTTCACCATTTCCAGGAATGAAAAGTGGTCCTATGATATGTCTTCCTAATATGCCACACCAGACGTTTATTTTTTGAGGGGCCTGGGAATGAACCTCACGGAATAATTATGGGTTACTGTCATCCCAGTAACGGCAATTATGCCTATTCAAAGCTCCATTCAAATAAAATGTACACCCATCTGTAAAACAAATGCTACACAAAAAATTATCATTGAAATGTTGCTTTCGGCAAAATAAAGTAATTTAGAAATGATTGTCGTTATCCTGATTCCTAGTAACCAACATTGATTTGTATTTTTCAGTAATACCAAAATTATCGAGTTAATGTTCTTAAAGCCGTTTTCGCATTACCTGTTTCAGTAAATTTCAACAAATAGGGTATCATTGGAAAGATAATTTTATGGCCGTTCAATTGATATATCACTCGACCCCACGTTCAATTTAAAATTTTAGGGTTGTAACACCCCCTCGCTAGGGGGTTAAAGACACAAGTTGCAAAATATATTTAAAATGTGTCCCCCTCAAAGGCACACTTCACGTGTCCGAGTCCAAAAAAAGGAGAAAAGCTAGGTGCATACTTTTCGTTGGACCACTCTGTATATAAAGCAGGCTGCTTTGTTTTAAGATATTTTTTTATGTGTGCAGTGATACCTCATTAGAAGAAGCTTGTCATTCACTATAAAGTGCTGCTCTGTTTTCGAAAATCGATCCACTCTTCCAGAAAATATGCAGCGTTGGAACTCCAACAATAATGTCTGTCGAAAAATGCAAAAATCGGTTCAATTGTACTTTAAAACTTATCGTAGGTAATATTGAAATAAATTCCTTTTGATGAATTCACTGTTCGTGCCGATTTGTATATTTTTTAGGCTCCTTTTAGTGATTAAGAATTTATTAGGTTTCTTTCTTCCCGTTTAAATTAGGTCAAGTAGTTGCTAGACACCTGTCGTAGTTGAAGTGTTTATTGTTGACTTCGAAATTTATTATTATGGTGTATTCAATTGCAGAAAGAGTAGAAATTATTCAGCTTTTTTCCAAAAACGATGAGTGTGTAAATCGGGTCGAAGAGTTGTTTAACCAACGGCATCCTGAAAAACATTCCTCTGGAAAAATTGTTCGCGACTTGGTGACAAAATTTGGTGAACCAGGTTCGATTTATAACAAAAAAATGCAGCTTGAAAATCGAGTACTAAATGAACCGACGGAGATAGCAGAATTGGGGCAATTTGCAGTAGATAGTACGCTTTGTACGAGACAATTGGTCGTTACGACGGGTGTGTCTCATATTAGCGCCCAACGGGTATTAATAAAAATACAAATTCTATCCTTATAAAATTCGCTTAGTGAACGAACTAAATGTAGACGAGTTTGATCGTGCTTGCAATTTTGCGAAGTTATGGGTTGAACAATAGTAATTTTCTATTTAACGTGTGTTTTTCGGACAAAAGTTCATTCTTCCTAAATACTTTAGTGAATCGCCACAATTGTCGTTACTGGGCTGACACCAATCCAAGGAGTTTCCACGAGTCACACACGCAACAACCCCAAAAGTTAAATGTGTGATCTGGTTTTTTAGAAATTCCATTGTAGGACCTTCCTGGAAATTTTACAAGCGATATGTACTTGGATTTACTACAAAATGCCATCGACCCAGCTTTAACAAATATCATTGAGAACGATCCCGCATACAATGAACAGGAACTGATTATTCAACAGGACGGTGCTCTTCCGCATTACTCCCAAAGTCTGGGCAATTATTTGAATGAAACTTTTCCAGGACGATGGATAGGACGACTGGGCACAATTGAATGGCCACCTCGGTCACCCGATTTCAGTCTTTAGATTTTTTGTGTGGACACATAAAAAGCCTTGTTTACAAAACACCACCGGATACATTAGAAGAGTTGCATCACAAATGCAGATAACTTGTACTACTGTATGCAGGTTGGCGGACAGCAATTCGAGCATTCATTTGACTATTAAATAAGTTTCAAAGCACAATTGAATCGATGCATTTTTCGTTATTGTTGGAGTTTCAACGCTCCATATTTTCTAACAGAGTTAGTTGATTGATATTCAAAAACTAAGTAGCACTGTATAGGGCATGACAAGTACCTTCTAATGGTGTATCATTTGATCACCCTTCCCATTCAAAAATATTTTTGGGATGACACCCCTACTTAGGGGGTTGAAAGTTTCGCTGTAATTTATGCGTTAAAATGTGCCACCTCACAAACAATCTTGACGTGTTTTTGGATTTTGATAAAAAATTCTTTCCCACCCTGTAATGCCTTGCGGTACGTTTTCGATGGTCCACCCTGTATACTCAAATCAAGTGAAATTCATTCATTACATTTCAAAAATGAACTATTTTCAAGTAGAGCACTGATGAAGGACGAAAACTATTTTAGCACTGAGGTCTCAATCTGCTTAGACTTCATGTGCAATCACTCAAAAGGAGGTTCATGATTTCCATAAAAAAATGTTATCCGTTAAGATTATCCCATGTCTGCATAGCCCTGATACATCTGGAGGGCGCGCTGGTGTCATTTACCCAGATAGACACTCCCCACGTTTGGGGAGTGAATGATCACTGGGTCCGAGAATCATATGCCCTGAGTAGAAGGAGTGGACTAAGGTGACGCCTTCTACATTTTTTCGGCTGAGATATCTTCTGTATCACGGCAAAACAAAACTGTATCATGGTCAGATTAGAGAGTAGTATATCCATCATACCACCAAGGACCCCCATGATCAGAACCACCATTTTGACAGAATAATTTGGGTAGAGCCTATAGAGTTCGAAGAGTTACTCTTGATATTTGGTCCATTTTTCCTCCTGTTTTCGGATGATATTCGATTCGTCATGAGCCGAAAACTCTATGACCAAAATCATCCTATTTGATGGTCGAGTAGGCTGTCTTGCTTGTATTTGCCTGAGGGTGGGAAATGGGTAGTAGTTCCAATAGATTCATCACTTCTCCTTCTCCACATTTTGTGAATTTTTTAAAAAACTAAATTTGTCGTCAACTTAGACTTGTCTTGAAACCTATTTAGCCTTTATCAGATATACTGTGTGATTTTTAGTTTTTTGAAAAATTGCATTTTTCAAAAATATATTTTTCCGAAAATAATTAACATTTGGATAAGATCTTTGTAGGAGATATCTATTGGAGCTCATTAAACAATGTGAAGGTAAGATGGCGGTTTTTCGCTGTTCGTCAGTACTTATTTGAATCATGGTATTTCGAGCATTTGATGAGATAAGTACCTAGATTTATTTTCGAATTAATTTTCTACGTGTTTTCTGTTAGTTTTCTGAAAACGGTTCATCCAAATAAGGAACAAAAAACTTCATATGACTGTTCAGAGAATGTGAAGAGCTCTTTAGTCATGTAGATTCGACTTCTATTCTTTGTTCGAATTATAGGGGTTGCTTGCACATTGCCCGAGGTTGGAAGTGGCAATAATGCAGAAAGGAAAAAAAGTGTTCCCCAACAAACTTTCGGTCCGAGAATTTTTTTATATCTACGCTATTAACACATGATAACGCTACGTCATGTTGTAGTTGGGCTACCCTGTGAACATGAATTTCATCAGGACATATCTAACTAAAAACGTCAGCTGTCCCCTATGACCATTATATTACATCAATAAACGTTACGAGTCTACAAGGCAATTATCATACACTGAATAACTATTGTACCCTAAGGACGTTGAAAAACATTCGATATTAATTTTGTCAATCGTTCCTGTAAGAGAAACACTCAGTTTGAGTAAATGAATAAGCTTGTTCGAAATACTTTATGTTCCCACATCTGTCAGTCACCGCAAAACTTTTCTCTTGATATTTATAACAACTTTTCATCTACTGATGATTTTTTTTTGTTTGAAAAAGCTGCATCAACCTTCCGCTTATTAGCGACGGAACAGTTGATATGAAAATGTATTTGCAAGAGAATCACCACAATACAGTATCAACGGATTTTGTCTTCGAAATGGTAACAATCCTTGGAAGGAGTTTTCTAACTAATATATACAAAATAAACGCATTAAAGTGATTTCAGAAAATCTCAACAATGTAAATGATCTAAATACGTTTTTTTGCAATAGCTCCACAAATTTCTCCGTACCGGATGCTGATGGTATATCATTTTTTTTTTTTTTAATATTTGACGACATAACAAAAACTTCACTTTTCGTTCAACAACAGACGATGAAGTATTTAAAATTCTTCTTGCAATCAAATCGAATGCGGTTGGTGCAGACAATATTAGCATTAAAATGTTACTACACTGCTGTCCTATTATAATTCCATTCATAACTCACATCTTCAATACTTGTATTCAACATTCTCTATATCCATCTATCTGGAAACAATCTCATATCGCCCCCTTAGCAAAAGTGACGAATCCACTCAATTTTAATGATCTTCATTCTATTAGCAAACTTTTTGCAATCTCTAAAGCCCTTAAAAAAATTATCAACTTACAGATGCACGACTATCTTGACAAACAGGGACGGATGGGATGCACTTTACCGGCCCGGGAAATTACCAGCTGACTGCCCTCAGAACTCAGTTCATTGTTTATAGCCCTTACCGGCCCAAGACCGACCGGCCCTTCGGAATTTCTCCCAAACTCCCAATAGGCCCATCCGTCCCTGTTGACAAATTCAATATACTGCCCTCTAGCCAGTCAGGCTTTCGGTCGGATCATAGCTGCACAACCACGCTGCTGAAAGTCATCGATGATATTCACAAATCCGTAGATTTGAAAAAATTATGTAGTTAGGTACCCAGGTAGCAAGCGTACGTCATAATGACTTAATTAGTGATTTCATGACGGTAGACGTCATCGACGCAAAAATGACGTCTGTTAGACGTCATATAGTGGACGTTACTATGTCGTCCTTCACATGACGTCATTATGACGTAGTTCTTTGGTCACTACTGTAACACAAAAAATAGAATAACTTTTTAAATAAGAAATCTAACTAATTATATATGTCCCATAAAATGCTTTATAGCAGATATTTCTGAAAATTATTTCACTGAAGTGGTGAGTGATGATACATTTAAATTACCTGTACCTATATCGAGTAACTTTCAAAATAGCGTAAAATAACCATTGCCTTCATCCCGTGGCATAATAGGTACAAGTACAATTTTATAATTTACATATATAATCAATAGAGTACATACTAAATCATTATTTACCTAAAAACGTATAACTCAAAAGAGAATCAAATAAAAATACCAACATATGTAAAGAAATCAAATTGCTAATTATTCTCGTCATTTTGTATTTCCCGCGAAAGTCACCAGTTGTCCGACATCGACACGATCGCATCGGATTGGTTCGGATTAAGCAACATGGCCGTCCTCGATGCTTCCTTCTATGAACCTGTGCAGTGGAATATCGATGGTATTCGTACTTTATGTCTATGTGTTTTGGTGTCACCATTATTCTCTGGTTGTCGGAAGGAATTTCATTATACGTAAATATAGAAGTGATAGTATTGCAGAGTTCGGTAATAGTTGTGTGTTACAGTGGTTACAGTGTTCGGAATGTTTTCAGCTGTAGAGTTCAAATAAATAATCTAAAGGTCCCCTTATAGTCGTAAACTCTGAGTGGTTTACTTCACTGAAAAGCTAAATATTTTGGCCACCATACAAAGACAACGAAGCTTATATTAAAAAGCGGTAAAACGAGAAGGATATATTTCCGATAAATAGACATTATATTCCATAAAAAAAAATGTTTTTATGTATGTAATGTGTATTTTGATTTAATTTATTTTTGAATATTGTATTAGATGGTTAGTAATAATTGAATAAAAACTATAGTCATATCAATTGCTATATAAACAGCATAATCCAGTGTGAAAAATTCCATGACATTTTTACTGACTTCTAGCAAGAAAAACTTGAAGTAACTATTCCGAATTAAGTACATATTTCAGAATGATCTGCATAATTGAGTTTTATAATAGTTTTTTTACTGTATTACTTACTGAAACGAAATTATTTTATGTTGTTATAAATAAAAATTCTTTACATGATCACGAGTTTCTTAATCCTTTGCATCAAAAAATTTAACCACAACATTGAGTTTTCCCACTCTACCTTGTTTGTATCAGTCAATGATCATCCAGTACACTGCCTTCTAACTTTTCTGTGTGATTGTGATTCTTTTCAAGAAAAATACGAATATCCCAACAGTTGCTACAAGTATTGTGAAAAAACATTGCATTTTTTGCTGCATATCCCCAAATTAACTAAAAAAGTACGTCTCAATGACGATGTTTATAACGTTTGAGTGACGTCATATGTACGTCTTGTGTATGACCTAACAGGTCATATACAAGCTATATGTAACGTCAAAATGACGCTGACAATTGACCGTCATTCTCTGGGGTCAATATGACGTCTACCATGACCTATAAGGTACGTCATTATGACGTACGCTTGCTGCCTGGGTAATGATCGATTACTCGAAGGCATTCGATACAATCAGCCATAAACTTCTTCTAGTTTTACTTAAATATCTTGGATTTTCTGATAATGCAGTGGAAATAATGAAACATTACTCACTTGACCAGACCATGTCTCATTTACTGAAAACACTAAATGGTGTTCCTCAGGGCTCTATCCTTGGATCTCTGCTTTTTATAATATATACTTCTCAGTTTTCTAACTGCCTACAGTATACAAACATTCACAGCTATTCAGAACCCAGAAATCGATCTATAGGTGGTCCAAATGGTTGTATTAGCCAGGAAAGTAGTTGTTTTCTGATGGATTTTCGACCCAATTATTCCTATTGTATAGAATAAGCATGGTTCTGGTATTGCAGGACATCTTGTTTCTAATCATCTACTTAGAACTTTGCTTTACTTACTTTGTTATTACTAGTGTTATTGTCTTATTCTATAACCAATCCCTTGAACGATATATACTATCAATGATTTGTTGTATTAACATACTTAGTTTGTATTTTGTGTATATGTGTATGGAAGAGGTATGATCATGGTACTCTATCATGGTAATACATTGAATCCTGCCATTTGATAGGATATTCGATTTTCTATATATGATGTACTTTGATATAATCTGTTACTGCTATTCCTATCAATAAAATCTATTATTATTATTATTATTATTATCAATTCATAATAATATTACCTAACATGTGGAATGAACCAAGAGATAATCAGTGAGTTGAGAGTTGTAAAATATTGGACAGTCCACCAGGAAATGTGACAAACTTTTTGATTTTACAATTGTGACAATTTTCTTTACGAAACCACAGCATCTTTCGATAATTTTGAGGATTCTACCACAAACGTTTCGCAGTGTTTTGTTTGTGAAATTTCACGAGGCATGTATCAATAAAAGATGAAGTGAAATCATTTGCGAGGGGGAAACAACTAGTCATTTTTTGTACACCTAATGAATAATTAATTGTAATTAAAAATAATTAAAAAAGGTCTAGGGGCCAGCTTATTCTCTGAAAAATTATTGAAGAGGCATGATATACGATTTAACTATGTTGATTAGCGTAAATTGTTCATGTAAACGTTTTCAATCGTAAATCTGTAATGGCCAAGCGGTCCTATGCTCGAGACAAAATAAGTAATGAAGTAATGAAAATATTACGATGTACACCTAATGAACGAGTTGTTTCCTCCTCGCATTTTTGTCAGCTGCAATATCCATTTGTAAACATATCCAGTAATAGAATTTATGGATCTCCATATTTGAACCAATAACTCTGTGATTTCTCGTCCGAAGTAAAATCTTGCAAGATTTATACAAATATTTGTTATGTGCTTGAATGTATGAATGTGGCCATATGTTTTTCCTTGATAATATATTTTCCGTCTATTTGAATCGGGCTTTCGTTTTATTTTCATTTCGAGCTCATTTTTCTCCTATTCCTTTTTATATTCAGACAAAGATTTATACGTACTGTCAGGGCGAACCTTTTATATAAGGATATCATATTTTTTCATCTCATTCCCAGGGCAGACGCGTTGCTTTATTAAGATTTAGTAATCTTCTTTATTTAACTTGGTCGAATTAAATTGAGAATTGATTTATAACGTGATTTCACATGAAAATATTTCAAAAGTTTCCGCACTTTATGTTATGAAAACGTTTTCTTCCAAATGAAATGAAGGATTTGTTATATAATAATATTTAAATGATTTCAAAAAAATTCTATATTCTCTTCGATAACTAGTTGAACAATGGCTGTGTTTCTCTGCACCAGGAGTGAATATTGGATCCATTCGTGCGCAAAAAAATGTTTGTTAATGTGCAATATACAAGGCTCTTTTGTTATTCCGTTGAAATCTTCATTCATAAAGAATAATGAAATACACTGAATACGTCATCGGGCAATACCTACATTTATAATTATCACGATCATAATACGATCATTATACGCGAAACGGCGATCTTTTGCTTATCACATAACAAACAGTCACCTCACTATTGTGCAATAACTTTGTACAACAAATTACCGGATGTAATCAAACGGGTCACGAGTAATAAAATGTTTCGAAGTAATATAAAAATATTTTTGTACAACTGTCATTCAAAATGAGGTTTTCACAAAATCACTTTTAATACTAGTGTTGAAAATATTCTTAACACTAGTGTTAAAATCACTAATAGAAACAATGCAATTCAAGAGGAATCATTTATAGAAGTTCACACATGTATGTGGCCTTTTGTGCAATTGGTAATACTAATTCCTTTTGAAGTTACAAACAAAGTAGTATTCAGTCCAACTGTAGAAGGTCCTTCATCACTGACAAATAATGACATTATTAAATAAAGTGCATTGGGGTTTATTATGGTTGGAGCATCTGCCAGTTAGCCTTGTCCGCCTGACGTTAGTGAGGGACAGAGACAGAAAACTAAGATAACGGAAGACTTTAGAGAGTCCCTGACCCTCCCTATTGGCCCTCATAGGTTCGCCAAAATCATGACGAACGATGAGGAGCTGACGGAAGTCATAAAAAGACTTCCGACGAATAAGGCGCCCGGGCCGGGTGGCTTGGATGTCATTCTGCTTAGGAATTTGCCGCGTAAAACCCTCGTTCAGTTTATACATCTGATAAATGCTATCATAAAGTGGGGGTGTTACCCAGATTGTCTAAAGAAGGCACTGGTGATACCCATTCTAAAACCTGGTAAGGATGGCCATAAGCTCGATAGCTACCGCCCGATCTCGCTCTTGAGCGTGATCGCCAAGGTGGTTGATAAGATCCTCTTGAGACGACTGTTGAGTCTCGAGGAGAAACTCAAAATGATCCCCGATATGCAATTCGGATTCAGAAAGAATCATAGTACAACCTCTCAGGTGGTCAGAATTGTACACGGGGTGAAAGAGGCAGCTCATCGTTGACTCAACACGGTCCTGGTCCTACTGGACATGAAACAAGTTTTTGACTCGGTATGGGTTGAAGGTTTCATCTCTAAAATGCTGTTGGCAGGCATGCCTTCATATATAGTAAGATTGGTTAACTCCTACCTTGTTGGGAGAACTTTTTTGTAAGAGTAAGTAACACTCGCTCCGCAGAGTTTCCGATTGAAGCAGGTGTCCCGCAGGGTTCAAGTTTGTCGCCACACTTGTACTCGTTAAGTACGTATGATTTTCCTCAGTGCGAGAGACTGGATATGGGCACGGCGGTATATGCAGATGATACCGCCATTTTTGCCCATCCCTCCTCGAGCGTCGCTGCCCAGTATAGGATCCAAGTTCACTTGGATAGGAAGGTCATACCTTATTTGTCCGAGAACAAGATCGTGGTTAACCCGGCGAAGTCAGAGACCATCAACTTCATTAAGAAGTATACTTACTCCAAATTATACAGGAAGTTGGTGATCAATGGCCAAGCTGTGGAGAACGTGAATACTGCGAGATACCTGGGAGTACAGCTGGACAAGCGTCTGAATTCCGGTAGACATATAATAATAATAATAATAATAATATATGTATTTATTGACAGTAGGAAAAAGAATACAACGTCGTGGTAACAATAAAGTCTGCCAATGGGATACAAGATTGGATTACTCCATTCTTACTATTGCACCTTACAAAAAAAATAAAAAATGAAAATGTAGAAAAGAAATATAAAAAGAAATAAAGTTATATATGCGTATGTATATAGATGAGAATACTTTACATTGGGTATCAATTGGGTATAACACTGGCTATACAGAGGGCGGGCGGTGCACTTAAGCGCACCTACCCTCTGATAGCCAGAAGCTCCAAATTAAGCATCGAAAACAAACTTCTGTTATATAAACAAATTATCAGACCATCAATGACTTACTTACGCTTGTCCAGTATTTTGCAGCCTAAAAATGACCCCTTTGTTGAGTTTAGATAGGATGCAAAATGAAGTACTCCGTATTATAACCAACAGCCGAAGATACGTTCGATTGGAAACTCTTAGGGAGCTTGCTGGCGTTGACTCGGTTCTGACATATTTCAGAAACTTATCATATAAGTTCTATAAATACTACATCGATAAAAGTCCTCTCACCAAGGACATAACAAAGCTCAGAGTGTTCGATAAAGAGTCCCGCAAACACGGCGGGCTCATTTATCAAGCGTTGGATATCTTCCAAGAACGAAGGGAAGAACCGGTTCCTTAGGGAACCAAGACGAAAGGAATACCTAAAACGCGAAGTACCTCGACCCGGTTTTTTGCCTCAGCCTTTTCCGGGATTGACATCGAAATAACCAGCCTCAAAAACATCTGCTAGCATTTTCTACATTGAATAAAATTAACTACACGCAGTAGCTATGCAGGAGGCGTGTATCTTACAGAATATCAACGCAGGTAATGAAATGTCTGGCCCCACGTTACCACCAGCGTGGCCGGGCAACGTCACCCTCTCTTTTGGGGATTCCAAGTTCGGTTTGGCAGGGCGCTCTCCTGTTCTCCTGATCGAGGGCAGGAGAGTTGCTACTTCTGCGCCCTCTTTTCACTTCTTTCCTATCCCCCCTGGGTTGGGTAATGTGAATTAGAATGAAATGGCATGTCATTAGCTGTGAAATTTAATTATTTACAATGGAAAATAAACCTCTATTTATTTATTTAATAATTTAGTTAGCCTTGTAACCCAAAGATCGTGTGTTCGAATCCTTATAGATCTTATTTTTTTTGTTTTTTTTTTCTTACTAGCAGTAACTGTTGTACAAAAAAATATTGTATGATACATTTGTTAAAAGTGATTTTGTTTTGCTCGTGGGTTGCTTCACTCGCTAACGCTCGTTTTGCAATATTCCCCTCTCACAAAATAAAATGCCACTTTTAACACTTATATCATAAATAACTATTGTTAAAGAAAGATGCTATTACAGTTTCCAAGAATACTTGAATGATAATCTGGCAAACATATTTTGAACATATTTGAACCCATATCTAGAAATTATTAATTTTCTTATTGAGTGTGCTTGTCTTATTTTATGTATTCCATACATTTTACAACTTGTATATTTTGAACATTTATTTAGAGATACTTATTTTTACTCATTTACTTGTATATTACTGACATACCATATGTACCTTGAGTATCAAAAATGGCAAATAAATATTATTATTATTATTATTAATTACATAACATGAGCATAGTTGTAGTGATTCTTGTGCTGGAAAGTCGGTAGCTGAGACACTGCCAGGATCTAACCTTCAGTTGACAAACTGTCACGGATAATTAAATACACTTCCAGCCTTTACCCGTCTTTGGAGCGGGGATAAGCGCAGTGAATAGTGCACGCGCCTGGTGACCGAGAGGTCCCAGGTTCGACTCCCAGCCGGGGCCGAGCTTTTCTTTAATTTGAATGATTGAATATCCTTGCCGACTAGGAATAATCCTCCACGATTCAGTGTTGCGTTAATTATTAACAGTGCTCGTAAAGTGGCGTAAGGAGTTAGTAACACAGCCTACCCAGAGCACATGTGCTAATGACCATAACAGTCGATGCCGAAACACCTAGTAAAGAATCCGTCTGTCATTTGACCAAATATTCCATTGATATTGGCACAAAAAGAAAAAAAATTATAAAGTTTTGATATATTGAGATTATACGCACCAAATGGAGATACGCACCAAATGGAGACTTTTCAAAATCAAGTCAGTTTTTGAGTTAGAAATGTGAGCTTCAGTTACAAAAACCACCCCTGAGAAGCATTCCGGTGGTTCCCATTTTTCTCAGAAACCCTTGTTCGCATAGAAAATTTGTTTCCTACTATAAATGTTCCTTATGAAAAAATGGTCTTAAGATTATTTTATTTTTTTGTATCCAATAAATTTCGAGCAACGAATGATCGAAGTCAGGGATTGCTAAATAAAAGCAAAGTCAAAATGGTAACATAACCTATTATTACTGCACTCGCCGACCGATGCTTTTTTTTGTAATCAAAGAACAAATATATAAGATAATATCGCTAATCAAATTCTTAAAATACAAGAATTAATTACCTTTTCTGCCGCAATTGTTGTTGTCATAAACAATGGAAACCACATTAACTTCACTTATAAACAGTTGACAAAACAGTTCACGTGTAGGTTGTGTGCTGCCGCTGTCTCTCTTCCACTTGGACGAATCGGCCGATGGAGTGGAAAAAAGATATCAATCAATCAATCAATTATTGATTGGTGCATTACACGTAATTGTTTACCCAAGTCGTTAAGATTGTACATGAAACAAATACAAATATAAGTACAAAAAAGAGATACAATCACACAATAAAAGTCTGACAGTTTGTATTATTTGTATAGCTTGGGTGCCCAATGGGAAATTCCAACACGTGTTCTTGACAGTCTAAAATAATTGACTTGGATGTTCCGACGATTTCGTGTAGAGTAGTCATGAATTTGGGAATGGTTCAAATATTTATGTGAATTTTCTTTAATGTATGAGAGACATTGTAATATGTATAATACAGGGTAACGTTGATACTTTGTGTTTGAATTTGTCCCTACAGTCATCTCCGTATTTCAAAGCAGAAACAACTATCAATGCTCTTGTCTGTATACTGAAGATTTGAGAGTATTGGCTTGAGTGTCCCCATACTAATATAGCATAGGCATTGCCCCCACATTCGATAACAGGCCCTGGACCCAGGATCTCATTACCGGCCCTAGTCCCAGAATCTCATTCCGGCCCTGAACCCAAGATCTCATTGTCGACCAACTCCTGCCTATTGTACAGTCGCGTCATATATTATAATTGCATTGTTATTATTCTTACCCATACTATTTTTAGACTGTAATTCAACCTGAAAATAAAACTAAACTTTAAACTAAAATTATTTTTACTTAAAAACTAGAGTTGGTGACTGGAGAGTAACGACGGCGGAGTAACCGACTCCAGAGTAACGACATTAGAGTATCCCGACTTCAACGTAACAGACTCGGGATGCAACCGACAGTAGCTTCATTTGACTCCGGAGTAATCGGGCTTAAGCGTAACCGATTGTGGAGGTACAGACACAAAAGTAAATTGACTTTAGCTACAACAGTACAAAGAAGTAACTTGACTTCAGAGCAACGGACGCTAGAGTAAATGTGATTCATGATTTTCTCGGAACTAACAGTGTTTTACAGAAATGGACAATATTGAACATATAAAGTAGATCAAGCCACGAAGACAGTAGAGCGCAGGCTAAAAATAGCTGTTCTTAGCAGGAATAGAGCATTCACTAGTGTTTTGATTGGATTGTTGACATGGAAAAGATTAAATCAGCTTGAAAACATAATTCAGTCTACAGCAATTGTTCAAAGAGTATTGACAACGTTTTGACAACTACACTTTAACTTCATATTGACAATTAGAGATAATTAAACTGAGTTCATCATCTGAAATATGGGGAAACTCAATCGAGTAACGACTTCCTCAGAAAAACTTAAAGTTTTTCCGTCAGTTCAGGGCATCAAGTACGCATGTACTTACAAAGGATACCACTTCGCTCACCATATTATACAAAAGCAAGGAAGCAACATTTTCGGTAAGTTTGAAGCTCTAAAAAATGTAACAGAGTTGCAGATTAGAACATTTTTTAAAAGAACAGTAACTAAACTTTTCTTGGCCATTGCAGTTGTTCGATGTACAAAAACAAGTATGGACCTTGTAAGGCTCGGTTACAACTGACTATGGACTTCACGTCCTTCCATGACGAAGACGTGGCGGACAACATTGAACACAATCACGGGCCTGATCCGGAACACTGTTCAACCCGAGAATATAGCGAGACCATGAAAGCAGCTGCAGCAACGTCTTCGGAATCCACAATGTCATTGATTTCTGAACATATGAACGTATGTCAGAATATATTTAATTTTGAAGACAACCATTTGAATTTGTACAGAATTTCATGTTTTATTATTTTAGGTACCTGATGCAATGAAGGGAAAACTTCCATTGATGTCTTGCATGCAGCGCTAAGTTCAAAGAGTTAGAGCCAAACCAGACAAGTCACTTGCCTACACTGCAACTGTCGAAGAACTCCCAGTACTACACAACATCTTTTTGACTGACACTGGTGAAGATTTTGTCAAGTTCGACAGTGGAAACGAGCGGGATCGCCTGGTGATTTTCGCGACAGAAAAGGACCTCAACTTGCTAGAGAAAGCTGATCATATATTTGCCGACGCAACCGCTTTTGTTTCGCCAACTTTTCAGTCTTCATGCTCTTCGAATTGACGGGGAAAATGTAATGAGCTTACCAGTTGCATACTGCTTAAGTATAAGACAAACTCGGGCCTGCTACAAAAATGTGCTTGAAGAAATCAAGCAACTTCGCCCAAATCTGGCGCCAAACACTGTGATGACTGATTTCGAAGAAGCCTTCATTTCGGCAATTAAGGACACATTTCCAAATGCTCAGCATCGAGGCTGCTACTTTCACTTCCGCCAGGCAAACTATCGGCAGATTCAAACCAATTACCTGCAAGTAAGAAGACTTTTGGAAGACTCGAGTACGGCAATCTACATGCGAATGCTCATTGCGTTTGCATTCGTGCCAGTTGATCATGTTGTAGAAGCTTTTGAAACTCTAGAAGATAGTGACTTTTTCACTGTTCGTAATTCCGAATTACAAAAGAACCTTGAATACTTTTCAAAAACCTGGATTGGACCGGAAGGAAGACGAAGTGGCGTTCGCAAGCAGCCGCTTTTCAGCATCAGTTTGTGGAATTGTTACGACAGTGTTTTACAATCTCTGCCGAAAACGAATAATTTTGCCGAAGGATTCCATCCTGGACTAGTCTCGCTAATGGGCGGTCATCACCCCAGTTTTGGCAAGTTTGCCAGAGGATTACTCAAGCAAGAAGCTATCAATCGTCTTCGAGAAGAGCTGTTTCAAGCAGGACGGTTCGAACCTAGGGATTCAACTGAAAATCCAAGAACGTCTTAGAAAGGCAGTCGAAAAGTTTGATGACAAGAACATTTTGAACTACCTCAAATCAGTAGCTCTTAATATTAGTTTCTAAAAATCTATCATAGATAGTATAGATTGATTCTGAAACTTCTAGGGCAATGTTTTAGGCACATTCATTTCATACACATTGATTCATGTTTCAAATTTTTATTTCTTTGTTGAAACTTTTCGGTAGTATATTCAACAGCAGTTACTCCCGCAGTTACTTTTTTGATGATGGTTTACTCGGAGGTCAATTACTTAAAGGTCGTTTTGCATCTCAAGTCCATTTACTTTAGTGTCCGATGGAACTGTCGTCGTTTACGCTGAAGTTGGTTTACTTTCGAGTACAGTTAAGCTAGAGTCGGGACCTCTGGAATGCTTTTACGCTTAAGTCGGGTTACTGTACTGTCGTTACTTTTGAGTAAGTACAGTTACTCTAAAGTAGTTACTCTAGAGTCTCCGTCCGTAAAAACTACCGGTCCCGATAGACGTTGTCCTGTATATCAATGTGTATGGATGCACAGATTTTTTTTCCCCTTTTCACGTTTCCTGTTTCCCTTTTCATGTTTCCCGTTTCATGTTTCCAATTTCATGTTTCCCGTTTCATGTTTCCCGTTTCATGTTTCAATGTTGAAATGAGTAAGTACTGATTTCCTTCATTTGCAAACATCATATGATACTAAAATATTTTATGAATGTTTGATATACATACAGTATCAGAAAGTATTTATCTTGGGAATGGTGGTTTCATGAGAGCGTAAACATTTTATGGTGAAGTAGGTGGCGAATGCGCTGGCAGCGGGTTTCAACTTATAAATTAACAATTAACCAAGAAAAATGTTTGTAGTGGACTGAACTGTGACGTCAAACCATTCCCGAATTCACTTAAAGCACACACACAAAATTCCATCAAAATTGGTCCAGCCGTTTGTATAGGAGTTCAGGGCCGTTGATGCACAGAAGATTTTTTATGTACGAATATACTTATTTAACACAATAAGGTGAATTATAATGATTGAAAAAATAATTGGTAGGCTGGCTCGTGCCCTGGACCTAGGGGTCCACCCAGCCCCACCCATGTGATGGCCATGAGCATAAGATATGGAACACTATATGAGGCCGTGAAAGGCTGTGAGTAAAGTACTCTGTAAAGTACAAAAATTACGTGCACTTGGATGTGATTCTAATTTCGTCAGTATTTCTCATACTAAAAAAAGCATGTGTTCTGTTTTCGATTCATTGACTTTCAGTTCATTAGATAAGAACCATCGTTCTATATGCTCTTTTTCAGTTTCGACTGTGGAAAGTAATTAAATTATTTCCTGAATGTAAAAAATAGTATAAACTTTGATAGTGGAGATGAATAGGGCAAGTCATTCATAAACACAAGAAAAAGCAGTGGTCCTAAAACGGACCCTTGATGGACATCGTATATTGTATATTGAGTCAAGAAGATTTTTCATTTTGGAAAAGAACGAACTGGACTCGGTTTTCTAGGTAAGATGCGTCACAAGCCGAACGCATAGGCCGATCGTGCCTCTCTTGTTTCTCACTCTCGCTTGTTCGCTCGGCTCAGGCGGAACGTGACAATGAGTCATACTTTTTCGTGCATGCAGCCGGCGTTCATCAATTTACAAGAAGTTTTCACGTCAAAACTATTATTGTGTCCTTCCTGATTTTTTCCAAACATACCCAATAAGAATGTCATCAATAAGCCTTAGACAATATCGAATGACAGGTAATATCTACAGAAAGGGAACTTTTATTGCGATATGAATTTTATGGATATTACATGGTATATATGTGTATGAAAAACACGCATTGCAGTTACATTTTCCTCAGTGAACGTCTTCTATTGCTCCCGAGGGCGCAGATGGGATCAATAATACCGGAATTGTACATTTACCAGGGGCACAATATGTTCCCATAAAACGTTTATATTTCACTACCAAGGGCAATTCCATTAATTTAATAAACTTCTTGAGTGTACGGAATTTTACGAGGCGAACTGCTGTGAATGACCGGTTTTTCAATTACAAAATGGATTACGGGAAGAGAACAAATGAAAACCTTCTCAACAGTTCTTGTAAACTTTGGAATTATTAAGTAGAGTGGGAATGAATTATTTGGAAAATTAAATTTGGGAAATCGTCGATGAAGTACAAAGAGTGGTAGATATGAAGGTTGTAATCTAACTGCATGCACTCCCGTGAAGGACGGGTGTATAATTTGTGGAAATTTAAATTAAATTAAATAGTAAAATGTCGAAGTACCGTTCTCTCCAAATATTTCCATCATGTAAAAAGCGTCCGTCAATGTTCGTCGTGGTATTAGCCAGGGAAGTAGTTGTTTTCTGTCAGATTTTTGCATCAAATTTTTCAATGGTAAAAATATTTGGAGAGAACGGTACTTCGACGTTGTCAATTTTACTATTTAATTTATTTGATTCTCTTCGGCAAAAATTCTCAAACTCTGTTCACTTCCTGGTGTCTTTGCTACTGAGGATTACAAAATGCACTCGTTTTCTCAGAAAACCTGATTGAATTTCAGGCTCGCGATAACCCGCCACTGCTATTTCCGGCAGGGCCAAAAATTAAATGTGTTTAATATAATAAGTGAGTATCTGAGTACCCAAAATGTGTTTTATCCCACTTCACATAACCCTTCTACAATATTTACGGAGGATCCGAAAGTCATGGATATTTTAATTGAATTGAAATAATTAAACTAGGAATCAGTAGCCTCTTTGGACCATATGCAACGATTTTAGACTAGTGAGACAAGTCTCACTTATACATGCCAGAGAAAAAACTGAGTTTTACTTCCTTCAGTAAACGTTGAAAATAATTGCTCATACACATCCTACATAAAAAATTAAGTTTGTGATTTCAAGCTCGAGGTTTGCGCTTCTTAATGGTGTTATAAACATATGCAGGATATAAGTAAGCAATTATTTTACAGAAGAGAATGCCGGGTTTATGGGTAAGTTGAAAATGAGGCAGGAGTAAAACAAACCTTTTTTTGGCATGTATAAGTGGGACCTGTCACATTACTCTTAAATTGTTGCATATAGTCCAAAGACGGTATGGGTTGCTGCTTTAATATAAAAATTCCATATTCTCTAAATTATTCATGATTTTCGAATCATCCGCAAATATATCCGTTTTTAAGTACTCAAATACTCGCATATTATATTTGCATGAGAATGTAGGAGTCTTCAGAAACGATATGAACTTTTTCTTTTCCTTCTCCGATCATTTTTAGCAGAATTATGACCAATTCAATATTGGGCTCCGTCAGAACTTCCAGGGACGGGTAAGCGTGAACCTGAAATTTAATGTCGGCGTTCCATCATGTTTTCTGAGAAAACGAGGACATTAGATAAAAAATTACAAGAGATCATTTTTATGGAGTATTAAATTGTCTTTCATCTTGTTCAGTTGTTTTTCCAATAATTCATATTCATTACATCACAGCAAAAATCTCTTTATTTACTTTTAAACGAAAAAAAAATATGTTCCACCCCTGGAATTTCGGTAAACAAGTTTTTTTCATGTTTATCATGGTTCCAACAACTAGCATACCAAGTTTGGTGGTGCTACAATCGATCCTCGTCTGAAAACCCAATCGTACTGGATTAAATATGATATAAGGAATACTCATCATAGATACAGGGGTACGTTAAGCTGAAGTTAAATTGAAGGAATATTGAAATGAGTCGTGTTCAAGCTTTGTAATTGAATTGTCATAGCTCATTGTCAATAGTTGAGCTATACGTAGTACTTAAACAGTTTTGAATTGGTTCAGTACCCAACCTGAATTACGTTACAATGCAACAAAATGAATTCCATATAGGTATTTTATTTCCGGATATTACTAGACATCGATGTTGAATCCCTCCTTTCACCATTCCACTGAGTCCGTTTTGGAATTACTTCAACAAATCAGGTTCATTACGCACATTTTAACCACTCACTAATTATAAAATTAAATAATAAGGTTAGTGACGAGGCATTTACTGGACTAAGTGCTTTCATCTTTTACAATGAATGTGCACATTTTATGGAGGAGTTAAATTCATATTGCTTTGGGAAGACTTTTACAGAGTTGCTTCAATCTCTTCAAAAAATTAAAACAAATTTTTCCAGCATACATTTTTGTAATCATGGATTTGTTTGTACTGGATTTTTCCAGTATTGGAAACTAAATTTTTGTTCAATTTTAATTACGTTCATTGTGACATACCTATTTCGGGTTCAGATGAAAATATCATTCAAGAGTCAACGGGATGCTGTTATTTGATAAAACTTTGATAATTACGCCATTTATTTTAGTTATATTGGGTATATTTTGTTGGATTATGATTATGATTAGGATTATGATTAGTCAATTTTGAGATGGCTTTACTCATGACATTATGTATAACTGAAAATTCAAAAAAAAGAGTTAATAATTTTCATTTTATGGTTACTTGATGGATATCCATAGTTATGACACTAAGGTAAAAAACGACTAAAATTTCCACAAAATTTATTGTCTTTGCGACATGTTTCGATACACAGTATTTTTTTCAGCTGACTGATTTGATAAATAAAATACAGGATATAACTGTTTCAGATAACGCAAAATTAATATAATTTGACGTTCAAAATCTTTTCCCTAGTATACCCCCGCAAGATACAATACTCTTAGTCGAAGGTTTACTAGATAAAAATCATGTTAACCCGGTTATTAGACCTTCTGTCGATATGTCTTGAACAAAATTATTTTCAATTTGACAATAAATTACTCTTCATCTGAAGTATTGATCATGGGAAATCCGCTGAGTCCTCTACTGGCAGATATCTTCATGGACAATCTTAAAAAAACGATTCATAAGCATCCACTCTCTAAACAGTTTTTGTATTGGTACAGATATGTAGATGACGTTATAGTTTGTTTTAAAGGCACCAATAGACAATTAGACACCTTTCATAAATATATTAATACTATTCACCCAAACATTAAATTCACAATAGAAATAGAAGTACAAATTTCAATTATTTTTTTAGATTTGACAATAGGTAAAGCCAATAATAAACACCACTTTGCTATTTTTCATAAACCTTCCCATACTGACATCACCATTCATAATAATTCAGTACATCCATATACACATAAAATATCAGCATACCATAGTACAGATTAGTAAATATTCCACTGTCCAAAGAAAATTTCAACATAGAATTAAATATTATAAAATAGATAGCAGTTAACAATGGATATCAAGTTAAATTAATAGAAAATATTCTTGCTAAAAAACTACATAGAAAGGCTATCCAGGAAGTGTACCCCGCTTTGAGGAACCTTGACAATAATTATAGAACTTTAACTTATTCAGGACCCGTCACGGAAAAAATAGCTTCATTTTTGCATAAGCAAAACTCAAGAGTAGCACATAAAACAGATAACACACTGGGAAGGTTTATCAAGAATAATAAAGATAAAACGCAGAAATCTGAAAAATCAGGAGTTTATAAATTGAATTGTGGATCTTGCTCCAAAGTATATATCGGCCAGACAGGTAGACCATTCAAAAGCCGCATACGTGAACACCGTGTGAATTATATAAACAATAAAGCACACTCATCATATGCCAATCATATTTTGGAGGAAGGCCATGACTTCGATGAAAACTTCAAAATTCTTCATGTGGAAAATAAGGGTGTTAGGCTTAATTATTTAGAATTTTTGGAAATTAACAAATTGAAAAATTCATCTTGTTTATTGAATGATCAACTGGACCTGAACGGTTCCCCTTTGTTAAATTCGTTCAATTGAGCGGTGGTTGTGTTTTGAGATTTCCAGGTAGGTTCATTGTTATGTCAATTTTATAAGTTGTATGAGTCTAGGTATTAGCGATAATTATAGGTAGTCCTTAATTATGTTAATGGGTAAGAAAGGTATTTAAGTAATTTCAATGAAGAATAGTTTAATGTACTACATTCGCTTGAAAAAGATACTGTGTATCGAAACATGTCGCAAAGACAATAAATTTTGTGGAAATTTTAATCGTTTTTCACCTTAGTGTCATAATATTTTTCATATAAGTAAAGAATATTTTTAATATACTTATTGATTTTTGATGAAGCTGAAGCTATAATGTTGGTACAAACTAACAATGAATTAGTGATTATATTTGGTCCACAGCCAGTTTTTGAATAGAACTTTGAGAAAAAAAATGTTCCGCACGCGTGCATCTATTGAAAGTGGGGAAAATTCCCGGGAAATCTCGGAACATCAATAACTTGGAAGGGGTTGGAGCTTTCGATATTATATATAGAAACAAACTTGTAGAACGTAAAAATCTCCATAAAAAAGGTAATCGAATGTTTTTTAGAAATCGTGAAGCATCTTCAGCATAGACTAAACCTATGCTGAAGATGCTCACCGCAGTTGTGAGCGAAACGTCCAAAGAAACCGCCTCCAGGGAGGTGAACCGACCACGGCCTCAAAGCCCGGAAACCATTCTTCACGATTTCACTTCCGGCCGTGAAAGCCTTCACTCTATGTTTTTTTGAAAATTCGTTTGAGAGATAATTAGCTCGATAACCTGGGTGAAACGTTCTTGCACGATTATCATCAAAACTTGAATATAATCTGGAAAACACCATGTTTCTAGAGTGTCATGTCATCACAATGGTCGTGGAATTCGGATATAACTGTAAGATACGAACCAATGTAACAGCAAGGGTTTTAACGAATTCCAATTTTTTTAATTTAGTGCTCACTGGTGTAGAGAAAATGAGAAAGTTTTGTCATTATCATTGAAATACAAATGTTCCGGTATGGTCAAGCTATTCATAGGATAATAATATGGTATTTTTATACAGCTAGGAAATTTTAAATTAGTTAATAGTAATTTTTTTCAATTTGCCGCCATACCAAGCGATCACGTGACATGTGTCAAAATCGATTTTCAGGTTATCGGACATGCACAAACTTTTCCCAAGAATATTTTTTCTAATACTCTAATAATAAACTTGTTTCCCATATGGTACATACTTTTTGGCGGTCACTGTATGAGGGGGTTTCTGGGTATCGATAGAATTTGCTGAAATTTTAGTATGTCACGCCAAATGTATATTAGAATAATAATTGCATGCTACGAGACCACGATAGCAATTGCTTTAGTTGATATACAGAGTGTAATAAAAAATATAAGGGGATTTATAGGTATCGACAAATTAGCTGATGACTCAGTATGTTATACCAAAGCTATATGAGATTGATAAATAAATACTGCGCGATCAGGATAGCAATTGCATAAGTTGATATACAGGGTGATATAGAAAATATAAAAGGGTTTCTTCAAAATAAATGAAATAGTAAAATCGACAATGTACGAAGTACCCTTCTCTCCAAATATTTCCACCAGGGGAATAATATGAGGCAAACATCTGAAAACAACTACTTGCCTGGTTAATACACTGAATTACATCTGATAAATATTTGTGCAATGTTCTTCCAAGAAGACCCAGTTGCAAATGCTTATTGTGATTATACAGCAGATTATCCTTCACTTGGCTGGAGAAGACCCATCAGATGATAAAGAGGGTGCAATAAGCGATTTTGATATGATGGCTTGTAACTCGACTATTGAGATCGAAAAGCAAAATTGACATCTATGAAGGAATGCCTTTTGGTGGTAGTTCTCCCTTGCGATTTTCAGAAAAACTGCTGACTGGAGAAACAAATATTAGAAAATAAATATTGAGCATTTCCGTTTAGTGAATAATAATATACAGAGTGGGCCATTGAAAACGAAACAGCGGCTCTGTAGGTCGACAGAACCGAGTTATATAAAAACGCTCGGACACGTCAACCACATTTTCGAGGGGGACATCGTTCGCGATGAAATTCACCCGAAATACATTCCATCCCTCGGAGCTGTGACTGCCACCCCTAAATTTTTAAATGGCAACATATGGCAAGTGATACCTCATTTGAAAGGTATTTTCCTTCTTAATATCAAACAACGAAAATAAATCAATTCCATCGATTCGTTTTCGAGATATAGGAACTTGAAGTTGGGAAATCACTTTTTATTCACTCAATCAATAAAAACAATATCTGATAAAGCAACTGTCGCAATAATTATTATTGTCAATGAATTAAATGTTCAAACTGTCTACCACCCATTTCCATACAATAGTACAAGTTCTGCTCAAAATGAGACCTCACATTTCGTAGCATTTCCGGCGTTATTCGACGGCATTCTTCAATAATTCTACGTCGTAGTTCTTCCAGAGATTCTGGTTCGGTTGCATAGATTTTGTTTTTCAAGTGACCCCACAGGAAAAAGTCGAGTGGGGTTAAATCTGGAGATCTGGCTGCCCACTCTATAGCGCCTCTTCTTCCAATCCAACTTCCAGGAAACATTCTATCCAAAAACGCCCTAACAGGCTGTGCATAATGTGGAGGTGCCCCGTCTTGTTGAAATTTCAAGTGGTCTTCATGGTAACGATTGTCATTTTCAATGATGTCTACTAATTGTGGATAAACAAATTCATTCAATAATTCCAAATAAGTTTCTCCTGTCAGGTTACCGTCGAGAAATACTGGTCCAATCAAACGGTCCCCAAAAATACCGGCCCAGACATTGAGTTTTTCGGTAGTTTGAGTATGGACTTCGTGGAAAACATGTGGATTGGCATCTGACCAATAACGACAATTATGACGATTCACAGTCGAATTCAAAAAGAATGTAGACTCATCAGAAAAGCAGATGTTGAAAAGAAAATTCTCATCAGCATCTATTTTCGTAGTCATAATTTCACAAAATTCCTGTCGCCTATCAAAATCATCTTCATTCAATTGGTGTACCAAATGTATTTTGTAGGGGTGAAGTTTATGATGTTTCAGGATTCGGCGGATACTGGTTCTACTAATATTGGTAACACTTGCCAATTTCCTTGTGCTCAATGTTGGGTCTGCATGAACTTGTCCTAAAAGTGCAACTTCAACAGGTTCATTTCTCACAGGAAATTCACGTTCTGGGTCTCGTTTCTTGTTGGCTACTGATCCAGTTTGACGAAACTTTTGCACTAATTCTAGAACGTATTTTCTAGCAACAAGTTTATCTGGATGCGTTTCACTGAACAAATTAGCTGTACGGTTACCGCACTCATCATTCTTGAAAAAAATTGTTATTATTTCAACTCTTTCCGCGATCGTATACACCATTATTGAGGAAATATTCAGCAGCTGTAATTCACTCTAATGTCGTTCAATCAACGATCAGTTTGACATTGCCAGACGTCCAAAATTGCGATTTGGCGAAAAAAAATTATCGCATACGCGCATTGGAGTCGAATTCGAGAAAACGTCTTTTTATCGATTCTCAAGAACTTTAACATTTTTACGATCAAGTAATTGAAGATGAAATAAGAATTTGAAACGGAATTGCATGTTATTTGTTGGTAAACAGTTAGATCATTTAATTCCTTGACAATGATAATTATCTTTAAACAGTTGCATTGTTAGATCTTATTTTTATTGATTGAGTGAAAAAAAAGTGATTTTCCAACTTCAAGTTCCTATATCTCGGAAACGAATCGATAGAATTAATTTATTTTTGTTGTTTGATATTAAGAAGGAAAATACCTTTCAAATGAGGTATCACTTGCCATATGTTGCCATTTAAAAATTTAGGGGTGGCGGTCACAGCTCCGAGGGATGGAATGTATTTTGGGTGAATTTCATCGTGAACGATGTCCCCCTCAAAAATGTTGTTGACGTGTCCGAGCGTTTTTATATAACTCGGTTCTGCCGACCTACAGAGCCGCTGTTTCGTTTTCAATGGCCCACTCTGTATATGTCCAATTGAATAATTATGGCTGAACCTACATATAAAATCAAATATGTACCTCCATTGACCGGTACAATTTTTACTTCAGCATGAACAAAAAATAGGTAATTCGAACTACCATTGTCACATTTGATTTTTTTCTCGGATGTATTGATTCATAACTTGAGCATAAAAAAAAAATTGGATCATAACCTATGCAATAATGAGAAAAAGTACTCTCATCCCAGTATTCATTTACTCAAAAATTATATAGCTAACTCCCATTTGGTAAAATTCATTTTATTCCATTCCCATTATGGTAATCCGGTTTGAAATCATAGTCCACAGATTCAATGGAATATCTAAATTGGATACCTCCAAGCAAGGGGCTAATTTATATTTTTCCTGTGATCGTGCTGTGCAAGGAATTCCTATTGTTTCAATAAAATACCGTCACTGGGAACTTTTAGTAATCATTGTTAATAATAGGAACCTGATTTTGACACATTTCTATTCCATCGTGGATTGCCGTGAGAAAACAAAGTATTTTTACTAGATTTGCATTTGACAGCTTTTCTGTTATTGCTAGTCAAGTATTTGAAAGTGATAAAATGCATACAGTATCGGAAAGTTTTCATCTTGGGTATGGTAGTTTCATGAGAGCGTAAAGAATAGCTTGCTATATGTTGAGAGAGCATTACAAGTTCTCCTCTATTCGCTCAAGGAAGGAATATCGAAGTGAGCTGTTAATTCGTCGGGTGGGTTAACAGATAAGCGCACAGTAGTGCGTCTCTCTTATTAATGTGGTATTATCATATCATTGCGTTCCTTGTTGCTCGCGTAGATTTCTATCTATACCCCAGATGAAAAGTTTCCGATACTGTAGAGTATTTTGAATAAGTACCGTTCGAATAGATAATGCTGAATTATTGTTACATACGTAACAAGACGTTTCGTCTTTTTTATAGAATAGATGCTATTAATCTAGAAGATAATATCAATCTTAGAAGGAATGAGGTATCTTTTTTATTGAAGTACAGACTACGATTTGGATTGTATAATGCATAATTACTCCAGATTCCAATATATGTTTGGCCTGTAACAATAGATTAGTGCAAGAAATGGAAACAGAAGGTATAAAGCTGCAATTGGTATGGAAGTACTAGCACAAATATTTAGGAAATATTTTATTTATGTCCGTAACTGTACAATTAGATTAGAATTGAGTGCTCGCATAATAGGTCAGGTGTAACATTCAGCAAATTCTATCGATACCTAGGAACCCCCTTTTATTTTATAATACACCCTGTATATCAACTAATGCAATTGTTATCATTGTCGCATAGTATACCATTAATAATCTAATACACCTTCGGTGCATACTAAAATTTTAGCAAATTATATCGATACCTAGAATCCCTCTTATATGTGTGCCTAGTCCTGAGCAAACCAGATATAACATTTATTCCCAACTTATATTGGGCCTAAATAAATCAAGTATTCCGCTGTTTTTTCAGAGGTTTTAGAAACATATTCTGAATGTTCAGTGCCTTGGCAATAAAATGACCAGTACGCTTTTACAGAAATCTCCACTTTGATATTTTTGTCGATTGTGAAATGAAAATTAGCGAACTTAAAAACAACGGGTACAGAAAACTTGATTCAGTTAAATTCAGTATAAATTGGGAATGAATGTTATATTAGATTATTTCAAATTGGACCTACTGAATCATTGTGCAAAGTCGACTTGTCGAGCTAATTCGATAGGAAGGCGTAAAAAATAATTATTTCACATTCGAATATCAAATTCAACCAATTCTACTGACACCTGCCAACTATATACGATAATTGTTGAAGGATTTTCCTTCAAAACACCGTTTAGTTTATGAATTTTTGGCGGCAATTAATGGAGATACAGATATTTTAGTCGAGCGTCGGGGTAAATCTTATGGTATCTCGAGTTGTTCGCACGAGAATCTGTTGATATCAAAATTATTAATCATTATCTCTTATAGGAAGCTATTTTCGGAAAAATATAAAAAAATCTATTTTTATAAAGATTTCTACAAGTTTGTTTTTATATCGAAATTTCCTACCCCTTCCAAGTTATTGATGGAAAATCGATTTTCCGAGTTTTCCAGTGAATTTTCCCCACTTTCTATTGGTGTTTACTTGCAGAACATTTTTTTTCAAATACTCTTCAAGAACTGCCTAGGTGCCAAACATTTCTATTGGATTCAGTGTCAGGTTAATATGTACAAAATCTGGTACTATTCTCGAATTTGTACGAATACTTTTCTGTTCCACACCAATACACATGAAATATGTATGTTCTTCTCTCTTTTTCATGAACTATTTGAAACCGAACGGTTCGAGAATAGATCACCTGGGGTGCTATTCTTGACCGTTCGCAATGATAACGTGGACTCGCAGCCTCACATTCTGATGTTCTCTGCAAGGCACTGGAATGCTATTAGTAACTCAGATTGTAACAATACGATCACTCGTTCATATTGCGAATGGTCAAGAATAGCACCCCTGATCTTGAATAATTACGTATACTTTCAAAACTTCAATGAATGTATCCAAAGGTTGGACTTGCGTATGAAGATGGCCATTTAATGTTGTGCATAACCTTCACTTATAGAGTATCAGTGACACGTATAGAAATTTGTACTTAGTGTTAAAACCAAAATATCACAGTGGCCAGGAATGGATTGGGAGACGATAATCAATGATGATAGGAGTGTTCCTAAGAGTTTGATTGTCCCAATTCCACTAATAGTGAAGTACTCACTGTTTGAATATATCCAGATTAACATTTCATATGAATTCATGTTTTTTTTTTTCGGAAATCGAAAAATTGATAAAATTACATGTCTATATTGCTTCAATAAGAAGACCTATTGAATTCGTTCAACGCCTGATATATAGCAGGTTTACATACCTAATGTTGTGGAAAAGGACAAGGAGAAATAAGTTTCGTAGCAGTATACTAAAACCCATAGCAAATTCATTCGAAATTGCCTATATCTACTAGTCCAGTCAGTTCAGCAATTTGCAAACAGTGTACCACAGTAATTTTTTTTTCAATACTCTAATAATAAACTTTTTCTCATATGGTACATACTTTTTGGCGATCACTGTATAAACTAGTTGAGATTGGTGTAACTAAGAGGTTCTAGGAAAATGACACTGTTAACCCCTAGCAGGTCATTAATTTCCATACTGATGACAGAAATTAGCTATTTAAGATGAATCCATGAAAGTTTGTCGCCCTTGATAACGACTATAGATTTTGATAGCTGAAACGTCGCGACTTTTGAAACAGCAGATGATTATTTTTTTTTTCTTTTCAGACAACGAACAATTTTACTCAAATTTTATACATCTGAAGCGTTCTGGTTACCCTCATTGGATCCTGTAAAAATACGAGGTTCAAACTATAAATATTGGAAATGGCCCTAAACTGTCTCTCGAAAGAGGAATGAATCTCATGTGTTGAAAATTCACCTCGAATATCCCATCAGTTGAAGAGACAAGAGCAGAGTAGAAATATAGTGGTATCAAAAATAAAACGGGGTTTTGTCTTTGATGTGTTCCTTCCTCCATAATTGAAAACCAATATTTATTTTATTCTCCTGAACCGGAAATTGCCAATTACATTCATTCTCCGTGTGTGTACTCTACCTCGTGAACTCATTTATTTTGCTTTGTACGTCGACACAAATTTTCGTAAACTTTATTTGAGTTTCCCTATTTAAATATGCATTTTTCGGGGCATTTACATACATATGAGGCCCGAATGATGGTCCGCATTTACTTTGAATTTTAAATTTGCATGTAATCATATTCGAAACTAAATCAGTGCATCCTGAAACTCTGAGCAAAGTCGATTCACTGCTAACTTTGATGATAAGGTGGAAAAGTTTTCTGTGTTGTTTTTTTTTGTTATCGTGGCTCTGTATTTGGAATGATCTTAGTTCCATTGATAAAACATTGGTTGCCTTGATAACTTGTCCATTCTCTCATTGTTTTCAGAAATTAACTAAATTGGATTGGTGTCAAAACAATATACCATCAGCTTTTCTGTATTGTACTTTATTTATCTTCAGTAATGCCTACTTTATTTAGAAACCAGATATCCTGCCATACCAGGATGGCCCATTGCCGTAATCCTATACAATAGGAAAGATTGGGTCGAAAATCCATCAGAAAACAACTACTTTACTGGCTAATACCACGACGAACGTTGAATTTCATCCAATGAATTTCCGAGCAGAGTTCCTACAAGGCTATCTTCGCAATTGATTTAATCATTGTGATTTTTCACTATTTTGACGTTAATGATGAAAGAAAATTTGCTATTTCCTTCTTTTTTCTCCTAAATATTAACATTCCAGTCGCATATTTAAACAATTTATATTTTTCTCTCCTTTGCCTTAATAAATGAAAAAGAGACTATTTCTTGAGTTTCCTTTGTAAGTTAAGTGAATAATAGAATCAAACCAAATATTACTGAATTAGTAGAACCAATCAGCTCTGAACCAGCTAATTAAGTGTGCGTGTTCTATAAATTAAAGTGTATCTGCTCGTCACCCCAGAGAAATAAACCAACCGGACCATAGAGACAAGCGAATGAGTATAGACTAGGTAAGTATGTTTTATTTCCTGAGGTACATATATGATATCACATATGACAGCACCTCCTGAGTCGGCAATGTTGTATTTAAACCCTTATTATCTATTTCCCGAATTGATTTATTGACCCAAGAGTTAGTTCCATCCCAATATTTTTCAAACCAGAATCCATGTATGTTATCGCCAACCTGACATACAAGATATATACTAGTTAAAGTAGAGGGGTGTTCAAGCGTTGAAAATGGAACTTAACTCCTATTGAATATACGCCAGGCATAAGCTAAAGTATTAGTTACTCGAGTTAGTCACACATATGTTCTTTATTCACCCCATAAGGAGCACTGTTATACTTGGGGTGACTTATGGATTCGGTAGACGATGACATTTATCCTTTTCACGTCCTTGTACTGGTTTTCCCACGAGTTGTTCTTTATAACAACGAAAAAACCTTTTTAAAAAGGGATTACCGACAATTGGACGCGGTCAATTGGGCGCACGAGAATTGGACTCGGAGAATTGGTCGCGGCGACAATTGGACGTCGCCGACAGTTGGACGCGGCAACAGTTGAACGAGGCAACAGTTGGATGCGGCGACAATTGGACACTGAGACAACTGGTCGCGAAGTATTATTAATAAAAACAGTTTGTCAAAATAAAAAAATTACATATTTAATAATAAAAACAGTTTGTCAAAATAAAAAAAATTACACGATGTAGACTATTTACACTTGCAATTGAAAATTGTGTGCAATGCCTCGCAGGTACTCTAAAAGTGGTCTGTTGTAATCAGCGATTCTTATTGTAATCACCACATTTCCAGATTATTTTTTCTTTGCTTCGACAATACGCTCTTTTTGTGTAGCATTGGGTTACCCCTTTCACTTTTCACAAAGTCAAGAACCATGTTAACACTAAAACAGTCTTATCACTTATGAAAATTGAAGTATTAGATATTTGAATATATAGGCCCCAAGTAATTCTGTGAAGTGTTTTAATTTTAATTATACCTAATCCCTTTATTACCTGGTGGACCATATTACCTATATTACATAATGGTCCCCCCTTAGATTTTGAAATGGTTTTTATTTATTGTTGAAATAAGTTATCACTTTGTACCTATAAGTATTTGTACTTATACCTCATTATAGATATAAGCCCTGTATTGCATATTTTATACAATAAATTTCATTGGAATTATAAAATTATTTTTATTTTCGCATGCGCCCAATTGTCGCCGCGTCCAATTGTCGCCGCGTCCAATTGTCGCCGCGTCCAATTGTCGCCGCGTCCAACTGTCGCCGCGTCCAATTATCACATGCGTCCAAATGTCGCGCGTCCAATTGACTGTGACCAATAGTCGTGTGTCCAATTTTCCACGTCCAGTTGACGCGACACCTTTAAAAAGACATGTTATATTCTTGAAGATTTTGCAGGCTTTTTAGTTCAGGAATAAAAAAAATTGCATCAGTTCTCTTTTTCGAATTTCGGTGTTACCTATTTATGATTTTGCAATAATTTTTCAATGAGTCAGACAGACGTAAGTATAACAAATAGTGTTCTCCTTCCATATGGATTGCAACTTGTAGGTGTGCTTAATTGATCTGTTCTTGAGACTAGTCGATGAATTATAACGTCACCTCTATGATCAATCGAAATTTCGAGAATGTTGCGTATCAATCATCAATTTTGTTACGTTGCGCTAAACAATAAAGCACATTATAGAAATAGGTCAATTACTAACCAACGTAACAGCGAACGTATGCATTTTCTACTTCACAAATAATAAATCAACTTTTTTCTTTGAAATGCTATTTTCCCATTGTCGCCGTGTTGTTATTTATGGGGGAAAGATAATTCATTTTATTCAAAGCTGACGTTGAAAAAATATTCAAAATAACAAGGAATGGTTGCATTCAAAACCATAAATCTTTCATACAACATCGTAATTGATTCCCATCGATGGAGGAAACAAGTATGATTTAGTGATCATATGTTATCTCCGTTCTCGGTGTTGAGTTTTTTCATCTACGTACTATGTGCTGGTACCGTGAAAATCATTGTTCTAGTCCTTACGGGGAAATGTCATTACCACCTACAACGCTTTTCTTGTATACTCTCATAAAATTAATGCCGACAGTGTGGTTTGTACTACAAGATCCTCCAAATATTTTCAGATGGTAAGGATATAATTTTTGAAGACGCAAATGTGATTATAAAGAAATGTCAAATAAACATAATACGAAAGAAAACGATTCTTAATTTCGGATAACTATTAGTTTGAGCAATGAATTTTTTTGACAATATATTTCCTTGCTTAACAACCAATCAGTGGATTTCAAATTTTGAAATTCAGTCAATAGAATCGGAACTACAGTGAAAATATAGCTTGTCGTTGTATTTTCACGGTGATAAACCTGCTTAGTTTTTGTTTTACTATCTGTCAAGTGAAAATAATGATTTAAATTATAAACGTCAAATTTATGTGTTTTGACTAGTTATCTTTATTTATCAATATGAGCGATCGTTGGGGACAAATGTTCATTGTTATAATAGATGAGACAGTGGAAAAGAGTATTCCGTTGAATACGGCTAGAAGTAAAGTATCAATTACCAGATGACACGATTTTTCTTTATTTCAAATCGATATATTGTCGTCCTAAATATAAAATTCGTGGTATGATTAAACATGATTTTTTGGAATATCAATTCATTGGCAATCCCAACGCATGAAAATATAACTCGTCCTGCGGACTCGTTGTATTTTCAGCTTTGGGATTGCATTCATTAATATTCCAAAATATTATGGGTAATAATCATACCACTTATTATATTACCCCTGAAAATAAATAAATTAGGTTTATGATAATATAAACTTCATTTAGGTAGATTTAGATAGGTATGAAATCTAGATAAGTACTTGTTTACATTAAAAATAAACATTGAAATTGTATAAAAGTACAGTGTGACTCACGGTCGATGGAAGGTTAGACGTTTATGAAAAACCTACGCAGGATTTTTCTGAAAATTTCACATATTATTATTATCTTACCTGTTCTATCGATCAAAGCTATGTTCAGTATTGCGACCTTAACGCTTCTATAAAATAGTCTTAAGCAAATTAATTTTTTTGATTTTTTTTTAAATATTTACAATATAATGGACAACATTTCGTTTTTCGTTTACAATTCTGTTATTTTCTGGACTTTTACATGTTACAGCAAAGTGAATCTAGCTTTCTACCTAGTAGAACGAGATAAAAAGCTGTCTTTCAGTACATGTTCTCTTGAAACTTGGAGCTATAGTTATTAAAATTATTTTGTATTCTATCAAACCACCTCTTGTTCATTGCTACTCATTCAGGATACATTTGGTTACATTTTCTGCAATTTCTGGAAATAATTTAATCACATTGTTCGTGTATAATATAAAATTTCATGAGAACTCTGTTTGAATAATCAATATCTGCATTAATTTTGAAACACGGTCAATACATATTTATAAATAACTTATGGAAGTCACCAAACTGTTATAAGCTTGATATTTCCACGACTACCTAGTTAAATTTTTTAAAAAAACATTTTTTCCAAAATAGCAACTTTATTAAGAAAACTTCATGATTTATGTATAGGGACATGATATGTCATCTAGAAGCATTTTATATAATAGTAATTTCAGCACGCCCTGTATGATATGTATAAAATTGACTTTATGTTTGTCCAAACTACCATCAAAATGTCAAATTTTTATGAAATGAGAGTCCTAGTTTTCTATTCAGTTTTCTATACACAAAATAATTTTTATCTCGAAAACCGATAGAGAAAGGTAGAGGGCATTATCGAGGGCATTATTAACAAAAAAGTATTATAATAAGAAGTCGATTCTGGAAAATTGGTAATATACAAGCAGTAAAATTGTAATGCAAAAATAATTTAGATCGCTAGGATGGGTAAGGAATTACAGATAACATGCTGAAAGTACAGTATCCACAGACAAATGTAGCCACGAGTGAAGAATTAATCGTAGCAATTCAAAACTCGGCACATGACTTCTTGACATCATGTATTGTTGAAAAAAAATTGTTTACCAAAAAAGTCAGGGGTGGAACCCAAAAAAATGTTTGTTTCAAAGAATTATAGATTTTTGCTGTTGTTTTGGAAAGTATAAGATTCATCAAGAACCAATTTCAACGAGGCCAAAGATGATTAAATTCTCCACAAGAAATATACTTAGTAATTTCTCACAATATACGCTCGTTTTCTCAGAAAACCTGATTGAATTCCGATATTAAATTTCAAGATCGTGTCAACCTGTCACTGCCATTTCCGGCAGGGCCGAAAATTAGATTTGTCATAACTTTGCTAAAAATTGAAGTAGAAGGAAAAGAAAAAAGTTATATCGTTCCTGAAAACTTCTACTTCCTCATGCAAAAATAACATGTGAGCACCTATCTAAATACCAAAAATATGTTTTATCCCACTTCACATAACCTTTCTTTCTTAAGACACTAAGGTAAATTAGTGAAATTACTAAATTAAAAAAAAAAGGTTTATCATCATGTAGAACATTTTTTTGTAAATACTTCATTGTTCGAGATGGATTCAATGTTTTCTTCAATGGCAGTATCCATTTTTGTTGGTGCAAATGTATAGACAACTAATGATAAATTGACTTGTCATAGGTACTATCATCAAAATTTTGGCATACATTATTCCAGGATATTTGAAGGATTTTTGTTTATTATGGTTGATCTATCAACCAGCATTGTTAATTTGAATGAGGGGAGTAGATTTTGTAGCCTTCACAGCGCATCTTTGAGAAATTTCTCCCAAACCAAAAATCATAGAAACGTTTAATGCTGGCAGTTATCGCTGCACCACTGCTGTTCAATGATGTCACAAAATATTTGCGTGTCACGTTACCTACTCGTTTTGATGATTTACGTCTGTGCCAGACGTATTGATTTATTCTTTTTTTCAATCGATAATGGCCCAAGAATGCCGTATCTAATGCTACACGTTGCGTTTCAATCAACCAGCAAATATTAAAAAGAAAACGAGTCTATGACAAACTTGAGAATGAGTTATTATATTAATTTATGATAAGGCATTGCAAAACATCCGTTTTTCTCAGTGGAATAGCTAATATCAAATTGTAACCGTAATTTTTTCAACGTGTAATTGTTATGTTAAATACTGTACAATATGTCACATGGTAACGTGAGAACTCAATAAAAAAGTGAATGCTTCAAAGGAAATGTACAGCATGCTCCATAATTTATTCTATCAATACTGCATTTTATTACCACTTTATGCAGTATTAATGACTTGTGTCATTTATGAATATAATTTTTATTTCCGCAGAGCAAGAGATAGTGCACAGAATGTTCGGGAAATTGTTTACACTACCTGGAACGCTTTTCTCAATATCAAGTTGATGAATTAACGATCTCGAGGAAGACGTAAAATAGTATTATGTTACACCTAAGGTATATTGGAGTAAATTTGCATTGTACCCGGCTATGATAGGAATTGTGGTAGTTGATATACATCCAAGCATTGTGACAAACACAGTTGTCCTGTGGTATCGGTAAAGAGAGGTCCCAAAATGGATCGAAGGTGGCTGAACAATAACCACAGCAGTTACTGGGTGGTTAGAATATAATCAGTTTTTCATAATTTACAGGCTGCAGTGAGTATGGACGAAATATTTAAGGAAATAGCTCTGGGATAATTTCAATATACCAGGAATTATTCTTGTTTACGCAACACTACTACATTTCCAATATGCAAACTTATTTTTGATATCTGGCTCACCGTGAATCATTCTCTCATTATAAACTAACTGTACTTCAATATTAAGGCTGGTAAAATAATATACTTCAAAAAGTAATTACCCAGCAACATAATAATTATACCAATATAAAAATTAGTTTCTGTGAGCCTATCGCATGACCGCCGTCCTAATAACATGGGCATTATCCATTAATGAAAAAATAAACTGGTTCCATTGTAACGTATAATCAAATATCCATCAGAGTTCTGTCAACAAAATACTGATTTCGTTTTTTCTTTTGCAGCCTTTCAATACTGAAATTTTCTGTGTGGCCAAGGTTTCTTCTACACGTTGGAGGATTTCAAATGAAGTTTGACTGCCACTACCACTTCCCTTACTCATAGTTTTACAGGGTAATTCAATTAGGGCACTTTTCGGAAGTATGAGAAAATTCCTGGAAATAAAGAAAAAACTACCCCCGCTAGCGATGCTTCATTTTCAAGAAATACTGAAAGGTAAGAACTGCATTTTGATATGAAAAGAGGGTTTTTGAACTACCCTAAGTAGCACACTCATACTGGGACAATATTGATACAATATTGTGAAAATATTGGAAAAATATTCAAATAACAATATTGATGAGAAAGTAATAGTGAATATTCATAGGTAATATCATAGGACCATGACAAATAGCCAGTTATTATTTTCTTTATAATTCTATCGGGAGTACTTTGTATTTTGACAATTAAATGAGAGCATGGATGAACATTAAAAGTCAGAATAACTCCCTACAGCTTCAGTTGGAGGGAGGATTTTATTATTATTTATTATTAATATTAGAACTTGCTGAAGCTGAGTTACTTGTCAAAAATGAAGCTTTAAGTCGTATACAAATCCACCGAATTATTTTTTCTGACCCTACCAGTCACTACGTTGTCATTGAAAAATAAAATAGTCTGAATAAATTCAAAATTAAATTTTACTCAGCAGATGTATTTTAACCGAAAACAGCAAAGTTGTATTTTTCGAAATACCTCCTTTACGACCAAACTTAATAATTTGAACGTATCCATAGCCCTCTATATTAAAAATTAAATATCAAAATAAAAAAAATATGGTCATAAAAAGTAACAAGTGGTCTAATATGGAGACAAAAAAGGTGAAAATATACCTGGTGCCTCATTTAAAAATCGAAAGTTTATATCACTTCCGGTGAGATCGGAAGTTGCACGTATCTGAGTCACTCGCCAGAAAATGCAGTTTTAGGTCTCATACAGATCCTCCAAATTTCATTTCAATATCTGCAAAACCAAAAAAGTTTCAGGGGTGAGCCACTTTCCGTGGACACCCGGTATAGATGAATATCATATTGAAAGTAAATGAAAATTTTTATAATATACTGAATGTCTTATTCGACATTTCCAATGGATGTGAGGTGAAAATGAACTACAATGCTTTCAACTGAATGAAATCTTCAATTTGAAACAATATGAAAACAAGAGTTAATTGAAAAATCAACTGTCTAAATGAAAATGCGGATTTTCACTTTCAATTTTTTTGTTTTCACTTAGAGTCCAGCGCGGCTTTAGCCGGGGAAGTATTTTTTTCGGTAAGAAAATACAAAAAAATCACATTTTTTAATTTCCATGGACGATGTTCCCCTTTTCAACTTTATCATGGGTTGACCAAAACCTTATGGGTCACCTTGTATAATATTCTGACGGCAGATGAATTGTTATGTCAATACCTATTTTGAAGGCTTCATGTATAAAATTATCTTTAGTCATTTATTCAATCAATTCACATTAGATTGCTTCACTCATATCAATATCGTGAAGAGACATTCATTGACCTAAGTATACATATGGAAAAACATATAAGTAATACCGGTACTTAACCGTCTACGTATTCAACGCTATCCACTACATTACAATGATAATCTATAATGTACTCGAAGTGAAATTAATTTTAACAAGGTATGCAGTATCTCCTGAAACAAAGAAAGTTTGCCCTGCTTCATTATGCATGCATAAGACGCTTTCATGATATAATATTGCATACGGTTTGTGGAATTATCAACGTTATTATTTGTCATGTCACAAACTCTTTTGTTAATGATACAGTAAACAGCTTACTTCGAATATATTTTGTGTTGTAAGCTGCAGTCTTATGTTTGCTGCAGCGCAGTTCATAGCAGAACCATTCCGCCTATACAAATGAACATGTTCATCTGTCTCTTCAATAAATAGAAACTACCCATACAATAAAACTACGTCAATTTCACCCGGGGCGCGTTTCGCCAAACTGAGTTAGCATCTCCAGGATCTAAACTTTCACCTTCATTGGAGTGTAAGATAGCAAAGAACTCATCAAGAAATAAGTTAGGGGGATTTCAATTCACCGAGTTAGGGAGATCTCAGTTCAACGAGAAGCAAATGGATGAGTTATTGGACTGCATTTGAGCATTGATCAAAGATTTTTCATCTGAAGAAACACTGCTATAGCTGCGGAAAACTGGACATTTTCAGAGGAGCTGCTGTGTGTAAGATCAAGATTCAGAATTCCAAGGAGAGAATAGCCATAGTTCACAGGGTCTCTTCCTCAGAGGAGGCTTGAAAAGTTGACCGCACCAAAATAAAAGACCTCAAACACCTGAGTCTACTTTTTCATACTTTTCCGTAAGATCCTGATCTCGAAAGTTGAAGAGAAACGGACTAAGTCTAATATTACGAGGCCACTAGAACACTACGGAACAAACAGAACCACAATTATTGGTATAATGCTTGTACACATTCAGTCAAGTCACATTACTATATTGGTTGTAGAAATAATGGATGTAGGAAAAAAAAGTGATATGCACACAATATTTTCGAGAAACCCTGAATATCATATCTCAAGAGAAGAATTCAGTTTATACAGGAATAAGTTAAACAGCGGCATCAAAAAGACACACACGAGACACTGTGTGCGAAAAAATATAAATGTTTCAGCTTTATGATAATATAAGCATAAAGGTACAAGCTTTATGAAATACAAAATGGTACGAAAAATAAAATGACAATACCTACAGTGTGTCCATAAAGTAACCCCCCTGTTAACTTTCGAAAGGAGTGGAATTTTATTTTGAATTTTTTTTTTGGTGAAATGGTAGTTTAAATGCTTTTTTGACAGTAATACAAATGTCTACCCTTCAAAATGGCAGCCAGACGCCATTTTGAAATAATTTCTTATACCCCATTGCATCCCATCAAATATTCTGTAGGTTTCAAATGTAGATTGTTCATAAATCTTCCTACTTCAAATGATTGAAAATGAAAATCGAAACATTTTAGTTCTGTTTCATTTGCTAGAATGTGCAATACATTTTTGCTCAACTCAACAAGATACATAATCTTATAGAGCTTTGTTTTATGATCTTCAACAGTTGTCAAATACAAATTAGATATGTATTTTTTGCCATGATACGTTCTTGACTGTGAAACAGTAGCACACTGTAACTGCATGCAGTAGTTGGGAAGGTGATAATACCGATTGTGAAAAGTTTATATTCTGCCAATCTAACGAATCCCTACCCTCCAAATGATATTCAGCTCCGAAACCGTATTTGAAATCCACAAGAAATTTTGCGTATTTGAGCTCAGCTTTGACTGATAATGTGTAAGGAATATTGATCCTGGATGAAGTGTTGGTGAAGTAATTCTTTGAACTCTGATGTTAAGCTTCAAATCTGAAAAAATAAAAACTTAATAAAAGTCAGGTTATGAAAATCCTCGTTTGATTACCTAATTTTCATAAGATAACTACTTTTCTAGAGAGCCAGATTATCTTTAACAGCAACTGGACTGTACCCTAGAACTACATAGTAACACTTACCTGACAGTATTATACCTATTATGTCAACAGTTTATTTTTCCACTGCACAATTGGGAAACCAACACAAACACAAGATACAAACTGCGACGCAAAAATATGTAAATGATGAAGCATGAAGCATCGCAAGATGGAATTCAAAATCCTAGACGTTATGTTGTCAGTTCAAAATATTATGAAATCTATTAAAAATGTTTTGAATGCTTTTCGAATTTAAATGCTTGCCTTTTATTTTAAGGAGACGTATTTTCAATAAAATTGGATAAATAAATTGCACCCTAGTAGTGAAGTGATATAAAGTTATTTCAACATGGACTCTTCTTAAAACAAATATAATACGGTCAACTCTGATAATTTCAATAGTGTGTCATTTTGAAAATAAAGCGAAAGCATATTCCACACAATTGGAAGTGAAATATTTAGTGATTCGTTAAGAAATCGATATAAAACTATTTATACACGTATATCAAATATTATACATCTGCTACTTGAAATAATCATAACGATTTTTTCATTTTGGGACGATTTCTAGTCATTTTTAAAATGCATTATTTTTCTGAGTGCAGTTCTTATGGTTTGTTTTTTCCTATGTCATATGACGTTATATCAGGGACCAACTCCTGTACTACATATCTTCTGCCTTCATTTTACGTCAGTTTTATCTCAAGCTAAGAACACACTGCAAATTACTTATATAACAATTTTCATTTGACTCAATCCTTATTGTGATTCGGTTGGAAATTGATGTCTCATGTCTTATTGCATGTAGAATTCGCTTTTGATAAGTATCTGATATTGCGCGTAACTCCAACAACTGCCGATTTCTGATAATAAACTGGTTTGTTTACACAATAATTCAACATTCGAATACTCGAAGAATTACAATACAAATTGCGATAGAGATCAAGGAACATGTGAAACTGGACCACAATATGCGCAAGTTCTAGTTATCATCGAATTTTTAAGTATAAACAATCGATTATGTTCACGTTATTAAGAACGAAATTCTAATACACACCCACTATTTCAATTGGTACAATGCATTAGTGTAAATAACAATGAATTTATTACGGACTGTGCATTGTCCTGTTGTAATTACTGCCTCAAACTATACTGAATAAGCCGAGTGTAAAGTGTGCAGAACCGGATTTACGGGGTTAGGCTATTGTTTGTTCAGACCATGTAGGGATTGCATTAATAGGGATCACGAATGTCACTTCAACTAATTTCGAAAGAGGCAGTTGTTCAATTTGAGTGAAGCTAATGATGCGGACTGAATCAGAATTACCAATCATATATTTTACCTACGGCCACTGCAGAAAATAGGCAAAAACACACGACTCACAGCCTCAGTAAATAGCTCCTTACGCACGGTAAACAAATCGCACAGTTTTCATAAACAAAACGATATATCTCGGAAACGGCTCAATCGATTTGGGAGAAATTTTGTCCAACTTGCCCAACAATATCTCACTCCTGGACATTACCCAAACAAGCGAGCATCTTCACAGCGGAACTTTATGCTATCTGGCAATCATTATTATATATAGATACATGCAACTTTGACTCATACATCAATTGCTCCGATTCACTCAGTTCCGTCCAAGCACTACAAAAACCTTTTAGCAAACATCCACTTGTGCAAAGAATCACCGCCCAACTCAATTACCTCCAAACAAAAAGCAAAACCATCATTCTCATCTGGATCTCCAGCCATATTGGTATAGCAGGAAATGAAAATGCAGATATCGCAGCAAAATTAGCAACTCCAAAAGACGTCGATAAAAACATTCCCATAACTCCCAAAGACTGCAAGAATTACTGCAAGAGAGAAATATCAAAAAAATGGGACAATGAATGGAAAAACTCCGATTCTAAACTCAAACATATAAAACCTGACACAAAAAATATCAGATACCCACGTGGACTTACAAGAAGAGAACAAGTTATCATAACCCGACTCAGAATAGGTCATACCAACTTAACCTCTAGCTATATGTTGACAAGAGAAAGACAACCAGAATGTCAAATATGCCAAAGTACTCTAACTGTTAAACACGTAATTCTACATTGCAACAAATACGAATATTCTCGAAGACACTGCAACATCCCAAACAACTTAAAAGACTGCCTGAGTAACGACAAAATGAAAGACACCCTAGAATTCCTGAAAACAACAGAACTTTACAATAAAATCTAGCAGAATCAAAATAGAAAAGGCTAATGACCTCAGTAGTCGATGCCATAAACGAGGAAAAAAAAATAACGAAAATTTTTGGATCTCGAAAACGGCTTCAACGATTTGGATCAAATTTTGTATTTAGATGAGATATTGCTACTTAAGTTTATCTATATAGGTGCTTTCCATGAAAATATGTGATTTTACTCATAATATTAATAATAATAATTTGAATTTTTTGAAACGGCTCTAATGATTTAGATCAAATTTTGTATTTAGATGAAGTTTTGCGTTTTGAGTTCATATATATATAGGGGAGTTTCTTAGAAAAAGGCAATAATAATAATGATAATGTGAATTTTTGGATCTTAAGAACGGACATTATACAAATAATATTAGTGAAATATTGAGAAAGCAATATTGGCCCAAAAATATTCAGGGATATTGCCTTGGAAACATTGATGAAATATTTCCAGAAAATGTCGAATTGTTTAAAAGTTCTACAATTTCGTTTCTACTCGTAAATTGACTTGTAAACGCATTGTGAGAAGCCTTATTTAATATATGTTACTATGATTCAGCTGTTGTTCCATATGTGGGGCCACCTGGCGGTTTCTTACCCAAGTTTAATCATGACTCACTTCAATACTGTGCATTGAATATTCGGCCAATATTCAAATTTCAATCCTAGTGATAATGTATTTTGTAATATTGTATCAATATTGTCTTTCAAATATTGCCGTGAGGTTTTCGTAACAATCTCAATCAATATAGGGTCAATATATTTTTTAGAATGTGGATTAAATAATATTCCATCAATGTGCTATCAAACTTGGATATACAATATTGTTTTTTATCTCTAATTTCGATATGAGAGTAATATTGAAATCGCAATATTGGAGCTAGATGCTGGAAACAGTACGTAGGCAATATCGCTCTATCGATATTGGTGAAAATTATTGAACCAATATTGACCCAATATTTCATGAAACAATATACATTCAGAACAGGTTGAGCCAATATTCCACCAATATTATTAATGAAATATTGTTTTTCCAATATGAACCCATACTGGTTCAATATTATTTTTACATTTACTTACAATATATCCATATTGGCCCAATATGAAAACAAGATTCAGCTAACATGAGGTGCTACCTGGGACGTTATTGTAAACTACACCTTTTCCAATAGTATTTCAGACAGCGTTAAGTTAATTTCAGAAAGCGTCAATTGAATTTCAGAATAGTTAATAATATTTCGTAAAGTAACAATTGTATTTCAGAATAGTGAGTTAATTTTCAGAAAGCGTCAATTTATTTTCAGAATAGTGAGTTGAATTTCAGAAAGTATCATTTGTAGTTCAGAATAATCAACTTGATTTCAGAAACCATCACTTGAATTTCAGAATAGTCAACTGTATTTCAGAAAATATCATATGTATTTTGGAATGTGTCCTTTGTATTTCGGAATTTATCAGTATCTATCATTCTTTACGGAATTCAAATTATTTTTTCCAAACGATAATGTAATCTTTCAATATCTACTAAATCGAACCATACACATACATACACACAGAAAAAACGTTCGTCTTGTAGCAAAGAAATACATTATCTTACCAAAAATTATCTCCTGAGAAAGACATAATCTCCAACAAAAGAAATAATATCTTAGGTAAAGAATATTCATGGGTTTGGGTGAACTCCTTCATTACCTTGATTATGAATTATTTCATAGCAAAGACCGCGCCTTTTATATAAAGTTGTGATTTTTCAAAAAGAGATCTATCTTTGCCCGAAAATCATCAAATCTTCGTTTAACAGTTTTCCCTTACCATCTACTGCCATGTAGCACACGCGTCTACAAGAGTCTATTGTCCATTCAGTTCAGTTCAGCTACTTTCGAGATTAATGTGCAAATGTGCAGTTTTGACCAAGACCGTTGAATGCGATTTTTTGTTGCAACAAAGTGAATATGTTATACCCCTTTCCCATGCAATTTTCGAGGAATGATGAAGAAATTGAAGATCTCGATCAATTTAACATCGGGAATCTTTACACCAAATTTGTAGGTATGTATTTAGAGAATTATCAACAAAGACATGACTTTCATTTGGCAATATTACCAAAAATATATTCATCCCATTTCCATAAAAATAAATCCAGTAAGGCGTGAAGCCAATCTACATGACATTTACAACGTATTCTTAAGTACCTATATAAGTGTCTACTTTTCTTGTGTGTCGAAAATGGCCGCCTTTGTCTTCGAATTGACCAGTGAACATGTAAAAGAAAACATCGTATTTTGCGCAAAGAATATTTATTTAACATGAGTCTGTAATGGTTTTCACAGAAACAGGTGATCTTATATCAAGGATGTATGATTTCCCTACAAGGCAACTGTTCGTATCAAAAGGAGTTTGATGGTTTTCAAAGAAAATCATGTGATCTTATTGATATTCCTACTAAAGCAATTGTCTTTATCGAAGGAAGTTTGTGAATATGAGACTTTGAATTGAAGAAATTATTTTGAGGAAAATAATTAACAACAATAAAGCAAGTGTAAATGTGTTTGAAAACATGTTTTCCTAAAATACTCAGCAAGGTACTCAATCAACAGTCATAATTGCAGATTTTTTTTCCAGGGTGTTCCAGTTGAAATTCTAATGTTCCAATGTTGCAATGGGTTTGGAGTAGGACTTGCAACGCTGCAGTTGTGATGTATTCTCAAATACGGACTATTACCTGTTAAGGCTCTGACTAAATTTGAAAAATATATCTTTGTTAGTTTTTGTATCTAACAAAATCCGTTGAATATTCTTGTGATTTAACATGTATTTAGTGTCAAAATTCATTATTCACATCGTTGTTAGTATTTTCTAAATACCCAATATAACGTTAATAGGTTTTTCATTCATTATACTTTGTGTATAGTAATATAGTTCAGCTTAGTCGGCTCTATTTTGTTGTCAAAGTTTGTACCATAACAGTAATTTTATTTTACATCCCGCATATGTTTGTAACATTTGAGTTTCTTATTATATTTTTTGTAGTTAAGAAAAGCTTGTACCAATGATAGCATTACACGTTTATTTTTGAAAAATTTCAGTTCGTATTGTATTTAATGAATTAATTGTTTATCTTACCTTGACATAGTTTTTGTCATTCCCTTATGAGAATTTCATTAAAATATTTTATAATAATAATGTTCTTTGTCTGTGGAAAATATAGAAAACTGCTTAATACTTTTTTTCAGGATTTTCTTTGTGTCTAGCAAATGGTAAAAGACCAACTTGCTTCACTTACTATTTTTGATTTATACAGTTTCCTGCAATTTCCATCAACAGAGAGTTTTTAAGCAAGCCATTTGTACAGGGTGTCCCAAATTCGATACTTCGATCTCGGAAACTATGAAAGATACAGCAAAGGTTAAATAATTGTGTCAAAGTTGTATAATTTGAAGCTTAATTATTATTTTTTATATGAGAGAATATATTTTTTTGGATCACGAACATGAATATCTTTCAACAAGGAAATATACATTTGCGACAAATACATTCATTCTTTAAAACAAGATAATTGTGAATTTGAATTAAACATGCTTAGTAAATATTTTAATTATATCATCTTGCGACAAAGAATTATTTATTTTATCTAAGATATTACCAGTTCTTCTAGTTGAAGATATTACTGACTCTATATAAGACAACATTCATTTGGACATATACAAGATCAAGGCGAGATCAATTTAATTTCGTTTGGCCTTATTTTAAGAGAACTCTTTTATCTGTGCACAAATCATGCTTTCTGAATTTCTTTTCACGTTATCTGAAAAACAAATGACATATTCCGAAATACATATGATATTTTCTAAAATACAGTTGACTATTCTGAAATTCAAATGATGGTTTCTGATATCAAATTGATTATTTTGAAATACAATTGAAGCTTTCTGAAATGAAATTAACTTTTCTGAAATTCAACTGATGCTATGTGAAATCCAACTCACTATTCTGAAACACAATTGACGCTTTCCGAAAATCAAGTCACTAATCTGAAATGCAATTGATCTTTCCTGAAATCCCCCAAAACAGTTATTAAAATGGTGGGTTATAAATGATTTTTTGCTTAATTTTTTTCTGAAAATTTTATTGTTTCACTAATCCTGATATTCGTGATGATTTCTTGCTAAGCATTTCAATAGATTACTCATGCACTCTTTTTAGGAAATACTAGAAATCTTATCGGAAAAAAAAATATTTCGAAAGAAATTCATTCATTAAGAGGGCTGAGAAAAAGAAATTGATTGCAGTACGGTTCTGTAACAAACTAGAGCATTAGTACTGGTACAATTTCAACAGGTAATATTATTAGTTGCGCAAGTTCACTTTCTCGATTTTACATTATGAAATTCGAGTTCGGCTTTCTAAGGAGCGTTGATAAAATCTACCCGGTTGGCTGCATTGTCTCTTGGTCTTTTGCTCGCAGTTTCCTGGAAATGTATTCATTTATTTATTCGTTTATTTACGATCATCGCAGAGTTTGTTATGCGATACTCTTTACAGCATTCACATACATAACTATATACATTATCGGCTGAATCTGAAATATTTATTGCCGTTCCTTGTGTACATAAGTGTATCTGTTGGAGGTTTATGATGACAGGGAGTTCACAGACATTGTTGCTGATTATGTTGGTTCTTTCTTAACCAGGTGTAAATATTACAAAGAAAAGTTTACGTGATTCACTCGTGTTCACCATGAAATAATCTGACCTTGTAGTTTATTCAATTTCATTTCCAATATAGAGTAAATGCTATTCACATCAGAAATGAAGGTGAGGAGAGTGTGGTCTTCAATCGATATCTAAATAGGTACCAACTTCTGTTATACACGAAGAACATTCCTTCTTGTTGAAATTCTTTATTGTTTCATATTTATCTATTTACCGTTGAACTTATTGTCCGCAAGCCCTCGTACAAAATATTAAGTGATAACCAGCAAGTTGTAACTTCGTATACTGTTTAAGTATGCCGAGTCCGCCAAGATTTCGCAGAAAGGAAACCTTGACAGAAGTAAGTTTTCCTTTGGCTTTCTGAAAAACATGTCAATATCGCATTTATATTTATGGTGATCACCAGTATTTAGTTTTTAAGTTGAAGTGAAAGATATTCACTAGAAGTAATCTAAAAAAAATGTACGACAAAAAGTTTCGGTACTTCCAGTTTGTCCACCACTCTAAACGTGTCGATTTGACGACTTGTAAGTTGACGACAGGCAGCAATCTAAGTTTTCTATGAGCATACAATGATTAAATGAGATTTTCAATAGCACCATTGTCCGACAAAATTAATAAGGATCTTCAGCAGTCCGACCCTCCAAAGATGTCGATTTGACGACAACAATGTTGGTGATAACCAGCAATGTTATCTTGACTTTTTTTTCAAAGAAATAAAATACATAAGACAGTGATATACTTGTCCAACAATTAAGTTGGTAAATTTGTTGAGAAACTGACAAAAAAAATTTGTTCATTGTTCATCAGCTGCAGGAATGTTCACAAAACTGGATTTTCAACTGCGATAATTCAGAATATATGTCTGCGAACATCACAAGACTGGAGAAGTTAGTGTTTTGTGAATAGTGATTTCAAATCCTTGTCGTATCTCACCAGATGAGAGTGTGGCATTGGCAGCAACATTTCAAATGAATAAAAGTTCTGAATATTGTGTCAATTATAATATCCCTAGCCACGTAAAAAAAATAGCAAACAGAAAACATTTTTAAGTGCCATCATGCCATTTCTGTAACAAGCGTGGACATTTGCTGGGGGATTGTTGGTTCAAAAAGAAGAAAGATCGTTCGCAAACTAGCAATGATAGGAACGCTTTCATCAATGGTTCAGGAGTTATGGAAGATAAATGGTATTTGAATTCAGGTGCCAGTGATCATATGTGCAATGAAAAGCATAAATTCGAGAATCTGATATACTCCAATGAACCAAATTTTTTTAAAATTGGCGATGATTCGTGTATAGCAGCAGATGGTCAGGGAAGTATCATAATCAAGGCTTTCAATGGAAATAAGAAATGTTTTCTGTGTTCCAGCTTTGAAAATGCTATTGATCTGCCACTACTACATCAAGGTAAGGATCTCTCCTAACAGTATATGTTGAAGGAAACAGTTAAGAACTTAAGATATCGTTATTCAGGCAAGATTCTGTGTTATATCATCATTTTTGTATTTGGATGTACATTCTGTATATTGTTTTAGACAGATAATAAAGACATTTCAATTTGAAAATAATTAATTATCTTTGAAGAGTTATTTCATATTGAAATATAGAAATGATACACATTCTCTTATGCAGATTATCTGGAAATCAAACTGATATGTAGACTGGAAAAATTCGTTCGTTTTGTTTTACACATTCATTACTCGTTTATAAGATGCTGGTGGTTAGGAAATTGCTGATCTGTCGATGGTTTTTCTGTTCACTATGTGAATATCTTCAGTATCTTCGTTTTTTTAAAGAAGATTTTCATATTCCCCACCCAACAGAATGTGTATTCGTTGGTTGCTACGACAAAATATCCTGGCCCTGTTGAGAATTTGTTTGTCACGAATAATATGTAGTGACACACACTGGTACGGAAAAACAGGGAAACACCTTTAGGCTCTTTAAAACAAACCGTTTTGCTTTCAGGTGTTTTTGATTTATCGGTGTGTGGTGAGCCTTCGTTTTTCAAAAACATTTTGCTTTAAGGCGTTTTTGATTTTTCGGTGTGTTGTCAGCTTAAATGCTGAAACCGGTCGTAAAAAAACAAAAGTATCAGCGGAAACTAGACTAGATTTTTTTTTCTATTCGGTATTCTTTACTCGAACATGTTACAATAAAGAGAGGTTGAAAAGAAACAAAGTGAGTCAAATTTAAATCCCCATATTCGAATTTTTTTTTATTTCCGCAAAGGATATGGAAAATTTTTGAATGAAACTGTGGGAATTTATCCGCCAAACTTGGTTCCATTTAGTATTCATAAACAATGGCTTCTATCTGAATCATCAAACAACACGGCATAGAAAATAAACGACAGATAAAAATAAAAAAGGACATGTATTCAGTATAATTCAAAAATTTGTTTTCCTTTCAACACTGAATTCGATTTGCATATAGCAGAGCATTTTTTATTTAAAAAATTCATTAAAATGGAAATAATACTTCCAAACAGAATACGACAAAAAATATTGTCATTTTGTTGATAAAATATTGCATTCAACGTGAATAAATTCTATTTTATGAAGCAAGTACGAATATAAAAATAAAACAAGAAAGGGCGAATAAAAAGCTTGCACACACATATAAATTACTTTTTAATATCACAGTATCATGAATCATCGCAGGAAAGCGCTGAATTTTCCAGGACGGAAATTTACAAATTTAATACATCATTCATTTCGAATTTTAATTGCAAATTTCATGCAATAGTATTATTTCTTGGCTGGTACATGATGCATCAAACAGTGAAGAAATTGTAATGGTTTCCAGAGTGGGCCGAAGCGATATTTATGTTCAGTGGAGGTGCTCCAGAACAAGGTTAAACACCTCTAAAGATATTTTATGTGTTTATTATAACGTGGATATAGTATGGGTAATGTTTGTTTATTGCGATAAATCATGTTGAAATGCCGAGTTATTGCTGATCAGTTTTTTCATAAAATTAATTGAACTGCAATAAAATGTCCAGTCTTACAACCAAACCCTTTTGTCGCTAACTGGTTGGAAGGTTGAGCAATTTCTGTTCACAAATATCTGTGGATGCGATTCCGAAATTTTATGAAAAATAAAATTAAGTAAAACTCGCTTCAAATCAGTATTAGTCCAGTAGGATTGTTGCTTAAAAGCGATACACCAAGGGGGAACCGCTGGGGAATTTTGGTGTAGATGTCTTGGGTATTGTGGTATTACTAGGGTATTAGTCGGGAATTCAAATAATTACTTGAAAAATATTGGGTATTACAGGTATTACTGGTGTACTATTCGGGCATTAGAGAAAGTATTTATGGGTATTACACGGGAAAGGGAAGTATTTCTCGAGCATTACATGGGTATTACAGAAATTATTCGGAAGTAAGAGAACAATAACTACACAATAATAATCGTTGAAGGTAAAAAAAAACATGGGAATTGGAAATACATGAATTATCCAAAAAATTAGAGAGCACTGGTGGAAATTTGAATTGTGCAATAAAAAAAAAAGGTCTTAAGAATTTTACTTGACAACAAACCTAACATTGAGACCAGATTCAATATTTATATCACTTTTCTGACTTGGGTATTACTGGCATTACTTGTGGGGTATTACTCGGGAATTACTGGGTATTACTCGGGAATTACTTGGGTATTAAAGGCATTACTTACAATTTTTGGGGATTAGTGTACATAATTTCCTCAGCGGATTCCCCCTCGCGATACATTCTACGTCAGATCCTGTAGTTCTCGTTTTCTGCCGAGTTGTTTATGATGTTGGTACAATAAATAATTCAAGTTCTCGACACTATCAAAAATCCAAATAAGTGAAAAGACCCCGAAATTTTGTATCTTTCTTCAGTTTTTGGCGATTTTATCTATGAAAGGCTATTTTAACGGTAATAACTATTTGAAACGTTTTCAAAGTAGACAAAATTTATTTTGTAAACCAGTTTCTGAAATACAGATTTCAAAATTTCAATCTTTTTTTCTTGAATTCGGAAAGTAACAATATTATTTTGTTGTTTTGTGGTAATTTGACGATTTCAAGTTGTAAAGGATGTCCACTAAAGTAGATGCGCAAATGCGAATGGAAGAGGTTAACAAGTTATTTCAGCAAAGTTATAACTCGGAATTTTGAATTCCGAGCACTGACAAAACATGCTTCGACACTAGATAGATGTTAGATGTTACAAGGGAGCTGGCCCCTTGGCCTAATCCACTGCGACCTTTTCAGATCTATTGTGGAGGCTCCGATTGCTTATAGCACATCATCTAGCTTCGTCCATTTCATCAGACTGAGCAGATTTGATAATGGCCTTTCGAGATAGCTTTTCGCTCTTGGCTTTTCATCTCCAAGTTGTAGAAACCGCACCCTTGCTAGTCCTTCGCACTGGCGCATTACATGTATTGAGGTTTCCTCTTCTTCCTGGCAGATCCTGCAAATTGCTTTTTCCGCCAGTCGAGCACTAGGCACTAAGCACTCTTGAAAAATGCTTCGAAATCTGGAGCACTAAGCACTTTTATTTATAAAATGTTCGCGATTACTAAGCACTTTCAAAAAGTAATCCCAATCAGGGAGCACTAAACACTAAGCACTTCAGAATGTAATGGCGGTTTTCCACTAAACGGACAATTGAGTTTATGTTGTTTGTGTTTTCTAGAACTGGAAAAACGAAAACAAAATTGAAACAAACTCAAAACTCTTGTTTCCATAGAGAGGGCTATATTTTGTTCGAGTTATATTTTTGTTATTATTAGTATTAAAAACACATGAATTCTTCAATAACCAACCATAAAATTCAAAGAAGATTTTTTCATTCCTGGTTGTGGTTAGTTTATACTGAAATCCTTGTAAGTGTATATAGGTAATCTACTATTTTTTTACCAATTTGGTACCAAAAATTCGTAGCAAGGCGAAAACAGAGAACACAAAAAAGTTTGCGAAAAGTTTTGGTTTTGTTTTATTCGACATGAGTCTGTTTTGTTTTCATTTTGTCCGTTTGGTGGAAAACCGTCTTTAGATACCTAAGTAGTACGTGAAACCTAATTGAACTAATAAGATTTTCAAAAATAGTATTTCATCGCGACAGGTACTGTTTGAAAAAGCTACAGTGGAGAGGAACATGTCACGATGAAATATAATTTATTGAAATCTTGGAGTGTTTAACCAAGTTTCAGTAATTTACGTTTCGAGCAGTCTGAAAAGTGCTATGTATTTCCATTGAGTAACAACCGAGTCAATTAAAAACTTGAGTTACTCCTTTTACTCACATCACTACTACAGATTCACAATGTATCTAACTGAAGCAAATATTTAAAAACAGCACCATAGCAACTCCATTTTCGAAATATATCGCTGGGGTTACTTGGTTCGCTTACAGTGGTTGACAGAGTAGGTCTCGACCTGTCAATGGAAACTGTTAGGATAATCTGTTATGATGAAAAAGATATCGCAAAGCGTTTATAAACTCCTTGAGATAATTGTTCATTAAACACTCGTTTGGATACGCTGTACTCGTGATTGAAATACTCGTTACTAAAAGGACGCTTATAACACTTATTACACAATATACTATTATGAAACAGAATTGGTAAATCAAAAATTTCATTCAAATACAATAGGAATATTGATTGAATGTTTGGTTTTGTGGTTTTCTTAAAATCGTTTTTTGGGTGTTCAACCTCCCATAGTTTGAAAAAGCAAAATTATATCAAATGGGCCGCATATGAAAAATAACAGAATAGTGGTGGACATAACGCACATTCCCTGTATCAATATAGCAAATGTCATCCCAACAAATTTTTAGGCAGATTTCTTCTGACTCTCGTCAAAGAAATGTTGCATAAAGACATGAACAAAAGTTTTTTTTGGTTGTGGTGGTGCCACCGGATATCTTGGTCTTGGTCTTGGTCTTGGTCTTGGTCTTGGTCTTGGTCTTGGTCTTGGTCTTGGTCTTGGTCTTGGTCTTGGTCTTGGTCTTGGTCTTGGTCTTGGTCTTGGTCTTGGTCTTGGTCTTGGTCTTGGTCTTGGTCTTGGTCTTGGTCTTGGTCTTGGTCTTGGTCTTGGTCTTGGTCTTGGTCTTGGTCTTGGTCTTGGTCTTGGTCTTGGTCTTGGTCTTGGTCTTGGTCTTGGTCTTGGTCTTGGTCTTGGTCTTGGTCTTGGTCTTGGTCTTGGTCTTGGTCTTGGTCTTGGTCTTGGTCTTGGTCTTGGTCTTGGTCTTGGTCTTGGTCTTGGTCTTGGTCTTGGTCTTGGTCTTGGTCTTGGTCTTGGTCTTGGTCTTGGTCTTGGTCTTGGTCTTGGTCTTGGTCTTGGTCTTGGTCTTGGTCTTGGTCTTGGTCTTGGTCTTGGTCTTGGTCTTGGTCTTGGTCTTGGTCTTGGTCTTGGTCTTGGTCTTGGTCTTGGTCTTTCCTCCAGCACCAGGAAATTGGCCCCCAGAAAACTGATATGCGTCATACGAAGAATTCAAATCCCTGGCCTCCCATTGATTTAAGATCACGCAAAAAAGATCTCATAGGTTGAAGGGTTTGTGAAGCCACATAGCCTGTATAATCCCCCTAAGCAATATGTAGATGAAGTTAATGATTATTCCATTTACTTCAGGTCATCTACTTTCAAATGTGTTTTATCGTATCATAGGATATTAAGCTTCCTTTGGGTTAAATCTTTATTACAAATAATTATCAACATCATAATATCATAACAACACATAATACATTAAAAGCTTTGAATGTAACTGATTATTATTCCATTTAAATTAATCTGGGATGTTGCACAGGAGATTCGGCCCAGAGCGCCTCGTCGCCTGGCAATATCCTCGATTATTATAAATCGCATAATAACCTCGTTACATTGATAGTAATTGATTAATTTTTCAGTCAGCACCACAAAGATGTTCTTTGTTTTCTCCAGGTAGCTCAGGGGTTAATACTGTCGCGTCCAAAGCCATTGATGCTACTGATGGTGTAGGTTCAAATCCTACAGACTACAGATTTTTATCTGATGGCCCGAGAATTGCAGAAGACAAGTTTCGACTTTTGAGGTTTGCCAATCGTATAGCGAATGATAATAATTTTGGGGTTGAAGAAAACTCTCACAACATCCACAATCAGATGGAATGTTTGAATGAGATAATAAGACCATCCATCAGCCAATGCCTTTTATTTGTATGCGTGTCCGAAAATCACTGATTAAAGAAATCTTCATGCATTGTTCACAATAAGCTTGTGAAGAGAGAAACAAGATGTCCTGCAATACCAGGACGACGCTTATGCCATAATTCTATACAATAGGAATAATTGGGCCAAAAATCCATCAGAAAACAACTACTTTCCTGGCTTATACCACGACGAACGTTGAATTACATCTGATGAATTTCCGTGCAGAGTCCTACAAGGATGTCTCCGCAATTGCTAGTTGCATGGAAATGTTCATTAAAACATTTGGACCACCTATAGATCAATTTCTGGGTTATTGTCCTCATCAGTAGGTCTCTGCAGACAATAACTAATGTCTGCAACAAATGATTCAGCAAACTCTCCATGTAAAGGCAGCAGCTGAGCTGAGACATCGCCCGCAGCCGAGCGTTCACTAAACCACGGGCGCCATCTGAACTGCAGCCCCTCAAACCAAAGCAATACCCAGAACTTGCGTGATTAATTTGACCATAAATACAAATTAAAGAAATCTGCAGGCATTGTTCACAATAAGCTTGTCAAGAGAGAAAAAGAAAAGTAGTTGTTTTCTGATAGATTTTTGACCCAATTATTGCTATTGTATAGGATTATGGCAATAAGCGCCGTCCTGGTAGTGCAGGACATCTTGTTTCAAAATTACTGAGATGAGGTGGTTCGACTATTCCTCCTGCAAACGTGTTTCTTCAAATTGTGGAATTCAACGATATGCATATTTTCATTCCACAAGATATACCTACTTAAATAAACATTGAGAGAAACGACCGTTTGAAAAGATCATTTTCAAATTTCACAGCAAAGTTATTACCTCTACAGGAAGTTGTTAATTATTTTCTGTCAACGTGTCATATAATGCCAATTCATTGAGTTGAATCCTAATTTTCATAATGTGCAGTTATTTTGTGATGAAATTATCAAGGTATATCGGGTTTCATTCCTCGGTACGGTACTTGCAATGCAAAATTCACTTAATTCTTCAGAACATATGGTGTAAATTATCGGTAACCAACTGGTAATTAATTGAGCGAAAAAGGGTATAGGAACAGTAGGTGGACGAATATAAAACGCAGAATATTATCAGCAATTTATCAACAAATGGCAGATGTACTCGTATTGGAAAAATTGCTGATATATCGGAGTTGCTTTTCGCCTTGCAGGTATATGATAATAGAAGATATTCCAGCACATCATGTAGTGAGGCGATGAGATATAGTTAATGAGATGTATTTTAACAAAAATGCAGTAAAGAGTGGAAAGTTATAACGCTTGTTAGTACAGTAACCACAGACAAATGTAAGTCACAAGTGAAGGATGAATTGTAGCACTTTGAAACTCGGCACATGACTTCTTGACATCATGTATTGTCAGAAAAAAAAAATGTTAACCAAAAAATCGGGAGTGGAACCAAAAAAAATATTTAAAAAAAATATAATTTTTTTTGCTGTTGTTTTGGAAAGTATAAGATTCATTAACGAACAATTTCAATAAAGTGAAAGATAATTCAATACTCCACACGAAATATACCTAGTAATTTCTCACAAAATGCGCTCGTTTTCTCAGAAAACCTGATTGAATTCCGATATGTCATAACTTTGCTAAAAATTATAGTAGAAGAAAGAAAAAGTGTAATCGTTCCTGTAGACTTCTACTTCCTCATGCAAATATAATGTGAGTATCTGAGTACCCAGAATGTGCTTTATCCCACTTCACATAACCCTTCTACGATATTAACGAAGGAACCGAAAGTCATGGATATTTTAATTGATATGAAATAATTATACTGAAGCAGGAATCAGTATCCTCTTTCGACCATATGCAACTATTTCAGACTAGTGAAACAAGTCTCACTTATACAATATGCCAAAGGAAAAAACTGGGTTTTACTCCCACCTCAGTTTCAAACTCACATATAATCCCGGCAATTTCTTCAGTAAATGTTGAAAATAATCGATCATACACATTCTAAATAAAAAATGACGTATGTGATTTCAAGCTTGAGGTTCGCGCTTCACAATAGTCTCATTAAAAATATATGCATATAAGCGATTATTTTCAACATCTACTGAAGAGAATGCCGGTTTCATGGGTAAGTTGAAAATGAGACAGTAGTAAAACAAAGTTTTTTTTGGCATGTATAATAACTCTAAAATTGTTGCATATAGTCCAAAGAGGGTATGGGTTGCTGCTTTTCCTTCTCCGATCGTTTTTAGCAGAGTAATGACCAATCAAATATTCGGCTCCGCCAGAACTTCCAGCGGCGGGTAAGCTTGAACCTGAAATTTGATGTCGGCGTTCAATCACGTTTTCTGAGGAAACGAGCGCATTTCATGAAAAATTACTAGGAACCATTTTTGAGGAGAATTGAATTGTCTTTCACTTTGTTGAGTAGTTTTTCCGATAAATCATTTACTTTCCAAGATTACAGCAAATATCTATATATTTATGTTCAAACGAAAAAAAAATATGGTTCTCACCTGGAATTTCGGTAAACAATTTTTTTCGTGTTTCTCACGGTTCCAACAACTAGCATACCAAGTTTGGTAGTGCTACAATCGATCCTCGTCTCAAAACTCAATTATACTGGATTAATAACGCTTTATGAATTTCACACTGGTCCGACCGTTATTTTTATTTTGTTTTATTTCAAAATTTTATTGTGAACGTTTTCTTGAAGAAAGCAGAAAGTGAAGTCAATATGTTGAATTAACAATAATTTTTCGTGGAAAAACCACCATGCAAACTGAATATTAGATTGGTTGATAAAGTATTGCGGACACCCTGTTCTTGCTTATTTCATGGCCTGTCCATCTTTAATCAAATTCCACAAGTTAAATTTGACCCACTTCCAGACATATTAACTTGAAATTTTCATGGTGTTCATGATTTCAGTGACAATACATATTGTCACTGAAAGTACATTACTCTCGAAACGGTTTTTTATTCATGTTTCACAGTCGAACCGTTCAAATATTAACAGGGGGGAGGACTATTAAAAGCCGCACTATACAGGGTGTCCCAGGATAAAGGGGACTAACTCCGAGGGTAGAATCCTCACTTCATTTTAAGGCTGAAAGTTCCCATAAACATATACCCTAAAATAAGTATTAACGAAGTTACAGGGTGTTGAAAGTGAAACAAAAAAATATATTTTCCAGAATAACTCCATAACGGCTTAACTTTTCTTAATGAAATTTGATATGTCACTTGACAGCATTCAGTTTCATATTTCAAGGCAAATCATGTGTTTGTAACTCTAAACAGAGGCGTACGGCAGGTGAGTACCCCTAATCGCCCCGCCCCAAATTTCACGCCACTGGATTAATATCGATTCCCTCTTCTTTTTCTTAATCCACAATATTTCCTATACAAAAAGAAATACGTTTTGTTTCACAAATATCAACGGTTTTCGAAATATTTGAAGTTGAATAAGTGGGTGCGTAGTGTGATACGGATACTCATTAGTGATTATTTTGTTAGTGGCTATGTAAGTTTTAAATATCGAGAAATTTTTGTAAACGAAATCACTCGTAAATGCCAACAATCTTCGAAATATTTGAATTTATACTCATTGCAAGGTATGAAATATGTTGGTTATAATGTTATAAATAGTTACCGTCACATTCCTTTCAAAAATAGTAAAGATTTTGATACGCACGCACTTATTCAACTTCAAATATATCGAAAACCGTTGATATTTGTGAAACGAAATGTATTCATTTTTTGTATAGGAAATATTGGGGATTAAGAAAAAGGAAACGAAATCGATATTAATCCAGTGGCGTGAAAGTTGGAAAGGGGCGAATAGGGGTGCCCACCTGCCGTACGCCCCTGTTTAGAGTTACAAACACATGATTTGCCTTGAAATATGAAACTGAATGCTGTGAAGTGATATACCAAATTTCATTAAGAAAAGTTAAGCCGTTATGGAGTTATTCTGGAAAATATATTTTTTAGTATCACTTTCAACACCCTCTAACTCGTTTAATACTCGTTTTGGGGGATTATGTTTATTTCAGCCTTAAAATGAAGTGAGGATTCTACCCTTGAAGTTTGTCCCCTTTATTCTGAGACCCCCTGTATAAAATTTAGTATAGTGGTTGCTAGTTACGTTTTAGGGTGAGCCAAATTTTTCATTATGGCTATCTGCTTTCCCACTATAAATAATGAAGTTAGCATCAGAGCAGAAGCCGACTGTGTCCAAGTCAACGATGGTCATCATTTCATATCAACCATTTAATAATTATACGTTGTTGAACGAGATTCTAGTCATTATTAGAATATTTAAACCATATGTGACATAATATTACCATAGATTGGCCGTTGAGTTGTACTCTGTTATGAGAGGTTCGTATTCTACATACTTACCGTCTCTTTATGGTTGTTTATAATTCTCTATGGTATTTATTAGTCGAAGTAAATATCAATTAATACGGGTTTATGAATGAGGACACTTTTAATTGGAAATTACTGTATAGAAGAGTTGCGTATATTCATTATTAATAATGATATAATAAAGTTTATTCACAGTGAAATAATCTTGCTATATAATTTTCTTCAGTGCAAATTGCAAAAAAACAATTAGGAACACAGAGGTATTTTAAGTATGCATAAATTATGATGTTTGTTTTTTCCTAATCTGCTAAACATACTGAAAATAGACGAGGTTCAGAGCTTGTCACGTGCTTATTTTTAAAAATTCTTGGATATTCAAATGTTCTTTCTGAGCTGTTATATTTTTCTTTGTATTGGTTGCTGTAAACTTCTTGGTAGGTGAAATCCATGCTCTTTTTTAGCGGTTGAAATATGATCAAATGTACAAATAAATCAGATAATTACTGCTTGCACTTACATTGTATCTGGTTGAGTGTCCGCCGTGAAAACAATTTTGGAATAGGTTTGGGCCGAAGCAAGGCCCAGGGTATGCATTCATGCAAAATACATACAGTATCGGAAACTTTCCATCTGGGGTAGAGACAGACACGCGAGCAACAAGGAACGCAATGATATGATAATACCACATAAATAAGAGTGACGCACTACTGCGCGCCTCTCCTGTTGCCTCGCCCGACGGATTAACAGCTCAGTTGATATCCCTTCCTCGAGCGAGTAGAGGAGGAATTGTAATGCTCTCTCAATATTAAAGCAAGCTATTCTTCACGCTCTCATAAAACCACCATACCCCAGATGAAAACCTTCCGATACTGTAGATGCCACTCCGCTGCCACAGGGACCTGGTAGCGGTGAAGATTAAGGTGGTCGATGATGCAAAGGGAAATACCTGCGAAGTCATAGTAAGCTCCGCTTACTTTCCATATGAGACGGAGAACCCTCCACAAGAGGTTGTATCACTGATTGGATACTACGAGGAGCTAGGACTGCCCTCTTTTTTGGTTGCGACGCTAACTTCCACCAGACACTGTGGGGAAACTGCGGCGTGAACCCAAGGGGTAGGGCACTCCTCGAATTCCTGAAATCCATTAACCTGGAAATTCTCAATAGAAGATCAGTGTCCAATTATTCACGCCTCTGGCTCAAACAGCGTCGATCTAAAGTAAGGTTCTTCGAAACTGACGGGGATCGTCAGCGACTGGCATGTGTCGGTGGAACAAAACCTTAGCGGATCACCGGCACACACTTTTCTCACTAGCAGGTAATAACCATGCAAACAACAGTAAGAACAGGAATCCCAGAGCCACTCTATGAGGAGGAACTGAAGGAAAGGCTTGGGATCATGCCTACACGTTATGGATCGAAAGCCGAAGTTGAGACGTTTACAGATTATCTCAATTTCGCCATCCTATCATCAAACGAAGCCAGTTGTCCCTTGCAAAAGGTGGACAAAGCAGGCAAAACTCCTTGGTGGAACTCACAAATGAAGAGTCCCGCAGCTAGAAGGTCCGTAAACCTCTCAATATAGCCAATGAACCCATACATTGGGAATGCTATAAGTCAGCACGAAGGGAATACAAAAAAAGTATTCGAAACTCACAGAGAGACACTTGGAGAGCCTACTGCCAAAGTATAAGCACTTTACCAGAGGCGGCAAGACTCAACAAGGTCCTATTCAAAGACTCGGCAGCGGGACTGGAGGTGCTCACGCTGTCCGGAGGCATATACACTGCCACGGACAGAAGGACACTCCAACACGTGCTCTCTGTCCATTTTCCGGGTATTGACCCTGCAACACCCAATTCAGAGCCAAATGTAGCATCCAAAACAAAGGTTGACTATAAGATGGCTGCTGGGATTGTAACCTACCAGAGAGCAGACTGGGCCATTGAGTCATTTTTACCTTTCAAATCTCCGGTCCTACTGCAAAAGGGCAAAGATATCCTAATCCTCCATCTTTTGAAGATATTTCGAAGCTGCCTCGCATACGGATACGTTCCTAAGGTATGGAGGACAGTCAAGGTCATCTTCATTCCCAAGCCTGGTAAAAGTGACTACACTCAGGCAAAAGAATTCAGAGATCAGCCTCACGTATTTTTCTCTAAAGACAACTGAGAGGCTGGTGGACAGATACATCAGACATAAGGTACTGGAGCGACATCTGCTCAGCGTACCCAGACGCGTACCAGGCGTGGTAGATATCCTCCTAGTAAAAATAAATGACCTGGGTTACTCAGGCCTACGCGAATGACATTGTCATCTTGGTCGATGACCAGGGGTCCGGCCCTCGAAGGGGTAGACGAATGGTGCCGATCGGTAGGGCTGAGTGTGAACCCTGAAAAGGCGGAGTTGGTTCTTTTCACCATGAAAGGCAAACCAGGGGATCTCCCTGATGTCCAACTCAATGGGAAGTCCCTGCAATACAAAAGCTTAGTCAAGTACCTTGGAGTCATCTTGGACTACAAGCTCAACTGGAACGAGTATATCGAACATAAAGTTCGGAAAGCCACAGCTGGTTTCTGGGTATACAGAAGGGCATTTGACAGTACGTGGGTCTCAACCCCAAGATTCTTCACTGGATCTACACGACTCTCATTCGCCCAATGATTACGTACGGAGCCTTCGTGTGGTGGCAGTGTACATCATCCGGCAAATCAAAAATCCAATTAGATAGGGTACAAAGACTTGCCTGCCTTGCGACAGCAAGTGCAATAAGGATGGCACCCACTCTTTCCTGCATCTCTTCATTGCACATAAAGCACGCAAAGCCATTGCTCGCCTGAGGAGCTCCAACTGATGGCGGAGTGAAGTAATGTATGGACATTTTCGATTATGGATTCAAATGGTGAAGAATTGTCTCCTCCTAGAGATGCCACATGACAGTTTTATAGCTACCATACGATTCAGCAGAAGGCCTCAGTCAGTCATTCCCAGAGGGGAGGCCTGGTAGCAGATCGGTCACCGCCTGATCCCCACCACTGGGATCATCTGGTACACACATGGCTCCAGGATGAATTAATCGGCTGGCGCCGGAGTATGATTTTTGACCCTGTATTTCAGATAGAAGTTACAGAGGCTACCATGGCCAGCAAATCACGATATGTAGTGACAGCCAAGCGACGATCAAGGCTCTCACCTCATAAAGAGTCAGTTCGCTGCTGGTGTCTGAGTGCATTGACGATCTGCAAAGGCTGCCAAATAGAGTGAAACTACTTTGGGTCATCGGTCAAATCGGAGTTCCCGGAAACGAAAAGGCCAATTATCTGGCCAGACATGGAGCGAAAAGCTCAACGATTGGACCAGAACCTGTCTAGATCATGGAGCCTCTCAACCATGAAGGAAATCCTGGAAGTCAAATTCCAGGATGCATGGGCAGAGGCCCCAGGCATGAGAAAATCGAAACTCCACATTGAAGTCCCTTCTGCTAGGAGGCCAAAATTCTGCTATCAATGGACAAAAAGGAAGTCAGAATAGTGAGAGAGCTTTCTGATGGGTCACTGTCATCTTAACAAGCACCTCAACATTATAGGTATCACGGATGATGCTGAATGCAGGTGGTGCTTGGAGGATGAAGAGTCAACCGCCCACATCCTCATGGAATGCTCAGCAGTGGCAGAAATACGGGAAGCGCACTTCGGGAGCATCTGAACCCGGAGAGTGTGAGAAGAGTATCGGTGAGAACTCTTACTTCTTTCGTTCGCGAAAAACCTACATTCAAAATTGGACCGGTTCCCAGTGTGTGCATAATGGCCCGAATGAGACGCCTGATTGCTTATGGTTCCGTTCGCCCACAAAAATATATTCTATCTTTCTAGGTTTGGTTAATATTGTTTTCTAAAAATACTCCGACCTAGAATGCGTTCAAACCTTCATTCTGTTACAACTATCACCGTGCGTAACTCTAGAAATACTAGTAACAAGAAGGCTCAGTTAACAAACGTGTTAGACTACTCTTCTTTCAATATTTCTTAATGTCTATCTTCTTTTTGGTCTGGTGACATTTCCAGAAGTTTTCTGCATTCCTCTTATTTTTCTTCTACTCTATTGTTTTCATGACCTCGCATTTTTCTGGTTCTGTCTATTTTCTATGTCTTTATCCACATAATTCGCCTTTTCGTACTTGTTATATTTGCAAGAATCTCTCCAAGCTTGTCTCTGGTCTTCAATTTCTCGTAAACATTTTTCGAACTAGTCCCATCTCTCATGAATTTGTTATTTTTGTCGCGCTTTCCATTATTTGTCTTGTTTTGATCTTTCTTGTTTTTCGTATTTCCTAATTTTTCTGTTTCTTTGCGGCGTTGCCGTTTATTCTCATTCCGCCTCTTTCGGTTTTGTTTATATTTCTTTTTCCCTCATTTTCCATATATTTTCCTCTTCTTCACATCTTTCTGTTTCTCTTCGCACCTTCTAACCTCAAGCATCTGTTTTCATTGCTGTTTTATTCTGTTTCTTATCTTTTTGTCTGTTTCAGATCCTCTTCCTTTTGTTTTCGCTTTTTATGTCTTGTCTTGATTTTCAAATTACTGGTTCCGTTGCTGTTCCATTCTTTTTTGTCTCTTTTCATCTGTTTTTATTTTTGGCTCACTTCATCTTGTTTTTATCGTTCTTTCTCTGTTTCGTCGCTTTCATTTTGGTTTCTTCGCTCTCCTTATTGCTGTATTGCTTTCGTAAATGTTAGTATTGGTCTAATGTTTTTGAATTTTCCTAGGAAAATGTATCGTTCGTTGTGAAAAAAGAAACTTCATGTTTGAAATTCCCAAAGTTTTACTTTGATTTTTACAGCACTGACGTCACTCTGAAACAATGAAGTTTATTGTTTACAGTGCGTGATTGAACTGTTTGTTACTCATCGAATACCGCGTGACTAGAAAAACTATGAGCGAATCATGAAAACAAAGCAACAAATTCCCTCCGACCGGGACATCTTTATTAGCGAGACAAGCGCAGGACATGATGGCTTTGATGTGTATGGCTTTGGCTCTTTATTACTTTTCTTCACGGATACTATATTTCAACTATAATATTCTTTTTTTGAATCGTTCCATTGTTTTCACATTGTGATTGAATCAGTCTTCAATAAATATTTTCTTCGTAGTATTCCGATAAAGGATTATTTTCTATAGAACTCTTTCTTTCATAAACTCATTTTCGATTTATTTTTTATTATAGACATAAATCACCGTTTCAGAATTTTATATTAACATAATATTACTATAACTGATATGAAGTGTTCCAGGAAAAATGATGTAACTGCCTTTAACAAAAGTATATGTATGTTATCTCGATAATTATATGATTGACTTTTTAAAAAGAAACAACGAGGTGGTACGTACCACCGTTACAAAGAATACTAATTGATATAGTGACGAGCTTTATTAGACTGACTGTAGAACCGGCATTCGGTCTTTTATATGTTTACAGAGTGTCTATTCAGCATCAGCAGTTCCCATCGTGGAACTCTGCGAATGCTGATAACAAAAGATCAGCTTTTTCTAAGGAATTGTTATCGCGTGTAACCTGATACCTATGAGAAGGCCATAGTGCCATAATATCGCATATAACATGTATGATGTGGCTACTTTATTGTTTGAAATCGAGTAGGGATCGATTAAAATTTCTAATTAGTATCTGAGAATATCGGCAGAAGTCATGTTTTTTGAAAATTCAATTGAAACTAATTTTCATCCCCAAAAGTGTCACATATTGGAACAAATGAGATGAAGTGGTTGAGAATGTGAAAATTACATAAAATACAAGGTGTTCTGTGTAAATTAACCAAGTTCCAATTACTTTCTAGAACAAGAACCATTATCCATACTACTTAACAAGCCGGTTCCACATATTAGTGCCAGTGTTGTGGCCAACAGCGTTTGTCCTACTTGTGGATGAATGGAATAGGGTTGGCGCCAACGTTGGTCGACCGACGTTGACGCTCGTGTTGGGAGTTGAAAAAACCGTCCGTTGTCGGAGATTTTCCTGGTCGTTCATCTTGCCGACCAAACATTGGCTTGAACATATAAGGTGAATTGTTATTGAAAATGGATTCGTGTTGGACACAAGAGAGGTCAATGAAGAGTCGTAACACACCATCTTCTTTTACCAGGACCTCTTTTTTGAGAATTAAATTCAAAATATAGTTACTTACTAGCGGACACCACCGCCAATGCAAATAACGCGATTTCTTTTTTACGTCCAGACATCCTTATATTGGCCCGATGTATACCTTTGCGCCAATGTGTGGGCACTCTATTGAAACGCACCACGAACATAGTCAGATTGGTCCAAACGCTGGCGCCAATATTGGCCCCAGTGTGTGGACCCGGCGTTATGCTCATTACCAAATTTTCAGAGCAGCCCGTTTCCGGTTCGTCACTCATGTGGTTGACGAGGAGAGGGGTATACAGTGTACACCGAAATCGCAATGGTTGCTGAGGATGAAATCCCACTATCTGCTATCAAAGTGATCCAGGTAGAGTACAAAATCTAGGGAAACTAGACAAAAGAGAGTGGCAAGAGGTGTTCTTTCTCCCAAAAAGACTGATCTGTCCAAACTGGAGAAGGCAAAAGCCAAAAAAAAGAGAGAGAGACTATGCGCTAGGTTCTCTGAAAACAGTATTCCAAGCAGAGGTGTATGCAATCCTGGGCGTAACCAGAATATGAGAGGTATATGGTATGGTATGGTGAAGAGATATTGATATGTCTATCCTGACAGTCAGGCAGCTATCAGAGCTCTTAACGTAACCAGAACCAGATCAAAACTGGTTCAGGAGTTCAGAAACGCCCTAGAGAGTGTTGAGACTGAAAATTAAATAATGCTGATATGAGTCCCGGGCCAAGCAAGGAACCCTACTACCGGCCCGAACTCACACTCGGTATAACAAGGAGACTAGTATCAACTACATTAAATGAGTCGTTGATGCAACAGGAAACGATTGGAGAGAAAAAGACTGCTACAGGCAGTCAAAGCAGATGATATCGGGTCCCGACAGCGCAAGGAAGACAAAAATACTGGAGCTAAGCCGCATAGAACTCCGAATTTTGATGAGAGTTCTAACCGGTCTCTGTGGCCTCAGAAGGCATTTGACGAGGACCCCTTCCTCTTCCTGTGCGAATATGGACTATATGGCAGTCGTATACAAAAGGTTTTCGGAGCTGCCACTATTAAGGAAGAGGAATTGCACTCCTTGCATCGGAAGGATATTTCGACCTATAGGAAAGGGCTAACTTAGACCTAGTTGCTGACGTTGCGTCCCCCACCCACTACCATTACCATTCTTGGTTCGCCAGCAGCCCAGAAATGTCTAATATAGGCTAATAATGAAAAACCTTATATTATTGGACAAAGTTGAATAATTGGTTCATAAATCTGCTTCAGGAAGGCTATGGAATTTTGTAATAAATCATATTTTCCTTATTTAAATTTGATATCAAGATTTTTGCATTCTGTTGTGGAAGAAGGATCCGTATTGAGAATTTTATAATAATTATTATTACTTATTTTAACTGAATAATTACTTCTTTTTCGAACCCAAAGATTTTTTTTATTTTTCAAATCTTTCGAAGGGTTTATAAAATCTGTGATGACTAAATCTACAATTTTTTTTTTCTCCAAATATGGAATGACCTTCCGATTCATATCGCTCTAAAATTTATTCGAATATTTCCCTATGGAAATCCCAATTTCCTTTTGTGAATCATGCAACTACTTCCATCTCATCCCAATCCACTTCTATCTGCTTGTTTATTTCCGTGAAGTATGAAGTATTTATTCAAAAGCTTTTTCTATTTTCCATTATAAAGGAATTTTTGCATGTTCCATACATTCATATGCATAAATAAGCTTTCGCAGAGAGCGACCTCGCTTTCCTATACGATATGCGTCTTGTAATTTGAAATTACAAATTTTCTCTTGGGTTCAATTTGTAGGTAAATTGGACGTAATGGGATTCCGCCCGAAATTCTATTTCCATGTAAAGTACTTTGATTAGTACATGACATTTCTGAAATGAGTGACTGTATGTAAATTGTGACTTGTGTTGAGTTGATATACTAGAATTCTCAATGATGAATTATCCTTCTAGAACTTCGAATGAGTAGCGAAGAGTTTGTAATCGAATGCCGGAAATTTTATGGAATATTTCACAGTGGAAGCAAGCAAAGTTGTTTTCTGAAAAATATGAATGTGTGAGATTGACGAATGTGTTTATGACATGAAGGAAATTACTAAAAATGTACTATTACGATTACAAGACTAACAGAAACCTACACTGAAAAAAAGTGTGTGTTATATCAATAAATGCCGTTTATTACCTTTCCATTCATTGGCAAAATAGTTTTTCATCGTGGCAATGAATAAGCATTCACTGACGTTCGTAGGTATTTATTGATACAATGAATTCAAGTTTATTGAGATCAAAGATGATCGTTTTTTACATTTATAAACAGGTTTTGTTGCTGCTATAGAAAAGTTCATTGAGGTGAGAAAAGGGGTACACTGAAACAATATGAAATTGTTTATCATATCAACGAACATAATTCATGGTCCCAGAGCACTGATGTATATATTTGTGAAAATATGGTCATTATATTAATGAATGAATCTTTGTGACAATGAATAAACATCCACTGACGTATGAATGTATTCATTGATACAATGAATTCAAGTTCGTTGAGATGAAAGCTGATCGTTTTTTACATTTATGAATAGGTTTCATTGCTGCTATGGAAAAGTTCATTGAATTGAGGGATGGGGTGTACTTACACTAATTTAAATGGTTTATCATATCAAGGAACTTAATTCATGGTCCCAGAGCAGTAATACCTCTTCGTTTATTGTCACAATACATTTTTCGTCGAGTCAATGAATAACCATTCACTGAAATATGTATGTTTTCTGTTACAATGACTTCAAGTTCATCAAGATCAATGATGATCTATTTTCAGATCTACGCACAGGTTTCGATGTGGCTATGTGAAGATCATAGAAGGTGTAACAAAGTCCCAGTTTTGTTAGGCAGGCAGAAGCAACATTTTCCTCCCATTTTATAACTCGTTATTAATATGTGAATAAAGATAATAATAAGTCTTTTGTCGAACGCCATATCGTGTATTAGTATTATAGCTCGCGGATTTTGCCGTCATCCGTTCAGCCGAATCGTCGCATAGAAAAATTAGCGTCTTCACTAGAGGGACCACGCCACACGACATCGTTGTTCACACAGAGCAGGTTTGCTTAAGCAGACAAAAGCGACCCTTAAAGCATCTTCTATCGGGTAGCACAGACTACAGAGACATCTGATGAGATGCGCCTCCCACCAGAATTGCGATTTTCTGAGTGCATGCTTATTATTTTTCCTATCTTTTAACTTATTGTATGCTCGATATCAATTAGAGGCCTTCATTGCATTCACTAATAATATGCAATGATTGAATAAATATCAGTTACTCATGAAAGCATTACGAGATTTAATGTACTATATCAATTATTGAATCAAGGAAGGTATAGTATTAACCGATACTCATGAATTCAATAATCACCATTCATTGGATTGATGAAAAATATCCATCGTCAAAATAATCTAAATCATTATATCAATCATACAGCATTTATTTGAAGAACGAACAATAATAATAAGTATAATGAATACAGTTTCATCAGTTGAACGAATACAGTTTATTGCTCAGCACTCTTCATTCGTTTGAAAAATGCAGTTCATTCCCCTAACGAACCTATTTAATGTACTCGATCATGATATCAACGAAAGCATTCATTGATATTTTTAAGATCCATATACATAGTATGGATAACCAGTGGTTCATTGGCGTAACGATTGCGTTCATTGGACCAATATTGATGAAGATAATGAGCCACTGAACTTTTTCATTGTATTCAAGTACAATTTTTTTTCTGTGTACAAATGATATTTGGTGTAGGATACAGCTCTAGATGGATTGCTTCACAATAATATCTGGTCAGGTCATAGTCCAATCAAATCAACCAGGTATTCTCTAGAATGGGCGTGTTTTAGGAAGTCTTCTCAGGCTTTTTTTATTTTTTCCTCCTCCCTACTACCATAGCCCATTACACTCAGAAACCCGCGTAAACAACTACGACACCACCAGTAATTGATATCATAAGGTCACCTATTGACTTAACATTGATGATCTCAGTCTATATGCCTATTAATTATATAGAAAATAAATAAATGTAAGATTAAATAATAAATGGTTAATGAATAAATGATTAATAAACTTTAGACAATATATTTCCTTGCTTAACAACCAATCAGTGGATTTCAAATTTTGAAATTCAGCCAATAGAATCGGAACTACAGTGAAAATATAGCTTGTCGCTGTATTTTCACGGTGATAAACCTGCTTAGGTTTTGTTTTACTATCTGTCAAGTGAAAATAATGATTTAAATTATAAACGTCCAATTTATGTGTTTTGACTAGTTATCTTTATTTATCAATATGAGCGATCGTTGGGGACAAATGTCCATTGGTATCATAGATGAGGCCGTGGAAAAGAGTATTCCGTTGAATACGCTAGAAGTAAAGCATCAATTACCAGGTGACATGATTTTTCTTTATTTCAAATCGATATATTCTCGTCCTAAATATAATTCGTGCTATGATTAAAAACCTATAATATTTTGGAATATCAATTCATTGGCAATCCCATCGTCCTCGTCCTGCGGACTCGTTGTATTTTCAGCTTTGGGATTGCAATTCATTAATATTTCAAAAAATTATCGATAATAATCATACCACTTATTATATTACCCCTGATAATATATTTTAATAATGTAATATTATATTTTACCCTCCACTTACAAAATACAGAATACAGACATACTTACGATACTCAAAAGATATATGAAATAAAAATTTATCCAAAAGGAGAAGTGAGGAGTTTGTTGTACATGAGTTGAAGATATGAGTTCCTACATATCAGCCGGAATCCCCAATAGGAACAATTTCCTATTAATTTTCAACTGAATAAGTCGAGAAGTTCAGTATTGAGCATAATGAATATTTTGATTGATTTTTTGAAATTCTTGATGTTGGTTGGTTGGTAGAAGATAAAATAGTTTGGGTCCATGATAGAAAATACACCTCTGCGAGTGACTTTTTTTGAATGCTGGTAGGTTAACTTGTTTGTTTTATTTTGTTTGTCGATTGGAGTGTGGATTTGTTTACGAACACCCACGTTAAACATTGTTGGATGTAAAGTTCCCTTGTTTTCAGTAATTGGGTTTCCTTATACAGTTGTTCAGAAGAGACCAATTTAGATTTTTTAAATGATATTTTCAAGATTGTATTTTGTGTTGTTTGAAGGATATTCAGGGAATTGTCGGAAGAACCGTCTCAGGCTGTAATACAATATTTCATTACAGACTCTGCTATATGGTGATTAAGTTTTTGTACCCTAAAATATTTCTCAATTCATAAATTTTTTTTGTTACTTGTCTGAGTGTTTTACAACATAGTTTATATAGGCGTCCCATCTCATACACTGATTCACAATAACTCCCAAGTACTTGATCTTTTTTGTTCTTTCTATAACGGCACAGTTGCAGTTTGTTGTATTAGAACAGTATTTATCCCCGAATATTCGTTCTGCAATTGGCTGGATGTAATGAATTTTGTTTTATTTTTATATATTGAGACTCAAAAGGTTGTGGTTAAGCCATATCTGGATATCCCCAGTCCCTTTTTCGAGTTTTCAAATATCTCCAACCAACTATTACCCGTGAAAATAAGTGCTGTGTCGTCCGCATATGAGATGAGATGAGATGACTTTTTGTGTCCTATGATAGTCTTCCAGTATATCGTAAGTTGGACCACGTATACCATATCCATGCAGTTTTGTTAATAGCATAGTGTCGAATGCCTTGGCTAGGTCTAGAAATATGGCCAAGCTTTTTTCTAATTTATCCAAGGCTCGAACAGTTTTTTTTTTTAAATCAAGCACTTTCGGTGTAGTAATTACTAATGAAGCCGAATTGTCTGTCTGTCAGAATTTTTTTAGCGTTGAGGTAATTTGTAAATCTGCTTTTTAGGGACTGTTCACCTGATTTATATATGGGGGTGATGATTGGCTCTTTCCATTGGCGTGGTAGTTTACCATGTTTATAGACCATATTTATGATGTGAGCTAATGGAGATATAATGTATGAATGAATTTTCTTAATGAGTTTCGAAGAAATGCCATCGGGACCCGATGAGCAGATGGTTTTTAGTTTGGATAAAATTTCCATCAGCTCAATTTCAGTAACTGGTTTTGGAAACATCGATTCTTGTTGCAGGGTATCTTTTTAAGGAAATATTCAGGTAAGTTATTGATTTTTTTTAATGTTTTTTGCCATTTTAGTTCCAATATTAGTATAGTAGTTGTTGAAATTATTAAGGTTATTCTTTTCATTTTTGAATGTTTTGTTACCGATTTTCATTTTTGCTGAAGTATTTTTTCCAGTTATATTATTTATGATTTTCCACGTTTTCTGGCAATTTCCTTTCACTGTATCTAATTTTTCTTTGTAATATTGGTGTTTTGTTTGCTTGATTATATTATTCAATTAATTTCGGTATGATTTATATTCATTTTCTCTTTCTTGAGTGTATTTAACTAATATTTTTTTTTTCAGTTGGTCCCGTTGCCGTATTGAGGTTATCAGATCATCAGTGATCCATGGTTTGATTTTTTGATATTTTTTATACTAGGCATTATACGATGTGGATGCTGTGTTCAAATGGAGTTCTAGTTTTTCAATAAATTTGTTTTCTCCCTCATTTCTCGCCTCTTGGTAATGTGTGTAATTTATTAAAATTTATACATGATCCCATTATTCCTGATATTTCCAAGTATACTGGTCGGTGATGTCGGTTTGAAATAGTACAAGTGTCAGTAGAATGTTTTGATTTACATTATATTTACGAACGAATATATGATCTATTGTACTTTGTGTGCCAGGTGTAACTCTGCTAGGCTTGTTAATATGGGAAAAGTATCCATTTTCAGCTAGGATATTGATGTATTCATTAGCAGAACAGGAACATTCGTTCATTAAATTAATGTTTATGTCACCCATAAATATGTATTATTTTTTTCTCGTTTCAGATAAGTAGTTTCTTGTGTCTTTCAGATAAATTGGGGTATCAATAGACGGTAGTTTATAAGATGCTGTTATTTCAATCTCAATATCATCAACAATCATTGAAATTAATTTAGTTTCTGTTAATGACATTATATCAACATTAGCAGTAATATGATCCCTGATGTACACCATAAGATCATCATTTCGATTCATCTTTGAATTGTTGAAGTATGCTGAGTAACCTGGTATTGAATAATCACTTACCGACTCGATCTTCCACGTCTCTGATAAAATTATTATGTCCATATGTTTATTTACCTTACCTTGTTTACCAATACCAATACCAATACCTTTCTGACACATTCCGGGTTCAGAAAGATGCCCCTGAGGTGCGCTACCTGTATCGCAGCCACTGCTAGGCATTCCGTGAGGATGTTGGTGGCTGACTCTTGATCATCCAAACAATATCTGCATTCAGTTTCATACAGGTTACCTATGATATTGAGGTGCTCGTTCAGTTTGCATTGCCCCTTATGATTTCCTTTCTGCTCGGTGTCAGCAAAGTCTTGATTCCTTCCGATAGAAGAGGCCTTCGATTTGGAGTTTCGATTGCCTCATACCTGAAGTTTAGTTCCATGCATTTTTGAATTTTACTGGTTGAGACGCTACATGATATAAAACTGGATCTGGTACAATCGTTGAGCTTTTCGTTCAATGTCAACTAATCGGCCTGTTCGTTTTTGGCACTCCGGTATGACCGGAGGACCTAAAGTAGCTCTACTTCATTGACGGTGAATTTCGCAGGGATCCATTCTAGCACCAACACTGTTTCTCCTTCGCATCAATGATTTGTTGGGAGCTATCTCATATCCAGTGCACAGCTTTGAGGGTGATAGTGCCCTTCCTACCACTTTCTCTTCCAAAGCTCTGTTATCAGCCATCAGTGAAAGCAGAAATTAACAGGAAAGGAACGTGAATAAAATAATCACGGACCTAGCAAGAATTATAGAATGGTGATCTAACAGCTTTCTAGAATGCCATGCGAATGTCTTTAGAAATTCAAGAAGAACACCAATTCCCACCTTCTTTCCCTCGGCTCTCACATTGTTCTCTGAACAATACAGGATTTTCCTTTTCGTAAGTACCAGAACGTAAAAAAAACACAGGTGTTTTGATTGTTTTCAAATTCTTCCGGTAGGTTTATCCTCCTCTTTTTCTTCCATAAAAGTGGTTTATTTCATTTATCGATTGATATCATCTTCTTTGTTTAATTTTTTGTTTGTTTTTTTTTAACTCAAGTTAAAAAAGAAGGAATGGAGTTCAAAATTCTTTTTCCCGCTGCCGACACTGTCGATAGTCCATACTTACTTAGCAACAAAATAGGTAAATTGCCTATATCGTTCGTTTAACTAACTAACTAACTAACTAACTAACTGAAAAGGTTTTTATTTTAAATTATCACATTTGAATATTTCATGTGTAGTGACATGTCATTTTATGCATCGTTCTCGTTCTACATAACCCAGGGGGTTAGGGGAAGGACGGGAAGATGGGCGCAATATTAGCATCTCTTCTGCTCCAATCAGGGTAGCAGAAGAGCGCCTTGTTAAGCGAACATAGACACCCCCGCGAGAGGGCGTTGTAGTCCGCCCGCGCTGGTGGTAACGCTGGCCGGACCTTTCATTACATCACGGTTGTAGCTAGGCATGATACACGCCTCCTGCAAAGCACATGCGTGTTAGTTTTATTCTATGCAGATAGTGCTCTTTGCAGGTTATGAGGCTGGTTCTTTCAAGGTTGAATCCCGGAAAAGGCTGAAGCAAAAAACCGGGTCTAGGTACTCTACATTTCAGTTATACTTTCGATTTGGTTCCCTATGGAACCGGTTCATACCTTCATACTTTAAAGATATCGAGCGCTTGATGAATGAGCCCGCCATGCTTACGGGGCTCATTATCATACACTCTGAGCTTGGTGATCTCCCTGATGAGGGGACTTTTATCGAGCATGTACTTATAAAACTTGAAGGACAAGTTATTTATAACTGTCGGGATCGAGTCGACGCCTGCAAGCTCCCTAAGAGCTTCCAATCGAAGGTATCGTCTGCTACCGGTGATAATACGGAGTACTTTGTTCTGCATCCTATCCAATCTCGCCAGTGGAGTTGGCTTAGGGCTACAGAACACCGGACAAGCGTACGTCATTGTAAGTCTTATTAGCTGCTTATAGATAAGCAATTTATTCTCTAATTAGAGTTTCGAGTCCCTTGCTATCAGAGGATAGGTGCGTTTTAACGCAGCTCCCGCCCTCTGGATAGCAAGGGTTATATGACGTCCGAAATTGAGTCGCTTGTCCAGGTGTACCCCAGGTATCTCGCATGGTTCACATTATCAACGGCCTCGTCATTGATTCTCAACTTCCGATAAAGTCTTGAGCTTAGCCGGATTGACCTCAATCTTGTTATCCGCCAAATACGGTATGATCTTTCTATCCAAGTGAACTTGGATCCTGTATTGGGCAGCGGCGCTTGAGAAGGAATGGGCAAAAATGGTGGTGTCATCAGCGTACACCGCCGTGCCCATATCCGATCTCTCGCACTGAGGGAGATCATACGTATGTAGCAAATACAGACGTGGGGACAAACATGAACCCTGCGGGACACCTGCTTCAATCGGAAACTCCGCGGAGCGAGTGTTATTTACCCGCACCATAAACGTCCTCCCAACAAGGAAAGAATTCACCAATTTTACTAGGTATGAGGGAATGCCTGCACCCAGCATTTCAGAGATAAGACCTTCCTCCCATACCGAGTCGAAGGCTTTTTTCATGTCCAGCAGGACCATAACTGTGTTGAGTCCACGTTGGGCTGCCTCTTTCACCCCGTGAACAATCCTTACGACCTGCGACGTGGTACTGTGTCCTTGTCTAAAGCCGAATTGCTCAGCGGGGATCATTTTGAGTTTCCCCCCCGAGACTCAACAGTCGTCTCAGGAGGATCTTCTCGACGACTTTAGCGATCACGCTCAAGAGCGAAATGGGTCGGTAGTTATCGAGTTTGTGGCCATCCTTACCCGGTTTCAGAATCGGTTTCACCAGTGCCTTCTTCAGACAATCTGGATAACACCCCCACTTTATAAAGGCGTTGATCAGGTGAATCATTTGGACGAGGACTTTTCGCGGCAGGTTTCTGAGAGTCACGGCGTCCAAGCCGTCTGGCCCAGGCGCCTTTTTCGTCGGAAGTCTTTTAATGACTTCTGTCAGCTCCTCATAGTTTGTCATTACTTTGGCAAATCTATGAGGGCCGATAGGGGGGGACATAGATTCACGAAAGTCTTCCGTTATCTTCTTTTTCTGTCTATGTCCCTCACTAACGTCAGCCGCCCTTTTGTGTACGTTGGCGAAATGTTCCCCGAACAGTTCCGCCTTCTGAGGGTCCGTCATTAGCAACCCGCCATCCTTCTCCATGGCTGGAATCGTTGCGAACTTCTTCGAAATTCGCTTCGTCATCCGCCACAGTGAATTATCGCGAGTGCCCAGCTTCTCCAGTCTATCCTTCCATATCCTATCGTTGTTTTCGTTAATCAGCTCTGAAATCTCCCTTCCTAGCCTGATCATGTCATTTTTGAGTTCAGGATTTCGTGTGCTCTGCCACTTTTTTCGGAGGTCATTCGTTTACTCAAGCTTGTCGCCCACTTGTCCGGCACAGCACGGCACGGACCGTCCCGTCAAAATACGGATAGAATCGGAACAATGCAGAGCGTCCGTCGCCGGAAAAGTACAGCTCTCCGATCCTTTCCAGCAAACAACGGTACGTGCTGTGCTGTCGACATCACCGTCGACATCAGGCGACGGACAGCGCTGTGCCGTGCTGTGCCGGACAAGTGGGCGACAAGCCTAATTCATCTTGACAACGGGATGTAAATAGTGTCATTTACATGCCTAGGGTAATAATGACTTCGACATTGACAAGTAATACCTTCAGCTTCATTTATATACATTTTCAGGTTATGAAACTTTTTGAATATTATTGCTGTCTGTTTATTCGGTAACTTTGTTACGCGCACAAGCAATTTACAATGAAATAGCGGTAGGAATAATCATTAAGGAAGGGTAAGAAAACGAACCTCAATCCAGGCAAATTTTGAGAAATGTCAACAAGCAGCGGGAAAAACGTAATAAGTAACACGGAATGTATCGACTGTTAGCATCCTCGGCAAGCGACAAGCCTCGGCTTTGCCTCGGCTCTTACTCGCTCAACTCTAATGTTAACACGTCTTTACATTCCTTGTTACTCAAATAACCATTATCATCTTTAGACAAATAATATGCTTCACTTTCACCAAACAATCATTTCTTACATAAACAGACATTCTGTCATCAGTAGCGTTTCTATAACAACATATAAATTGTACTAATGATCCGAGATCCACTATAATCTTTGACCATGAAATCCAATTCCTGTTGCGAAATAAAAATCAAAATCCAATATCAATAGAAAATTGTACTTTAAACAACAAACGAAATCCAACAAATCTCATTTACAAAGTTTCCGTCGCTCAGCCTTATTTTCTTTCCAAGACCTCCTATGTCTCCCCTTTGATCCCGAATAAATTCTTTGTTGGTCCCTTTTTACGACGTCATTTCTACTAGAAATGAAATTTTTCTCGCAGCTGTCAGGTAAATGTAAAGAATTCCCATCACTCTTGGAACGGCATTTGCAATTTATTATTATTTGATGTTTCTGGAATGTTAGTATTTGACAGGATTCGATTAAATTAATGGTTAGAGATTTGAAATGAGTTGCATTCTATAACTTTGAAATTAGTTCTCAATTAATTCCATTTCTTTCATTTTTGGGTTACCGAAATAGAAAATTCTGTATTTTTCGTCCTTCGAATAAGTCGAAGAAAAAGGAAATGGATGCCAAATTTAAATTCTTGAATTTTGAAGTTTCAGGAAAAACAGATAAAAATCTCGATATTTAATACATTTTTTCTTCTCTTTTTGATAATATTTGGTTCGCCTGGAGCGGAAAACTCCATGGCGAAAATGTTTATATTTTGTTGCTCTAGGGAGAACAGAATCAGGGTTATTGGGGTGTATTTGTCTGAAGGTGGGAAACGATCATTTCCAATATATTCGGCAATTCTCATTCTCCACCATAGACTCAATATCCTCCGGAGTATAAGGCATCATCAGTGTCTCCTCTATACCTTACGAGTGTCGTATGATACTCGTAGCGCTACATTATTTTTAAAATTGTTATGTCCATCAAATGGCTGCAACCTTATATGCAACCCACTGAAATCTTCGAGAGATTTGAGTGAGCTAGGGAAGACGTAGCCTTCACCTTTGAACGTGCGATGCCTGTAGATTTAGTCTGACAATCGCACGAGCTTGACAAGCTAACAGAAAATTCATTATGGTTTCAAGTGTCCCAAAATTTTTACTCTACAGAAAAGAGCCGTTAGGTATCTATTTGAAGCAAAATTAAGAGAATCTTGTCAGCCATTGTTTGCACGTTACGGTATTCTTACTCTCCCTAGCACTATGGATGTACACCATGAAAATAGTGAAACCCATGATCATCTACGTAGCAGTAGTGTGGCACGGCAGAACCGAACTCGCCACAACAAAAAAAATCTTGGAGAAAGTGTAGTCTTTTTATAACAGGACCAATGAGGTCGACTCCAACAGCAGCAGTAGATGTCATTCTGGACTTCACTCCTCTCCATATCATGGTGAGGAGAACTGCTTGGGGAGCAAACCTCAAGTTGGCTAAAGTCGGACTCAGAGGGACAGCACACGGTGTAAGGGTCAACCCTTACCGAATGTGCACAACTTGCCAATCTTCCAACTGACGATATTACCAGGAAATTTAGTTTCGAAAAATGTTTTTCGAACGGAACTAAATACCAAGAGAAAATGGAACATAGAATCCATTCGAGCACTGGGAAAGAATACATGGTACACAGACGGGTCCAAAACTCCCGAGGGAACTGGATCAGGAGTCTTTGGGCCTCGCAAAAAAATACTCCGAACCAATTTTTCAAGTGGAAATTCACGCCATAGGAAGGTGCATTCAGTTCAACCTCAATAGGAAATCGTGATCCTATCTGATAGTTAAGCAGCCTTCAAAGCGTTGAGCTCCTCTAACATTAACTCGAAGATGGTTTGAGGATGCCTAGACAGACTTATAGGCAGGATCAACAAGGTGGTCCTCCTCTGGGTGCCGGAGCACGTCGGAGTGGAGGGCAATGAACAAGCAGACACCCTGGCACGAAAAGGCGCATCAACGCCATCGATCGGGCCAGAACCATTCTGCGGACTTGGAAAATCTTACTTCCAAGAAGAACTCAATAACGCTGAGGAAGCAATGGGAGTAACATACTAGCTATGACTTCCAGGGCTTAGGCAGGCCAAAGATCTCCTAGGCAATTCCAACCGAGCAAGATCGAAGACACTGATTAACCTCAGATCGTTTACCCAGATAACCACTCCCCACGCCCGTGGGGTGAGCAATTACTGGGTCTGAGAATCATGTGCCCTAAGCAGACGCAGTGAACCAAGGATGACAGCCTTCTGCATTCGTCCGGCTAAGATTTTGAGACAGACCAAAGAGTTTATCAAACAACCGCAGCCAACATTCACAGACTATCTACTAAGCCAGAAGAGGAACACTACTAGAATAGTAGTAGGACTTCTCACAGGGCACTGTAGGCTCAACAAACATATGAGTACAATAGGCCTGGCAGAAGAAATGCTATGCAGGTTCTGTCAGCAAGAAGAGGAAACATCAGTACACATACTATGCCACTGCGAGGGTTTGTCAAGGCAAAGGTTTCTAACGCTGGGAGAAGAAAAACCAAGAGCTCCCAGATTCATGGGAGTTCTAAAAACTAGCCAGTGGAGTCTCGTAAAGAAGACAGGGCTAGACAAAGAACTCTAAATGATCTCGAGGACAAACACAATAGATCTGAAAAGGTCGCGGTGTAGAGGCTTGTAGCACGAAAGTCCCTAATATATAATCTAAATAATCTAAGCCGAGATGATTTTCGAGTTCGAGAGCAGTGTGTCCATCATACTACCAAGCACACCTATAATAAGAACCACTATTTCAACAGAATGGTTTGGGTAGAGCCTGAGTCTTGATATTTATACCGTTGCTCCTCCTCTTTTCGGATGACGTACGTTTTGAAAGGAGCCGAAAACTCCATGACAAAAATCGTCTTACTTCGATGGTCGGGGAGGACTACATCAGGCTTATTTACTTGTATTTGCCTGAGGGTGGGGAATGAGTAGTTTCATTATATTCGGCACTTCTCATTCTTCACAACGGACTCAATATCCCCCGGAGCATAATGCACATCCGGTGTCTCGTTTATACCGTACGAGTGTCTTAGATGGTAGTACAACACTCGTAGAGCCGCGTTATGCCTGTGGATATAGGCTGAGACCGCATATGCTGGACATGCTGACAGCAAATGCATAAGGGTCTCAGGCGCCCCACGACACGCTCTGCATCTAGTGTCGGGGACCTCTATACCCATCACGCGGCTACAGTAGGCCAGGGTGTTGAAGATACCATCATGGCAGGCCATTATGAATCCCTCGGTAACCAACTTCAGCTCACTTGACCTGAGGAAAGCAAAGGTCAGGTGGATAAGCCAAGGTCTTCAATGTTCTTGAAGAAGACCCTATGCATTGGCTTGTCCTTGTTCAGCTGCAGGAGGACGTCAGTCTCCGCAGCTTTGATGTGAGCTTTTTGCAAAACGGGTTCCAACTCGGTGACAGAGTTTGGGTTCGCCCGTTCAGTGTCGAATACGAGACCAAGTTCATCAGCTGCCCGGATTGCTGCCTTGAAGAGAAATGCTCCAATCCCTGCATTTTCATGGTCGCGGACCATGCAGAGAAGGGGATCTGATCTATTGATGACTTTACAGGCTCCATCCAGCACCATTCTGTTATGTAGACACTCCAAACTCAAAAGTCCCCGGCTTCCCTGTTGTCTGGGAAAGTATAACCGTGGAACAGACGATTTAGGATGCACGCTTTTATGAAGATCCTTTTTCGAGTTTTAATGTCGCGCAGCTCTTCCTGAGTCCATTTTACTATTCCAAAGGAGTAGAGTAGAGTAGAGTCGAAACCCCAAGCATATTGATCGCAGCAACTTTGTTCTTTCAGTTTTTAACTGTGTTTACCTCTTGGGAGCGGCGTTGCTCCACTCCCAAATAGGTGTATTATAATCTTTATTATTACCATCTTTATCATCATCTTTATTATTATCATAATTATTTCAATATTTTTCATGTCAGTGTCTCTACTCACATAATTGTAACTCAAATTCGAAGTAAATTAGGAACGTCTGTCTCTCAGTTTTGTATTTCAAGTATTTCCCTTCAGACAACGATATAATCAAAAACAAATATTTCATCACTGAATTCAGCCAGTGAAAATCATCCCTTTAGAATTGGAATTGCAATTGAAAGGAGCTGAGGATTGAATCAGAAATTAAACAAAACAAATTATGAAAGTAAATAAAGCGGCACTGAGGAAAACTTATTAAAATGCAAATTTACAGTTTCATTTTGCCGGTGTTTGTGTAAAATCACTCGAAAAATACTTGTACCTAATTATGAACAAACACAGAGCTGTATGTAATACGGTGAAAGCTACCAAATAAAATTCAACTACATCTACATCAAATAAATTTCAGCACTCAAACCTAACGAACCGTTTCATGAAAGCAAGGCATGAGCTTTGAAATGAGAGAAAAAGATAAAAAAGTTACGTGAAAAATCTGGATTATTTTTTCTGCAGCAGAATAAAGTAATTACCTGGGTTATTCTTCGTTTTTATGCTTGACTGACTCGGGATAAATATTCTCAGGATCGTGCACAATAACTTACTGAACTTGTACCCATAAATTGGTCATCTTGAATAGCAAGTCTAACAGAGGTCGATTTACACGGGGAAATTTTAAATCGCACACAGCAAAGTTTAGTGACTTCGATGTTTAAAGTCCTTTGTTGAAACAAAACTATTGTATCCTTGTAACGTTTGTTTTACTTCGAACTGGTTTTGCTTCTTCGAGTTGTGTTCTTGGATGTATTCGTTGTGTCGAAGCTTCTATTGAAATTGACCGGAAAGTGGATTGAAAAATGAATTAGTAAATCTTGAAAAATTATTGAGATTGATGTGGGATGTTATCGACATAATAATGATAATAATAATGATGTTTGTTCACTCAGTAATAATACATATAACAGAAAGACAGAAAACTCTAGTGTGTAGTAAACACAAGATCCCACTAATGCTATCAACAAATGAGGGCTGTTTTGTTTATCTATATACAATAAAACCTAATAATCCAGTAGAATTGGGTTTTGAGACGAAAATCGATTGCAGCACCACCAAATTTGGTATGCTAGTAGTTGGAACCATGATACACGAAAAAAAAATTTTACCAAAATTCCAGTGGTGGAACTTTTTTTTTTTTTCGTTTAAAAATAATATAAATAGATTTCTGCTATAATCTTGGAAAGTATATGATTTGTCGAAAAAACAACTCAACAGGGTGAAAAACAATTCAATTTTCCACAAAAATTATTCCTAGTAATTTCTTATGAAACGCGCTCGTTTTCCCAGGAATTTTGATTGAACGCCGACATCAAATTTCACGTTCACCCTTACCCGCCACTGAAAGTTCTGGCGGAGCTGAATATTTGATTGGTCATAACTCTGCCAAAAATGTGTTTTGTCGCACTTCACGGAGGTGTTTGCGGATGATCCGAAAATCATGAATAATTTAGTAAATATGAAATTATTATACTAAAGCAGCAACTCATATCCTCTTTGGACTATATGCAACAATTTTAAAGTAGTGTGACAGGTTCTACTTATACCTACATGCAAAAAAAACCTCATTTTCAACTTACCCATAAAATCGGTATTCTCTTCACTAAATGTTGAAAATATTCGCTTATTCATATCCTGCATATATACAGTCTGTCCATAAAGTAACCCCCCCCCCTGTGAACTTTTGAACAGAGTGGAATTTTTCTTTTAATTATTTTTTGGTTGAATGGTAGTTCATAAGGCACTTTTTGACAATGATAAAAAAATTCTTTTTCAAAATGGCGGCCAGGCGCCATTTGTGTCAGACGGAGTTGAATAGAACACCACATGGATATATAATATACTGAGATGGGTTTAGTAAATTGAATAATTTGGTACCAGCAAAAAGCGCAGCTTATACTTTATAAGACAGTATTATTAATAGTATTTTTCTGTCGACCGTTCATTTATGATGTATTTTAACGCACTCAAAATCGTTGATTAATGACCCCTGTTAATGAATGATTTTCTATTAATCAACGATTTGATTATATGCTCTTATACATTTTATATTGGTTAGTACTACCTGTCATTATTTATTTGTCAATTTTCAATAAAATTTTAGAAAATGTTTATTACACCAGTTGTCACTCAAACCTTTATATGGTCCCGTGGCGTAATGGTAAAGTGCACCTGGCTTGCAACACTGAGGTCGAGAGTTCAAAACCCAACGAGGGTAAATTTCTTTTTTAATTTCAATTTGAAAATACATAATAAAAATTAAAATAAAACTTCCACTAAGGAAAATTAAACTACCTTTGAGTAGAGAATATAAATAGGAAATAATGATTGTTTTTTATCGTATCGTTAAATAAATAAACATTGGAAGTAAGATATATCTAGTTTTGAAAAGTACTGTCGAAGGAAAAGTATTGTAACAAACTCGTGAATTAAAATGGCGATTAACAATCTCGAACATTAACGCGCTCGCTCTGCTCACGCGTTAAATTATCTCGATTGTTAATCGCCCTTATTAATACACTTGTTCGTTAAATAACCATTTCCGTCGACCGTTCATTTATGATGTATTTTAACGCACTCAAAACTGTTAATTAATGACCCCTGTTAATGAATGATTTTCTATTAATCAAATCTTTAATACAGCAGTTGTCAGTTGGAATCATTGAAAGTCACGTGGCGTAATGGTAACGCTGGCTTGACAGTCGAGAGATGTGACAGTAAGGTCGACAGTTCAAATCCACATGAGGGCAATTTTTTTTTTCAATTTGAAAAAATAATGCAAAACTACCACTAAAGAAAATTAAACTATCTCTGATTAGAGTTAATATAAATAGGAAATAGTGATTGTATTTTATCGTATCGTTAAATAGATAAATATTGAAAGTAAAAAATTAAATATTTTCTTGTGAGTTTTCCACCATATGGTAGGTCATGCATTTCATTGTTATTCATAACTCTCTGTTAACAATTTAATTTTTCTTAGATCGACTTGTAACCAACCCAAATTTAGCTTAAGATACAGGAATATTTCTTTATTAATAATTTTGACAAATATCGATATGCTTAATCGCTTCTGCATTAAAAGAACTCCCAAAAGACGTTGTATAGTGCCGTTCATCTTTTCGTGTTTGGCGGGAAATCTAAAAAAATTAAAAATTAGTTCTCAAAATACACTTGTTTGAGAAAATATCGAAAAATGTTATCCGGAAAAGATGTTCAGAATAAATTTTATAGCTATATACAAATTTTGAAAAAGATCTGAGATAAAAAATCAAAACAAAAAAAATCTGTTTGGAAAAGTACATTTCTGACGAAGAAACACATTAGTAAAGAAACAACTAATGTTTCAAATTTGCTTTGGTGAAGATTTGCAAACTATTTCTATTCAATTCGGAGAAAATTTGAAATATGTGAATTTCCCATGTGTTCAGCTGCTCATAAGAGATCTCTGGAATATCTTTAGGACATTGTAATCTAGATACTGTTTATTATTGATGAAGGACCAAGTAACCAAACAAATTCAATTTGAATTCTTCATTAGAAAAAAATATATTGTTATGAAAAGATGCAATGAATTTATGGACTTTGAAAAGAGAAATAATGAGAAAAGATTTATACTTTTAAATTTTTTTTTCTTTTTCGTTTCAGTTAACCAAAATATACAGGACATCATTTCTTAGTTGGAATCATACATTTATTTAATAGTAAAAACATTCATTTCTATCATAATGAAAGTTGTTAGATTTCCAATACGACACAAGTACATTAGAATTTCATGAAAATAGTGAAAATAACTTATTGAAAATGAAGACATCCTGTATGGAGTTAGAGAGAAGTTGGAGGAGATGTCAAAGAAAAATGTCAAGAGAAAGAAATTTACATGGGATAGTTTCAGAAATAATTATTTAGCTTAACAAAAATGTAAGTTCTAAATTATAAGTGATAAAAAAGTTTGAATAGTGAAATATTAAAAAATGATTGGCTGAAACATCAAGAAAAAAACGGAAAGCCAGTTACCAAGGAAGAGAGTAAAGAGGAGAGAATTTTTTTTTTGGAGAGTTGACGTTTATGAAAGATTGATTAGAAGGAAAAGAAGAAAAGTTCAGAAAGCACACTAATTAGAAAACTACCAGATGAAGTAATCGGAAATTGTCAAATAGGAAATAAACAAGAAAGCTAGAGATAGATAACAATATACAAATAATACTGTGAGAAACAATAATTGAAAGCAGCCATAATACTGACCAATGTATAAGGTATTTATAAAAATTTCTTTAGAGGATCCAGAATCCACGTGTGAGCAGTTACCAGTTGCAGCAGCAGTTATATTTTATCAACTTTTGTATCCAGCCAAAATTATTCTGAGGAGTCAAAAACATTCCATTTAACCCATTGGAACAATTTTAATCATTTTGAGACACTCAATAGTGAACATTGATATTTATTTTGATCAACCAATTCAGTCACTCTAAAATATATAGACATCTAGTGGACAGAGTTTGAAATTTGCATAGACAATTTCGAGTAGATTTGATCAAGAGAGACCGTTAGTATTAATAATTGTTATGGAATAAGCATTTCTAGCTAGTTGAGGGAAATAGTTATTTTAACTATAATTCAATAATAAAATAACTAGTACTCAGTTTGAAAAAAAAAAGAAAAAAAAAACATAAAAGATTAGTAACATTTTCAGTTTCATATCTTTATTCATTGAATCTACAAAAAAATTTGGTATATCATTTCTATTTGAAACAAAATTCGGCATATCTTTGAACTTATTATACAAGGTGTCCACGTCAACGGAATCCAACTGAGAGCAGGAGTTCTTATGTTCTTTGGCAACTGGCGACCGACTGAGTTGAAAAAAGAAAGAAAAAAAAGGAAAGGTAAAGCTATAGGGAAACATTTTGTACAGTGACTTCATTTCATTTTGTTTTAAAAACTCATATGATGATAATTTAATTAAAAATCCAGTATCAAATTATAACAATATATTCAGTTTTTTGCATAAAGAACCTGTAATCAACAAAATATAGTAGGTATGTATGATTATGGAAAGTGTTCGCGTTAATATTTTCATTGTAGCTCCTGAACCGTACAAGTAAATGAAAAACTTCAAGAATACAGAAATATGTTAAATGAAATAATATTGATTATTCCTGTCTCATAATATGTCAATGACGGCGGAAAAAAAATCCGAAGGGTTGAACAAGGCTTGATTCTGAAAAAAGGAGGACCCTGTAATTTTTTTTGAGAAATGGATAATTTTTTATCGGGCGCACTATTGAATGGATTGTACTTGCCTAATATGAACTGATTATGGTCAGAAATGTCGAAGTTTACTCCAAAAAATCTTGAAAAAAATGTATTTCAAAAACCAAGCTGTTTGGGACATATTTTTATATGAACTTTTCGTCCTGAAAACTTCCTAAGAATCACCTGAAAACTTTCCAAGAATCACCTGACGTATTTTGGTGTTTTGGGTAGCTCTTATTTCTTAAATTATCTATATGTATTCAGTTTGGGTCTATTTGTTACGAACCAAGTTCATGTCTGCTCATAGAATTCATTTGCAAGTAAATAAAAGTACTGCAAACAAAACAGATCGTATGTCGCATGAGTTTAACCAGTTCCATCCTGTACAAAACAGAGCTATTTCTAATCTGATAACTGAACTCGATTCTCGCGCTGGAACAAGTGAAACTCGATTATAGCATTTCGAATAGAGAATCTCTCAGTATCAAATTTCTCGGAATAATTCCGGATTTTTCTTCCTTTTTGATAGGATGTAATTTAACTGGACGCTATCTGATCGAAGCTTAAATTCTCTGTCAGTTCCTGCCAGAAAAAATAAGTGTTTAAAGAGACAGCTGTAGTGGTTTAATGATTTATGCTCAAAATAAAGCAAAACCCGATAATTACCTTCCAGATAATAAAAGGTACCAAAGATTAATTTAATTGCAGCCTATCAAGACGCTACGTTAAATTATGGAGTTATGTTGTGATATGAGTCAGCATAATGGTTCATCATACAGGGGTTTACTTATGGTGATGAGCATGTAATTGGGAATGTCGTGGATTAATTGATTATACTTGAGAACACTTTATTCTCATCTCCGGATTCACGCGGAAGAGAATAATCAAACGATGTTTCTTCTGGGTGAATAGTGTACACAGTGTGTCAAATTTAAAAGGTGCCGGATATCAAGAAACGCCCGAATCCGTTTCCCCTCAAAACAGAATATGAGGGAACCTCGACACTATCACCCCCTCTCTCCCACTAACTACCACTTCAAAAGTCTAAATTACAACCTTTCGTGTATGACACAGCATTGAAAAGCTTTTCAACGATGCTTTTGGATAGTAATCCAATTTTAGGGGGCCTAGTAGTCCACAGGCCCGATACCGAAAAAAAAAATTGATAAAATGTGTTCTTCATGTCGACTTCAACAAAAGGCAATTCTCGGTAGCGGGGCGTTTTTTCTAGGGACACCAAACCAAACTTTTGGGACTGTCATAATTTTTCTTTCTTGGTCTCGGTTTCGGTCACGGTCTCATTAATATGTTGCTGGATAGACTAGAATCGTGGGCTATTGAACTTGACAATAAACCTGCTCGAAATAAAACCGATGAGATCATAAATAGCATTCACGCGGCAAGGGACAAAATCATCAAACATTACGAGAAAACCAAAACAATACAAGTTGGGAAAAAGAGTTGCAGGTAGAAGCAGTTGAATATTTTGAAGATAATTTTGAAGCACACTATTTTGGGGCAGCGGCTGTTATTATTATAAAAATAATGGAGTTGAAAAGTTTGAAATCGATCTACTGAGTTTGTTCAATAGAAAATCCATCCATAATGCAGACAACGATATGGCATAGCGTTACGAAATCGACAAATATATTTCTGACCCACGAGCTGACAGTACTGAAAATATTTTTGAATGGTGAAAAAGACGCAAAGGCATTTTCCAAACCTCGCAACAATGGACAAAGACTTTTTGTCAACTCCAGCTTCTTCAGCTTCAGTTGAAAGGCAGTTTTCTAGAGCTGCCCTAACTCTTACCAAAACAAGAAACCGATTTGGCGATAACTCCGTGAGAAGCCTTATGTGTCTCAAGTATGGATGGCAAATGAAGATATTGAAGAATAATTTTAAATATTTACTGTTTTAATATTTCTTGATTTTTCATTGTTTTATTATCAGAATTCAGAATATTTAGTTTTGTTTTTTTATTTAAATTTAAGATTTTTCAAGATTGCTTTATTTATATGTTTTTTAAATGAAAGATTACATCCATATGTTTTTATTGTTATTGCGTTTTGGCAGTTATTCAGATCAATATAAAATAGTTATTTGTTTTACTAGGCATGAAAGCACAAGATTTAATGCCGCGGCTGGTGTTTATGAAACCAGCCAATGCATTAAATATGCTTCTCTGCCGTGTGAAACATATAATTTTTTCTTCAAATTTGTTCCAATTCCACGCAAAATCGACTTTTTCATATTTAAATTGCGTTTCATTATCAATATCCAAATAACTAAATTATTTCATCAAAGGTAACTGGGCCCTGCGTTACTATGTTTACCGCTGATGACGTTTGTTGAATTTGTTTGTTTACTGTTTACTTTGTCATTGTCAATTTTGAAAAGTTGTCATGTTAGAAACGGATTTACTGCAAAGTGAGGATGAACTGATGCAATTAACACCACCTGAGATAAGAGACCAGGCGCGATATGTGGAATTTAACCTTTTACCGGAAAAATCAAGAACTGTATATGAACTCACATACAGCAGATTCATGGAATATAGACAGATGAAAAATATAGGATCTTTCTCTGAAAATGTGCTGATTGCCTATTTTTCCGATATTTCAAAGAAAATGAAGCCTTCGACGTTATGGTCTACCTATTCGATGTTGAAAGCTACCCTGAACATAAAAAATAACATTGATTTGGCAAAATACCTGAAGTTACGGGCTTTTTTGAAACGCCAGTCAGACGGTATCCATGCAAAAAAATCCCGAGTTTTTCAAAGAGAAGAAATCGAGAAATTTTTATCAGATGTCCCAGATGAACTGTATTTGTGTACGAAGGTAGGAATATATTGAAAATGATCTATTATGGATTAAAGAACTAATTTTCAATTTACATTTTAGGTTGTACTTATTGTTGCAGTCGCTGGGGCTTCTAGATGTGATGAGCTTTTGCAAATGAAAACAGATGATATAAATGATATGGGCGACAAATTGCTAATTATGCCACCAAATACTAAGACCAAAAGATCAAGATCTTTTGTAGTAACGGAATATTTAAGCGTTTACAGAAAATATGCACCCTCCAGACCCTCGAATTTAAATCATCTTCTATAAGTATGCGAACGGTAAAGCACATCATCAATTCATTGGCATTCACAAATTCGGTAAAATGCCAGAAGAAATTGCTACTTTTCTGGAACTATCCCTTGCGAAAGAGTATACTGGGCACTGCTTTCGCAGAACTTCGGCCACGTTGCTGGTGCATTCTGGTGGGGACATAACAATGTTGAAGCAACATGGAGGGTGGAAGTCTTCCGCTGTCGCGGAGGGCTATATTGAGGACTCGCTAGCCAATAAGTCGAATATCGGCAATAAAAAAAATAATTGTTCACAATTCACCATAAATATATCTAATAAATAAAAATTTCGTGTTGTAGTTTGTAGTTTTAATGCAATAAAACCAGTTTATTATCATCAGCATCATTTTGAGTTTTCTTAATGTCATTGTGAATTTTAATAACCAGTTTGATTTAAATTGTTACTTGGAAGGTTACCTAGCAACCAACTTTTTCTGCCTAGGCAGTAAAAGTGGACTTTTTCTGCCTAGGCATTAAAAGTACAACTTCTAAGCCTGCCAAGTGTCATTAAAAGGCCGCTTTTAATGTCATTTGGAGAAAAAAAATTTCTCAACCATCTACGGTATACTGCCTGCCAGATGATGTTTTTCTTGACGTGTCAGGTATATATGTATTATGATCTCAGAATTTATCTCGGCTTATACCTACCTGGTTTGTTTTGTTGGAAAAATCGAGCAAGGTAGAGCTGTGCATTGAAATCGCTATTTGCTGTTTTGCTGGATTGAGTCTAAGTGATAAAAACTCAAAGAGGTCGCTGGAGGGTGGTTCATTAGGAGATAAGTGAAGGCAGCACAGAAATTTGGTATGTTTGGTATTAGCTAGCTTGAACCACATCACGTCCTTTCGCTCCAAACTCTCTCCGTGTTGACATGAGAGGTTAGTTTCAGAGTGAAGACACACATCACGTTTGAATCTGAACCGAGAATGAAATTCATAACTAGGACACATGGACTAGGACTAGGACAAGGAGCACGTGACCTTGTTGGTGAAGGAGTTCACTCCGGTAAAACCTGTTGTTGTTGTTAAAATTATTTTTTCCGTTAACCAGCTGTCGTCCCCTTACGAACGGCAGCCCTCAGAAGTCGAAACTTGTGCGAGCCAAGGATTAACGAGGTCTTACCTTTTAACGTGTTAGAGCCAGAATATCAGATTTTCCGTCTGTATATGATGGTGGACGTCACTGATGTTCTTGTTGAGTCGACGGATTTTACGAAGGTGACTCTTCAACTGGAAATTCGAATTGAGGGGTATTTTGGAAAGATTAAAGATTTCCGGAAGTTATCGACCAAATAATGAAATAGGGTATTATCCATATAGAAGCACATAAAGACAGTATGGTAGTATTTCACCGGGTGATGGTGGAGATCATCTAACACCTACAGTTATTCTTTTAGTCGCTTCTTACGATTGGCATGTGTAACCACAGGGTTAGTCTCAGTCCGATCACTCAAGTTATTATCATCATCTTCCATAAAATGTATTGTTGTTTCTGATTTTGTGAATATAATAAGCGGACTTCTTCATATTTTTATTTGTTTTTATTTTTCATCCAGATTTTTTTTATATAATTTTTTTGTTCAATCCTATGAGTATACAGTGCGGCTTTTAATAGCCCCCCCTCCTATTAACTTTTGAACGGTTTGACGTAGGAACATGAAAACGTTTCGAGGGTTTCACCAATACTACTTCTTCAAATGTAAAAATGGTGATTGCCCAACAGGGGGAAGGGGGGACACATCAGTTCAAAGTTTTTAAATCAAGTGGCTCATCGTCGAAAAGAAAATTCCATTCTCTTCAAAACCATTAAATTTTTTTTGAATTTCGTTAATATTTTTTTGGAATTAATAATGATAATAATAATAATATAATAAAAATAATATGGCATATGGCGCTGGGGGCACGTTAACTTAAAAATTAGGGGGGGGCTATTGAAAGCCGCACTGTATAACTACTTTCTTTGAAATAGCTTCAAACCATTGTTGAAACATTATTTATACCAAGTTCATTCCAAGGAACAACATTTTTCGTAATATTCTCCAATAAAAATATTATTGAATCAATCAAAGCTGATAATATGAGGATACCCATCCAATTTTCTTAATAATCGACCCGTATCAAGTAATCACCAAGTTATTACACCCACTGAGAATGATATCGATACAAATTCCGAGATATATTACATTCTCGACAATAATTCTAGATTATCAGAGAAAACGCTTTTGAATATTGAATAAATCGGAATTCCATATCCATGAAACGTGTCCACGAAACATTTATTATCCTAGACCATAATTTATAGGATAATTCTCGTTTTGCAATCAGGTACAGTATCGATGCAAAGCTTATTATTTGGTATATTAAATTATAAGCTCCGGCTTTGGATGATTACTGGATTCTCGTTAATCTTATTAATAATAAACCTATTGATTTGGTAGCAATAACGTGATAAAGACAAAATGTGCAGCTTGTACAAGCACCTAACCAGTTTCATATTATGCCAGATTTTACCAAAGGTATTGAAGATTTCAATGGGAAGTGTATAAGAAAAGCAGCAATGAATTGGCTGACGAGCAATGAAAATGAAGGGAAATTCCATAAATTGCCATCAGAATTTAGGTTGGAAACAAATCAAGTCAATCGATGTGTTGAACTGAAGTTCAAGAAAACCTATGAGTAGTGTGTAGTGTGTAGTGTGTAGTGTGTAGTGTGTAGTGTGTAGTGTGTAGTGTGTAGTGTGTAGTGTGTGGTGTGTGGTGTGTGGTGTGTAGTGTGTAGTGTGTAGTGTGTGGTGTGTGGTGTGTGGTGTGTAGTGTGTAGTGTGTAGTGTGTAGTGTGTAGTGTGTAGTGTGTAGTGTGTAGTGTGTAGTGTGTAGTGTGTAGTGTGTAGTGTGTAGTGTGTAGTGTGTAGTGTGTAGTGTGTAGTGTGTAGTGTGTAGTGTGTAGTGTGTAGTGTGTAGTGTGTAGTGTGTAGTGTGTAGTGTGTAGTGTGTAGTGTGTAGTGTGTAGTGTGTAGTGTGTAATGTGTAGTGTGTAGTGTGTAGTGTAGGGTAGTGTAGTGTGTAGGGTAGTGTAGTGTGTAGTGTGTAGTGTGTAGTGTGTAGTGTGTAGTGTGTAGTGTGTAGTGTGTAGTGTGTAGTGTGTAGTGTGTAGTGTGTAGTGTGTAGTGTGTAGTGTGTAGTGTGTAGTGTGTAGTGTAATGTGTAATGTGTAGTGTGTAGTGTGTAGCGTAGTGTTGAGTGTAGTGTGGTGTGTAGTGTGGTAAGTAGTGTAGTGTGTAGTGTAGTGTGTAGTGTAGTGTGTAATGTAGTGTGTAATGTAGTGTGTAGTGTAGTGTGTAGTGTAGTGTGTAGTGTAGTGTGTAGTGTAGTGTGTAGTGTAGTGTGTAGTGTAGTGTGTAGTGTAGTGTGTAGTGTAGTGTGTAGTGTAGTGTGTAGTGTAGTGTGTAGTGTAGTGTGTAGTGTAGTGTGTAGTGTAGTGTGTAGTGTAGTGTGTAGTGTAGTGTGTAGTGTAGTGTGTAGTGTAGTGTGTAGTGTAGTGTGTAGTGTAGTGTGTAGTGTATAGTGTAGTGTAGTGTGTAGTGTATAGTGTATAGTGTAGTGTAGTGTGTAGTGTAGTGTGTAGTGTAGTGTGTAGTGTAGTGTGTAGTGTAGTGTGTAGTGTAGTGTGTAGTGTAGTGTGTAGTGTAGTGTGTAGTGTAGTGTGTAGTGTAGTGTGTAGTGTAGTGTGTAGTGTAGTGTGTAGTGTAGTGTGTAGTGTAGTGTGTAGTGTAGTGTGTAGTGTAGTGTGTAGTGTAGTGTGTAGTGTAGTGTGTAGTGTAGTGTGTAGTGTAGTGTGTAGTGTAGTGTGTAGTGTAGTGTGTAGTGTAGTGTGTAGTGTAGTGTGTAGTGTAGTGTGTAGTGTAGTGTGTAGTGTAGTGTGTAGTGTAGTGTGTAGTGTAGTGTGTAGTGTAGTGTGTAGTGTAGTGTGTAGTGTAGTGTGTAGTGTAGTGTGTAGTGTAGTGTGTAGTGTGGTGTGTAGTGTAGTGTGTAGTGTAGTGTGTAGTGTAGTGTGTAGTGTAGTGTGTAGTGTAGTGTGTAGTGTAGTGTGTAGTGTAGTGTGTAGTGTAGTGTGTAGTGTAGTGTGTAGTGTAGTGTGTAGTGTAGTGTGTAGTGTAGTGTGTAGTGTAGTGTGTAGTGTAGTGTGTAGTGTAGTGTGTAGTGTAGTGTGTAGTGTAGTGTGTAGTGTAGTGTGTAGTGTAGTGTGTAGTGTAGTGTGTAGTGTAGTGTGTAGTGTAGTGTGTAGTGTAGTGTGTAGTGTAGTGTGTAGTGTAGTGTGTAGTGTAGTGTGTAGTGTAGTGTGTAGTGTAGTGTGTAGTGTAGTGTGTAGTGTAGTGTGTAGTGTAGTGTGTAGTGTAGTGTGTAGTGTAGTGTGTAGTGTAGTGTGTAGTGTAGTGTGTAGTGTGTAGTGTGTAGTGTGTAGTGTAGTGTGTAGTGTAGTGTGTAGTGTAGTGTGTAGTGTAGTGTGTAGTGTAGTGTGTAGTGTAGTGTGTAGTGTAGTGTGTAGTGTAGTGTGTAGTGTAGTGTGTAGTGTAGTGTGTAGTGTAGTGTGTAGTGTAGTGTGTAGTGTAGTGTGTAGTGTAGTGTGTAGTGTAGTGTGTAGTGTAGTGTGTAGTGTAGTGTGTAGTGTAGTGTGTAGTGTAGTGTGTAGTGTAGTGTGTAGTGTAGTGTGTAGTGTAGTGTGTAGTGTAGTGTGTAGTGTAGTGTGTAGTGTAGTGTGTAGTGTAGTGTGTAGTGTAGTGTGTAGTGTAGTGTGTAGTGTAGTGTGTAGTGTAGTGTGTAGTGTAGTGTGTAGTGTAGTGTGTAGTGTAGTGTGTAGTGTAGTGTGTAGTGTAGTGTGTAGTGTAGTGTGTAGTGTAGTGTGTAGTGTAGTGTGTAGTGTAGTGTGTAGTGTAGTGTGTAGTGTAGTGTGTAGTGTAGTGTGTAGTGTAGTGTGTAGTGTAGTGTGTAGTGTAGTGTGTAGTGTAGTGTGTAGTGTAGTGTGTAGTGTAGTGTGTAGTGTAGTGTGTAGTGTAGTGTGTAGTGTAGTGTGTAGTGTAGTGTGTAGTGTAGTGTGTAGTGTAGTGTGTAGTGTAGTGTGTAGTGTAGTGTGTAGTGTAGTGTGTAGTGTAGTGTGTAGTGTAGTGTGTAGTGTAGTGTGTAGTGTAGTGTGTAGTGTAGTGTGTAGTGTAGTGTGTAGTGTAGTGTGTAGTGTAGTGTGTAGTGTAGTGTGTAGTGTAGTGTGTAGTGTAGTGTGTAGTGTAGTGTGTAGTGTAGTGTGTAGTGTAGTGTGTAGTGTAGTGTGTAGTGTAGTGTGTAGTGTAGTGTGTAGTGTAGTGTGTAGTGTAGTGTGTAGTGTAGTGTGTAGTGTAGTGTGTAGTGTAGTGTGTAGTGTAGTGTGTAGTGTAGTGTGTAGTGTAGTGTGTAGTGTAGTGTGTAGTGTAGTGTGTAGTGTAGTGTGTAGTGTAGTGTGTAGTGTAGTGTGTAGTGTAGTGTGTAGTGTAGTGTGTAGTGTAGTGTGTAGTGTAGTGTGTAGTGTAGTGTGTAGTGTAGTGTGTAGTGTAGTGTGTAGTGTAGTGTGTAGTGTAGTGTGTAGTGTAGTGTGTAGTGTAGTGTGTAGTGTAGTGTGTAGTGTAGTGTGTAGTGTAGTGTGTAGTGTAGTGTGTAGTGTAGTGTGTAGTGTAGTGTGTAGTGTAGTGTGTAGTGTAGTGTGTAGTGTAGTGTGTAGTGTAGTGTGTAGTGTAGTGTGTAGTGTAGTGTGTAGTGTAGTGTGTAGTGTAGTGTGTAGTGTAGTGTGTAGTGTAGTGTGTAGTGTAGTGTGTAGTGTGTAATGTAGTGTGTAGTGTAGTGGGTACTATTACGATTTTGTATGATCACACAGTTACGAAACAAAATTACACACTAGATCTTCCAGATGTTTTCATTGGATTTGATTACAATCGATTATTGTTGAAAAATGATGAGGGTATTTGGGTGCATCGCTCATCAAGTATTCTGTTAATACAAAATCAAATGAAACTGGATTAGAACATCAAATTTTACATAACAGAAGTTCATAATGCATTCGAACGAAGAAAAAACACTACACACACAATACCAATATTATTTGAAAGGAATTAAATGTTCGAAGTGCATACCGCCGACTTTTTATTCGTTAAATTAAATTATTTACTAAGTTATCACTCCTCGCAAAATGTATATATTAAATTTCCACGCACCCAAATGTTCACGTAAGGTTAGTTCATTCTGGTTGTATCAGACTACTAACAAAATGTAGAGCTTGGCAAATCTAGCTAGGAATATGAAATCGGCACTCCTATTGATGCGCGATGTCAGAAGAGCTCAGTATACATTCTAACTGAATCTCATCTCTCGTTTCATACGTTTATCGACATTTCTTGCTAGATTTGCCAACTCAAATGTCTTTTTTTCTTTTTTTTTCAGGGGGGTGGGGATAAGTATTCTTGGATTTTTTCGTTTTTTTTTCCTAGATTCGATTACACATGTACAAAACTATCAGTGTAAGTGGGTTTCCCATAAATAAATATCTATATCCACACATCATTTCCTACTACTAATAAGCAAATTATTAAAAACGGTAATTGCCCATCAACTAATGTTTCAACCGCGCATTCCTTGTTTAAAAACTAGTTCATACTGTTCAGGTGACAAATTATGAACCGTGGTCGACACAATAAACGAAATGAAGTAAACGTGCACAGGTGTGAAAATGATGCGGACCATTCTCAAACGTGACAACTCCGTCCGAGATACACAATGCTTGTTGATGACCTCACCAGATGCGTCCGAAGATACTGTGATTTGTTAGTATGGATGAGATGGCGATCAGCAATTAAACGTCATGTCGTACAAGGACTGCCTCGGAACTGATTCCTTTACTCAGTTAAATGGGCATACAACTGGCATTTTTTCATGGCCACATTGATACTGAAAACAAAAATGGAAGTTAAAATCGCGTTCTATTTCTAAAAATATTTTGTGGACAACGAGGAAGGTCGTCAAGCTGAGGCTTTCGCTATCACGTATAATCTAGAGCAACTGGTCGAACAACAATGATACCAACAATGAGTATGTTAATACACTTGATCATTTCACTACCACCAATCCTGCCCCATATAATATGTGCTCCACCTGGGAACTCCGACCATAACCTCATCTACACTCTTTGCTCTTTTTCTACACCATCGAGCAGCACAAACCTGCTCCGTCTCATATGGCACTACAATTCAGTCGCATGTTCTTCTCAACATTTCCATGGAAAAGAGTGTGTTTCTCTTTTGGAGATCCAACACAATGCGCCCAGACAACTTCTGAAATAATAATGCTGGGAATGCAAACATACAAGGTGGGGCACCGAAAATGAAACAGATCGAATGTCTTCAAAACACATGTTTTGTGAAAAAATGCAAAGACATGTCAATTTTCAATCCAAAGGAGACATATTCCTCTAATGACCTCAACTGTCAGACCTCTCCCCTCACCCTTAGTCACTATCAACCAAACAATTTGAATAAAGAAAGTAGTAAGTGTGGCACATCATTTAGAAGGTAAATTACATAAGGAATCCAGTCGTGTCAATTTTCTCTACCGAACTTTTTATTTTGGCGCCCTCTTGGCGGGAAAAACAACTGATCCGTATTCCAAATTATTCCAATTGCAAGTTAATTTGACATAAATTCAATGACAATGCATTGTGGAATTTTTATAAATGAAAAAACAAAATGGCGGCTTCAAAATGGCGGACAAGAATTGCAATTATAGAATCGATTCAAAGTCGATATGTGGTGGTTTTCAGGTTTGAAAATAATGATTTGTTGGTCATTGCAGAAAAACAAGATCGTGGCTCCAAGATGGCGTACGAAATTTGTAATAATGGTGCGATTCGAATAAAAATTATTACTTGGGGTCGGATATTATGATTTTTTTGTTAATGCAAGAAACAAGATGGCAGACGATATTTGTAATGTAATTGTGGTTCGATTCAATTCAAAATTGGCAGGTTTTACAGTCTAACTAAAAAGAATTACTTGAATTCAAAAAATGAAGGTTTTATACAAACGCACAGAATACCTACGTCACACATCTAAAAAAAATATTTGCTTTATAGCGCATTTGTACTTTTCAGTCATACTGTACACTTGTAAAATCCCAACATGCCAATTTTGAATGGAATCGAACCAGAATTACTTTCATCCGCTATTTTGGTTTTTTTCATTGACAAAAAAATCATAATTTCCGACCCTATAAATCCCCACACACTAATTTTGATCCGAATCGAACCATAATTACAAATTTCCTCAGCAATCTTGAAGCCACCATCTTGTTTTTTTGCATTGACAAACAAATCATAATTTCCGACCTTGAAAACCACCACATATTAATTTTGATTCGAATCGGACCATAATTGCAAATCTTTTCCGCCATTTTGTTTTTTCCCTCAGAATAATTCCATAATGCATTGTCACCGAATTTATGTCAAATACGCTTGCAATTGAGTATCATAATTTGGAAAACGGGACAGTGGTTTTTCCCGCAAGAGGGCGCCAAAATAAAAAGTAGAACGTAACGAGAATTGATATGATTTCCTTATGAAATTAGTTTGTGCCGCACTTGCTACTTTTCCTATTCAAATTGTTTGGGTGATAGGGACCAAGGGGGGGGAGAGGTATGACACTTTTATGATAATCGATTTGTTTTTGCATTGTTTCATTTTCGGTGGCCCAAGTAGAACATCATATGATAAACCATGGTTTAGCAGAAACTGCTCCAGAGCTGTTTCCTTCACGCAGGTAGCTTACTGTCAAAGATGGAAGAATCAGGGACTTGAGACCAGACGGAATATGATGAAGCACCAAACCTGTACAATGATACAATCGAATCCTCGTAAGAGGCTCACAACGCTTATATACGCTAGTAGTGCGTTGAGTGTTCTAACGGGCCCCACTCGTTTTGGTTATTTGCCAAAGCCGTGGAAAGATATTTCACTTAACCAAGGATAAATTCAAGAAATAGAAGCTACCCAAAACACCAAAACTACGTCACTTCCACTCGACGCGCATTTTGCTAACGAAGTTAGCATTCTCAAGAGCTATACGCTTCTGTTTCTTGAATTGTATTCACATCAAAGGTTCCAAACATCAATTTCGAAGGTAGATGAAATACTAGCAACGAACGCTAAGGAAAATGCCAATATTTTTGCCATGTTTGCTGCAAATCATACGCTGGATTTCATTGGGAAAAAAACCCCAGACTATATTTCCCATCGACTGTCATATGCCTGAGATTATCTTCCGCCAACAACCCATCAAACGCATTTTGCTGGTTCCTGACACTAACAAAGCTAGTGGACCTGACGGAATTTCACCGATCTTTATCAAAATATATGCTTTTAAACTAACACCAGTTCTTTGCGAGTTATTCAACCAGTCTTAAAATTTGGGGAAAATCGCAGGAGTACAACCAGTTCCCAAAAATGGGAAAAAGCCCCTACCCAGCAACTACAGACCTATCGCACTACTATCTGTTATTTCGAAAGTTAGAGAATGAAATATCTTGAACGGTAAGGAATTATGAATAAACGAAAATATGATTTCCGGCATCAGAGATCAACTGGTGACCTACTTCCTTATATCTCCCATATTTGGTAATGTTTTGGTTGGTTTCCGGGTTTTGCCGTGGTCGTCTTTGGTTTAAATCTCCAAACGTTTCAACTGCGGCAGTCATCTTCAGTGGCGTGGTCTTCAGTCTTGAGTTTCAGTTGATACGTCAAGAAGAGTACTTCGACCACGCCACTGATGATGCCTGCCGCAGCTGCAGTTGAAACGTTTGGAGATTTGAACCAAAGACAACCACGGCAAAACCTGGAAAGTAACCAAAATATTGACGCTAGCCGTGAAAGCCTATATTCCTATATTTGGTAATGGTAACACTCTCATCTGATATCGCCAAGATGTGATGACGTTTGGCCCCAGGCCCTCCTCACCAAACTTTAATGTTATGGCTTGCCTCCCCCCAGCAGTGTCCCTTGCTTTCTCTCAGACCGATATTTCCAAGTAGTAGTCGAAAGCGTATCATCTGCCACTCTACCAATAAATGATGGTGTTCGGCAGGGATCCATTTTAGCACTATCGTTGTTTCTTTTTCACATCAATGACTTGTTGGGATCTACCTTATATCCAGTGCACAGCTCTAGCGGATGATAAGATGATGTTTATTCAGCTCAAGACATTCAATTCATATATGTAATTCGAAAAATGTAATGTAAGACTACAGTAAATAATACACAGAGATAGTACCCATTATACCGCTTTCGCTTTCTCTTTCTCAGTCAACATTAAAGCAGAAGTGGACAGGGAAGAATCGTGTACGAAATGAATACGAAGTTGATAAAAATTCTTGAATGTGGATTTATCAATTTGGTAGAATTCAATGCGAATGAAAACCGAGCAAAAATTCCATCTAGAATGGCCGATCTCACAGTGACTACCCAAGTAGCAATTCAAGGTTGCGGCAACGTGTTAGAAAAAGTTGTGCAACCAAACATAAGTTGCGTTGCCGACGTTAACACAACGTTGTCGCAACCCTGTTTTACACCAATTTGGTCAATCATTTTTGGGTTTTTACAACGTTTCTGCTGCAACTGTGGGTAGCAGTTGGTCGTTTCCTAAACGTTGCTGAATTTACTTAAGAACAACTGCACACCAGCGCCCTCTCAAGCAGCAATGACAGTTTATTTTCTATGGTGTTCAGAAAATAGTTGATTTATCAACCAAATAATTACTGATGGCCAAAATGGACACTAAGAAAAAACTTTCTGGCAACTACTACCACAAGTTGATATCAAAATATTCCATGCTCAATATTACCGAAAAATAACGATTACGAAACAGAAATTGCCAATGCATTACATTTTACTGTGAAATATACCATTGTTTCATGCTAAAAAACACGTGGTATTTCAATCTGTTGCGAAGTTTTCAAATGTCAAGAATAAGAAATATATTTTTTCATAAACAATTTTCAATGTTGATATCGATTCAAGCGTGAACTAAATACGGAATACCTATGAATTATTTCTAGAAAACTAAAATGAGGCTTTAAAATCCTTTGTAAATGTTTGTTTTACATCCCAAGTTTTAATGGACGACCTTGTTTCCAAATAGAATTACACTTCCAATATGGCGTAGGAGTATAAATACGAGTCATCAACGCGACCTTGGTTGTCAGGTAACTAAAAATATATTAATTTTTAACGTTAGTCTGCCATACAACCAACTTTATACCCGAAGTGCGACTGGAGTTGCTTATCGGACCAAAAACTGAACCAATTCCAACTAACGAATACATTCTGCTGCACATTTTGTAACCCGTCTCTTTCGCGTTTTTCCCTCAGTTCTTCCAAATTATTAAACTGTTGTACATGGTCATAATCAAGTTGTTTCTCCTGGCTATAATACAGTTGTTCCTCTGAAAAGGTAGTTGCTTTCCTCAATCTCTCTCTATTCAGGTTGGCACTTGTTCCTAAAGAAATTAAACTTAAGATTTCTAAACTGTCTGTCTTCATGTTAGCTTTTGCCCGTGAAGTTTCTTCAGGACTTTTTTATATCTGTAAGAGAAGACAGTGTATTTGTAAGCACTTTTCATTTCTGATTCGAAAGTTAGGTTAGGTCATTCTAGTCCTTTTTCCTTTACTATAAATAAATTTTCTGTCAAACAATTTAGCCAATAATGGTTCTTGTCACTGAATTAAATTTTTTTTAATAAATTGGGTAAATAATTATTATCTAAATTTGGCCTACACGTCCTTTGCAGTATATATATTTGAAGGAAGGTTAGTTGTGAAAACGTTTTCTACTTAACTGAAAAATTACCCTCTGCTTAGTTGAACCTCACAAGGTCGCTTTACTGTCGGGAAAACGTTTAAAATAACTAAAGTTGTCACTTAAACGTTTTTAGAACGTTATTCCCATTCCCAGATTATTTACTACTTGTAGTCGGTTGAGTAAACGTTATGACAACGTCGTAGCTTGACTGGTGTCATGCTCAACATTAAAACAACGTTGACCGGTGGTTTAGAGAGCGTCGTTTCATAAATGACCAATTTCTACACCAACTACAATATTAATTTTGGTGTATTATGTAGTTGTCGTCGCCAAAATGCTACTTGGGTAGCGTTACTATGTCAGGAGTATTCATAACATTAAAATCCTCCATTCCAATGTTTGATATTTGATATCAATGCCCTTTCATGGGAAAACCTCTCAAAAACTTGGTTTTCTGTTTCGTGCCAAGTAGCAATTCACTTTCCATCAACTGATTATTATTTATAAAGTACAAATCAACCTTTTCTGTTCCCAGATATGGAGAGCATCACCCAAACTTAGATTGCACTCAAATAAGTATGCTGTCATTTGAAAAACATGCCGAACATTTCTTTTCCAGATTGCGTTCTTTCAACGAACGGCAAAGCTTGGGAACTCGCTTGTGGTGTTCCCTGAGGCATACAGCTTGCAGAAATTAAATAGGAGCACACAAAAATATATGCAATCTGAGAAATAAATAAACAAGATTTCTTTCGACGTGAATAACCTCAGTAGGTTAGGTTAGGTTAGGTTTAAATGTGAGTGAGCCCATATCAGGCCCTCCACTGCGGCCAATGGCCTATTGTGGCTCACCCTATGGTTATATTTTTCCCAGTATATCCAATCTCTTAACGAAATTGAGTAACATATTGGGAGAACAGTTTACCAGATCTTCTGGCCTTACTTTTGTATTGCCAAATATTGAAAATCTGGTTCTGGCCGCTGCAGGGCATGTACACAGGGTGTGTTTAGCCGTTTCATCATCCTCCATGCATAGACGGCACTCTGCATCCTGTGCAAGTCCGATTTTATGCATATGGTGTTTGAGTTTGCAGTGGCCAGTGAGCAAACCTACTATAACTCTGAGATGTGCTCTACTGAGTTCTAGAAGTTTGTCAGAGTCCTGTTTTTTCCTTGTACAAGCAATAAATGCTTTGGAATGGGCTAGTCCTGGTAGACTGAGCCAATACTCAAGTCTTTATTATCAGCCCAGGCGGTTGTAGCATTCTTGACAGTGCTATATGCTAAACCGATGACCGGTTCTGGCCCAGTGAACGTTGTTTCGGCCCCCCCCTTTGCTAGGGAGTCCGCTATTTCGTTTCCTTCTAGGCCCGTGTGACCTGGTATCCAAACTAGGGTAACGTCAGTAACATACAACTCAAAAAAGCGCAATCAGGCGAAAATCAGGAGAGAATCAAAAGTAGCTCTTGGGCAGGGATTTGAGAATATGGCATTTTGATTCCACATCTATTTGACAGAACTTTCAATGGAGAAACCTATCCACCGTTTGGTAACTAGTGGAGTGTCTGGTTTTAGCACAATGGTCCTCTGGTCCTCGATACAAAACAATTATCTATTTATCTGCCTGAAAAGTTTTGTTATAGTTGGATTGAAAATAAGAAGCCAGTTATTAGGTTTTCAGAACTCATTGTTTTATGGGAAATAAATATAGTTTTAAAATATCATATAGTTAGTTGTGTTCAAATCTGGTCCTGGACACCCTGCTGGCCATTTAACAGCTCCTCTACCTTTGCAATCTATTCACGAGACTTGGATTCAGATAATCTGAAAAGTGCGTGGCTGGTTCAACTCTTGAAAATTCTCCCTAATATCACTGAAAAGTACGGTTCAATAAATGCAAATACAAGCATTTACTTATTTTGGGTATACAACACTTAGAATAAAATAGAAAGTTATCATTTTGTGGACCAACATTTTTTCGAAAAACTGAATTCTGGATCTGGATCATTTTCTTTCAATTCTTGTATTGACCCATTTTGAAAGGCAGCCATTTTTTATTTTGAACTATAATTGTGAACAGGAATCTGATTTATGTCTGATTCCCAAGAAACTATTCCCGTTGGTGTATTACGATTTTCATAGTTTATTTTTAATAAGATATTTGAATTGACTTAACATCAACTCCCTTCCTTTTTTTGATATTTTTTAAAAGTATTATTGAATTAACAACAAACACATCGTGTTTCCATACTTTACGTGCGAATTGTATATCATTATACTCATGAAAAAATTATCGTATTTCTTGTTTCAATACACTGAATCATTTCAGAAAAAGAGGCTAGTGCTAGTTTCTTCTTTGAGAAATTCCCCAGAAAGCAGATGTTCTTGCCTCACGATATTGCACAGCCATACAACGTCAAGCGAAACTACCTACCATTTTAATAAGTTCCCAGTGAATAAACACTGTAGAGAATGACAGTGACAGGCCTTATTATAAAGTGCATTAACATGACCTCATGCAGAAGTGGATGATATAAGCTGGAATAAAAGCAAACTCTAGACGTGACCACCATGAAAGCTATTTAATTCAGAAACGAGACAGCTTTGAGAGCCCATTGTACTTTTTGCAATGTTTAATAAATATTTTTCGTTGTTTTTTCTTCAGTTGAAGGTTGAGGTTGTTCGTTATGAAACGACTGAGTACATCTCCGCAGGAAATGATTTATAGATTTAACATTTGACCTTCCTCTCTCGATATCCGATTATCCTCTTTTTTACGGGGTCGTGCTGTAAGTTTTCGGGTTTTTCCTGTAAGTGAGAAGTGAATGTGCCACCAAAAATTAGTAAGTTGCCCCAGAACGGAAAATGATAATATTGATAACTGTCCTCTACAGCCTTGGTTTGCAGTCCTCGACTTTTTTCAGTAGTAATACCCAAAGAACATTGATGATTATAGCAGATTCTGAAAGCTTGTTGCTTGGAAACAGACCGACGCCGAAGTAAAGATTGCAAAAACAAATGTCACCACTTTCTCGAATTTACATTCAAAATTGAAACTCCAATACCTACTCTTTTCAAATCAAATGTCATCTATAAAATTCCATGCAAAGATTGTGATAAGATTGATTCCAGAAGAAACATAACGGCATTATTAGAAGTTCTTGATGTGGAATGTAATTTAAGGAAAATGTAATATAATGAGTTTTAATTTGGTAGGTATTTTGTATACGATGTGAATGGGAGCAAGTAAGTTTTTTCAAAGTTAATTGTTAAAAAGCAGTTTCCAAACCAGTCAAATACTTTACCCAGATCACTTTCTGCTTCAGCTCTTAGTGAGTTTCAATCATCATCATTCACGAGAATTACCGTATCGTTGATAAAACTCACTTCTACTTCATTTAACGGTTATTTAAATGAATCGTTTATGTAGAGATTGAAAAGGAGTGGGCCAAGCACTGTTCCTTGAGGAACACCATAATCCACTGGGCTTGGGTGGCTTCTGATGTCATTTATTTCAATTTTTTGGATTCTTTCTAACAGGTATTAGTCTTGCATCAATTCGAATGCTTGCCCTGTTATTCCGATACCATCTAACATTTTCAGAAGATAACTATGGCTGTCAGTATCGAATGCCTTTGCAAAGTCAATAAATATATACATAGTGCTAGTCTTTTTTTTATCGATGTGGTCACTAATTTTTGATGTTTGATAAATGATTGCGTCATCGGTACCGACCCATTTTCTCTAAACCCAAATTGATTATCCGCCATAATTTTATGTTCAATCAGATAGTTGTAAATACGCGTTTTAATTATCATTTCAAATTTTTCCCAAGTTTGAAATTAATGAATTTGGCAATAGTTCGATAAATTCAACTTATTTCCTTTTCTGAATATTAGTTCAACTATAGCCGATTTGAAAGCAGTTGGACATTGATCCAGTCTGATACCCTAGTTTATAATAAACTCTAACGGTTCCGCTATTTTATCAGCTAGACATTTCAGCTGTTAGCTTATCGTCTCCGAGTTATTTTTATTTTTTAATTTCGATATACATTCTCTTATATCATTTTGCATGGTTTCTAGAAAAATGTTTAATGTATGTATCAATAGATATATTTTGTTCTTTACTATAAATAAAACGCTACATGAAGGCCAGTTCGGTTTCAGACGGGGCTGTTTCACTGTTCAAGCAATACGAAGACTTGTGGCTGATATAATCGAGAGTTTTGAGGCTGATCAACATACGGTTCTGTCTGTGTGTGACTTGAGCAAGGCCTTCGACTGTGTTTCTCACATAGTACTATTAGACAAACTCCAATTTTACGGTATACGCGGTACTGCATGGAAATTATTCGAATCATACTTGAATGGCAGGAAACAAGCTGTCCTCATTGGAAACAGCTATTCTGAAATTGAAAACATTCATTTTGGGGTACCTCAAGGTTCTATCCTTGGCCCACTTATATTCATTATCTATATCAATGACATATTCCATTGCATGTATCCAACCAAATGTATTTGTTACGCAGATGATTGCTCTCTTTATGCTTCTGACAAGAAACTAGATTACTTGGAAAAAACTTCACAGGATTTTTCAGGAAAGGCCAAAACATGGTTCGTTTCTAGTTGCTTGAAAATCAATAAAAACAAAACACAAAATATTGTTTTTTCTACCAACAATACGATTACCAACAGTTCAGAATTTGAACTACTTGGAATTGTTATGGATAACAAATTGAAATGGTCAGCGCATATTGCGCACCTAGGTAAAAAATTACACTCAACTATCTTCATACTACGAAATCTGAGCAGATTTGCTAACCTGAGAGTTTTGAAAACAGCCTACTTTGGCTTATTTCACTCCCACATTAACTACGGTGTAACTCCATGAGAAAACGCTGTAGAATTTGTGAGAATCTTTAGACTCCAGAAACGAGCTATACGAATAATATCTAAAGCCAATTATAGAGACAGCTGTCGCCCCATATTTGAAAAACTTGAAATACTCACTTTACCAGGTATTTACATTCTCAATTGTTTACTGGATATTCATAGGAATAAAGAAAAACTTCAAAGATTATTTCATCGTTTAATGACACTCATTCGAAAATGTTTGCTCTCGCACTGCTTCTACTCGGCGGGGGAGTATTTGGAGGATGATGTGAGTTCATGGGACACTACAACTATACAGGGTGTCCGGTAAACCTTGTACAATATTGAAACTGGTGATTGACCAGGTCATGACTGTTCAGAATATCAGAATTTCATCTTAGTAAAAATTTCACCGTTTTCGAGATAATGGGCAATTTTTAAATTTCTGGAAAATCACTACCTCACCTTCGATTTTTGAGTGCCATGTCTACAAATTGAAAGCAATTCAATAGTTATTTACCTAACAAGTGCGAAAAGACATTTTCCGTAAGAGTTAGGTACAATATTTTTCCTACGAGGGTTTTTGTCCATCTTTTATTTATACAAAAAAAGGTTTTTAAGAAACAAGCTTTTATAATAATGCTACAAAATGACAGAATAGTTACATAGATCATTTAGTTAGTCCCAAATATCCTCATTTTCAACAATACAAAAATCGTGCGGAAAAGTAAAAATCGTACGGAAAAGTAAAAATCGTGCGGAAAAGTACAACTTTCAAAACGAAGAATCGTGCGGAAAAGTTACTCGTAGGAAAATATCTTTGTTGCTGAAGATTACTGATGAGTGATGCTTATTCTGATTTTTCAGAAAATGATACAAGTTTTCAAGAAATTAGGGTAAAATGCCAGATTTGAGTTTCACCAATTTTTTTAACAAAAGTTTGACATTATTGAAAAAAACATAAATAAGTGAAAATGGATATTCATTACAAAAGAATGCCCATTTTGTCCAGACTCTACCACGGTATAAAACATATGATAATTATTTTTGGAAGGAGTGGAATTTCGATTATATTAGAGTGTGATGTTATTATTCTGAGCTAAAATCAACTCATTAGACTTTGTCAGTGATGTCTTTTATTTTTATCCTCTCAAGATGAAATGATTAAATCATTATGAGGAATAACGAATCAATTGCTTAGATCAGAAGCGTTCAATACGATATAAAGAAGTTAATACTAATTCAACGTTTTTTTGAATCAACATACACTATATATAAACCACAATAACGATTATTCAACATCGCACTGAATAATATTACAAAAATGTTCGAATTGTTTTCCATCCACTCATACGCAGAGACAACATCATTTCAAGAAGAACTTTTTCAAATTATGAAATAAAATTTCAGAGACTCTTCAATAGACCAGTAGTTGTCACATAAAATCAAAGAAGTCTGGTGGCGTAATGATAAATTTATATACGATACTTAGGTCGATAGTTCAAACCCACACAAGGGCAATTTTTTTTTGTTTTTTTTTTGTTTCAATTTGAAAAAATAAAATAAAAACCACCCCGAAGGAAAATTGAACTATCTTTGAGTTGATATAAAAAGGAAATAGTGATTGTTTTTTATCGTATCGTTGAATGAATAAACATTGAAAGTAAGATATATCTATTTTTGAAAACTACGGTCGACGGAAAAGTTTTGTAACAAACTCGTGAATTAAAATAGCGATTAACAACCTCGAACATTAACGCGCTCGCTCTGCTCACGCGTTAAAATATCTCGATTGTTAATCGCCCTTATTAATACACTTGTTCATTAAATAACTATTTCCATATTTTATCCTGATAAAATCTAGATAAAATGACTTTTGGGCCTAAGTATAAAAGTTGATGGAAGCCTGGAACAAAACCACGCTCTAATTCAATGGAAATATCACTTCCTCCAAAAATAATTATAATTTGTTTTATACCATGGTAGAGCCTGGACAAAATGAGCATTCTTTGAAATGAATGTCCACTTCCAATTGGTTACGTTTCTTTCAGATAATAATGTCAAACTCAAAAAAAAAAAAAAAAATTGGTGAAACTCAAATCTGTCATATTACCCTCATTTCTTGAAAAATTTGTTCACTTTTTGAAAAAATGTTCTGTACGTCTAAAAGCATCACTTATCAGTTATCTTCAACAGCAAAGATATTTGAATTGGTCTCAATTTGTATACATGGCACTCAAAAATCCAAGATGAGGTAGCGATTTTTAAGAAATTCTAAAAATGCCCATCAACTCGAAAAGGGTGATATTTTTACTGAGGTGAAATTCTGATATTCTGAACAGTCATGACCTGGCCTATCACCAGTTTCAATATTGTACAAGGTTTACTGGACACCCTGTATAATAAATGCATTACTTCAACACATACTTATGCCATGGGGGACCAGTCTTCACTCAATTCAATTTTAAATGATAAAAAATTATAATGATTTAAAAAAAAAACAAAAAAATGTATTTGTAGTATTGTTTTTTTGTACGTATATTCTAATATTAATATTGCTGTTGCTACAGTTTTATATGTAAAACTGACTTTCACAAATGGATTTTCTGTAATGTGGCTGAATAATTGATTAAATGAAGATGGTTTAACGTTTCCATAATCTTCATTTTTTTGTTCAGATTTTTGAAAAGTAATCATTGAAGGTATCCCGAATTAATAATCTACTTTCTCTGAAGGATCAAGCGGTCATCAGGAGAATAAACCAGTCAAGTCATAATATCTAACTGAAATGTACTCCCACACAATACGTCAAAATTATGATAAATTTTCACCTGAAAATACCAATAACTCGGATATCGTCCCTACCAGGATGACGCTTATTGCCATAATCCTATACAATAGGAATAATTGGGTCGAAAATCCATCAGAAAACAACTATTTTCCTTGAATGAAGCAAAATTTGTATTTCGTGCAGAATAGTATCTTGTGCAACAAATGGAGAAAGTAACTTGTTGGTCACTATACTTTTTCTACAACTGCACAAATCTGAAGATTGCTAGTATTGTGACTCAATATTTATTTTTATTGTTAGAAAACCTGAAATAGCAATGAAATATCCTAACTCTTAACAGTTGAAAAACTTACTTAAAATTGACTTAAAATGTAAATTAAAATAAAAAACAAAAAATAGCCTGGCCCGGGTGTAGAACCCAGACCGCCTGCGTGACAGGCTGATTAAAATAAATGAATAAATAAATAGGGTTTTTATTCACAAATTCCATCATTAACAATTCACGTGCAAAGACAAGTCACTTCACATATATCTCATTTCCATAATCCATGGGGAAGAGGGAAAGGACATACGGGCGCAATAGTAGCAACCCCCCTACACCTTTTCAGGGGTGCAGGAGGGGTGCCTTGCCGAGGCGAACATAGCGCCCCCGCGAAAGGGCGCGGTAGTCCGCCCGCGCTGGTGTTAACGCTGGGCTGGACTTTTCATTACACAGTGGTTATGGTCAGTAAAACACGCCTCCTGCAAAGCTTATGCGTGTTGTTCGAATTTCTATTCCTTGCAGATACGCCATTGTTGCAGTTTGTGAGGATGATTGTTTCAATGCTAAACCGGAAAAGGCTGATGCAAAAAACCGGGTCAAAGTACTCTGCGTTTAAGTCTGACTTTCGACTTAGTTCCCTACGGAACCGGTTCTTCCCTTCTTTCTTTAAAGATATCAAGATATTGATAAATGAGCCCACCGTGTTTGCGAGGCTCATTATCAAACACTCTGAGCCTGGTTATTTCTCTAGTGAGAGGACTTTTATCGAGCATGTATTTATAGAACTTATAAGATAAGTTTCGTATAAATGTCGGAATCGAGTAGACGCCTCCAAGTTCCCTAAGAGTTTCCACTCGAGTGTATCGTCTGCTACCAGTGATAATACGAAGTACTTTATTCTGCATCCTATCAAGCATCGCAAGTGGAGTATCTTTCAGGCTGCAGAATACTGGGCAAGCGTATGTCATAGCAGGACGAATAATCTGCTTATAAATAAGCATCTTATTCTCCTGAGACAATTTCGAGCCTCTGGCTATCAGGGGGTATGTGCGCTTTAGCGCAGCTCCACCCCGCTGTATCGCCAATGTGATGTGCCGCCCGAAATTTAAACGTTTGTCCAGGTGTACCCCCAGGTACCTCGCGTGGTTCACGTTCTCAACAGCCTCGCCTTTGACTCTCAGCTTACGGTACACTTTCGAAAAAGTATACTTTTTCGTAAAATTGATTGTCTCCGACTTAGCCGGATTCACCTCGATCTTATTCTCCTCTAGATACGGTATGATCTTCCTATCCAAATGAATTTGGATTCTCGATTGAGCAGCGACGCTTGAGAAGGAATGGGCAAAAATAGCCGTGTCATCGGCATACACAGCCGTGCCCATGTCCGTTCTCTCGCACTGAGGAAAATCATACGTATATAGGGAGTACAAGTGCGGGGATAAACTTGAACCCTGCGGCACACCTGCTTCAATTGGAAATTCTGCGGAGCGTGTATTATTTACACGCACCATAAAACTTCTCCCAACAAGATATGAGTTTATTAAACTCACCATGTATGAGGGCATGCCTGCCAATAGCATTTTATAGATTAGACCCTCAACCCATACCGAGTCGAAGGCTTTCTTCATGTCCAGCAGGATCATGACTGTATTGAGCCCTCGCTGAGAGGCCTCTTTCACCCCGTGTACAATTCTCACAACCTGTGAGGTTGTACTGTGTCCTTTACGGAACCCGAATTGCACATCGGGGATCATTTTGAGTTTCTCCTCGAGGTTCAATAACCGTCTTAGAAGAATCTTCTCGACCACCTTAGCAATCACACTCAAGAGCGAGATAGGTCGATAACTTTCGAGTTTATGGCCATCCTTACCGGGCTTTAGAATCGGTATCACCAGTGCCTTCTTCAGACAATCTGGATAACACCCCCACTTGATGATGGCGTTAATCAAGTGTATAAACTGTACGAGGACTTTCCGCGGCAAATATCTGAGAAGAACGGCGTCCAAGCCATCCGGCCCAGGCGCCTTATTCGTCGGAAGTCTTTTAATGACTTCCGTCAGCTCCTCATAATCCGTCATGATTTTAGCAAACCTATGAGGGCCGATAGGAGGGAACACAGACTCCCGGAAGTCCTCAGTTGCCTGAGACCTCCGCCTGTGCCCCTCGCTAACGTCAGGCGCCTTTTTGTGGACGTCGGCGAAATATTTCCCAAATAATTCCGCCTTCTGAGGGTTCGTCGCTAGTCTGTCGTTACCCTTCTCCATGGGTGGAATCGGAGCGAACTTCTTGGAAATTCGCTTCGTCATCCGCCACAGAGAATTGACAGGCTGATTGACAATCCATTACGCCATGGAGCCCTTGGAACATCTTATTTGTTCAATGGTACATCTTATTTGTTCAATGGTACATTTTATTTGTTCAATGGTACATATACGTATCTAACAGGATTTGAAATAGATTCTTTAAACCGACTACAAAAAGCTATGCTATTTCGAGGAAAAAAGCAAAAGAAATTCTGAAAATAGTTTACTTCTTTATCAAAACACGATCAAAAACTACCATAAGAATTTGAAATACTACTTTTTGTCGATATTTGTTGATTCTCCATATAAATGTATGTGGTGTGGGCACCGTGAGAAATAATATTTCTCACAGTATGAGCAAAACATGGTTTTGAAAGTAGAGAAACACGCTACTTTTCATAGCAGTTGTTTAAAAATATATTTATAAAATCATAGCAGAGCACTTTCGACTGAAATGTCATCATCAGTGCTGACCTGAAAGTAAGTTATGGTTGAAAAATAATTTGAATTAAAATGACAATTGAAATTTTGAAAATAATTAAGTGATGAAGTTTGAATAGAAATGTTTCAAAAATTAGAAAAATGTGATTTGAAATAATACAAAATGAAGGTACTTACTCGTCAGGTAAACAAAAGCCAAAACCATAAAAATATCATGCGTCCAGAGGACGATGGCAATGATTTTAAATTAAGACATTTTATAACATAGAGATCTGGGTCAGGACTAACGTGGATAAAATATTTCTCATAGAACATATCCTTTTGAATGCTTTTTACGAAATGATGTGTATGACAAGGTGAAGTTGACACATGACATATGGCATAGAGTCGAATAAAATAGACTGAGTGAAATATAAATAACAAAATTAAGAAATGAGTTCTTGACATGATTTTTAGGGTTTATGACCTTCCACAATCATAAAATGATCTGTACAAGTGTAGAAGGTCAAATTAATTAATTTGCCCGATAAGTTACTGCGTTCACAAGACTGCTCTCTTGAAATAAATTAATTTTTGTCGTGTGGTAAGAGTTATATAGGTGAAACATCAAGACCATTGATTGTGCGCCAGGAAGAACATAAAAGTTACATCAGAAATCGAAAAATAACGGGTTCGAAAATATCCGAACATATTCTAACATCTGATGGCGATTATATGATGGAATGGAATAATACCAAATTTTTATTGAGAGAATCAAATCAAGAAAAAAGAAAGTTAAAGGAAACTGCGTGCATTCTTTTATCGAACTGTTTTTCAACCAATTCCATCGAAATGGACCGCACCTGGTTACCTCTCATCAGAGATGAAATAAAAACTGATAGAATGGTGATTGATTGATACCGAACACCCTATGTATCAAGATACCAAATGTCAATCAGAAGAATGTATGACAGATTTCATTTGACTCTGTCAAAGAAAGATCTTATTTCCAAAACCGCAATTCAAATTCAGTTTCTTCAGCGTCTTTCCAAGAAGTTTTGATAACGGAGGCAGATACAACCTCCGAAACGTCAACAATTTTCAGAAAAAAAGAAGTATTCTTTATTAATTCGATCTCATTTTTTCAGATAGACAAATTCAGTGTAGGGTACGTTACTGACAAAAATTAATTTTTTTCAAGACAGCAGTCTTGTGAACGCAGTAACTTATCGGGCAAATTATTTAATTTACCCTTCTACACTTGTACAGATTTCTTTGGATTAAATTTTTTTCATTTTCAGATTGTGGAAGGTCATAAACCTAAAAAATCATTTCAAGAATTGGATTTCCTCCACAAAATCAAACTTTCAATCAATAAGAAATGAGTCTTTGAGGCAACTAAGCCAAATAGGTATCTGAAATATCAGTCTAATGAGAACTTCTAAAATTCAGACATATGCCAAGATGGTCCAAAAGGACTGTATCAAGGTTAATGTGAAAGGATTTCAAATAGAACTGGTAAATTAGAATCATGAAACTAGTTTCTAAAGGTATCAGATCTTTTAAGATCTTTTTATAAAATTTCTTAATTTTAAATCATTGCCATCGTCTTCTGGACGCATGATGTTTTTATGACTGACGAGTAAGTACTTAACCTTCATTTTTTTTCAAAATTTCTATTGTCATTTTAATTCAAATTATTTTTCAACCATCATTTTCTTTCAGGTCAGCACTGATGATGACTTTTTAGTCGAAAGCGATTGAAAGTTTCAGAAAGAATGTGTTCAAAGTTTCACAACCTAGAGTTACTATATGGAAGCATTTTCGACAACAGTTACTCCTGTCATCTTCACGGCTACACTCAAACTGTTTATCATTTTAATACTGGATAGTAAAGACATAGTAATTAGGCAGGTAGAAAATAGCAACATTCCATTCGGCCAGGCAACTCAATCAAATTTAGCCAATCTACGTCTATTGATTGCGAGGATCCTTCAATTAGGGATGGCTGATCCAAATATTTTCATGAATCACTTCCAACGTGATCTAGTCCATAGTAATGAATATTCGATTCGCTATGGTTTTAGTATGTTTTTACGAAAGCGGTGTTTTTCCATCACTTCGACTTTAATGTTGAAATTTCGAGATTAATGTCGAAATTGAGACTTTTTTCTCGAAATTTCGACTTTTTTCTTGAAATTTCGAGTTTAATATGTCGAAATTCTATCGTTCGACCTTGAAGTTTTTAAAGTCGAAGTAATGAAAAAACCTCTTGTGCGCTTTCGTATGTTTCACTGTAGTGTAGACGAGTCATCTATGCTACCTTGCGCTTCGAGGTATAATCGGGTCAATTTTGTTTCTCATTAGCAAGATTGTTAGGTTAGGTTAGGTTTAAATGTGAGTGAGCCCATATCAGGCCCTCCACTGCGGCCAATGGCCTATTGTGGCTCACCCTATGGTTATATTTCTCCCAGTATATCCAATCTCTTAACGAAATTGAGTAACATATTGGGAGAACAGTTTACCAGATCTTCTGGCCTTACTTTTGTATTGCCAAATATTGAAAATCTGGTTCTGGCCGCTGCAGGGCATGTACACAGGATGTGTTTAGCCGTTTCATCATCCTCCATGCATAGACGGCACTCTGCATCCTGTGCAAGTCCGATTTTATGCATGTGGTGTTTGAGTTTGCAGTGGCCAATGAGCAAACCTACTACAACTCTGAGATGTGCTCTACTGAATTCTAGAAGTTTGTCAGAGTCCTGTGTTTTCCTTGTACAAGCAATAAATACTTTGGAATGTGCTAGTCCTGGTAGACTGAGCCAATACTCAAGTCTTTTATTGTCTGCCCAGGCGGTTGTAGCATTCTTGACAGTGCTATATGCTAAACCGATGACCGGTTCTGGCCCAGTGAACGTTGTTTCGGCCCCCCCTTTTGCTAGGGCGTCCGCTATTTCGTTTCCTTCTAGGCCCGTGTGACCTGGTATCCAAACTAGGATAACGTTGTTGCCTTGTGCTAGTCGGTTCAAGGTGTCTCTGCAGTTCCATACTGCTCTGGATTTAAAGCAGTTGGATTCAAGCGCTTTGAATGTTGCTTGACTATCTGAAAATATTTTTATTGTTTTTCAAGCAAGATTATTACCATAGCAAGACAATTTTCACAGAAAAATATATCTCAATTTTGTAGAAGGCTTGAAAAAATATCGGTAGGAGATGTTGCTGCCACATCATCTCCTGCCAATAAAGCAATGTAGATATCAAGGGTTCTACAAAATTGAGATATATTTTGCTGTGAAAATTGCCTTGCTATGGTAACAATCTTGCTGATGAGAAACATTATTGACCCGATTGAGTCGGTTGTCTGTAGAATGTAAAATGTTGCCTCTATTGAAACTATACTCCTTCTTTACTCTCAGACAAATATAAGCCAATTATTTTGAGGGAGTCCTCTTCCTCAGGACGATAACCAGATTTTGTCCGTGAGTATTTGTAATATATTCTCCCAGAAAGACTGTTGATGATATATCGAGAACTCCTGAATACAGTGGTGTATTCCTGATAAAAATTCTGAAATTGGTGGGTTAATTAAACGTCATTTTTTTCAAATTTCATTCCCTTATAACTTTTTTATTGATATACGCATTTCAACGTAATTCACAATTTAACCATTTGAAAATTTCGCGAATCCAGTGGGGTAGTCAGATTTAAACAAAAGAAATCGCTAGTAAGTTTTTTAGATTTTTGACCTTGAAAAATCGGATTCGTTGGCCATGGAAATGGAAATTCATTCATGAAATTTGGTGCCCTAGTAGACTTTTGGAATGTCTACCTAATAAAAAAAAAATCATTGCAATCGGTTGGAAAATGTAGATTTTATAAGGCTGCTTCGGTCGGCCCAAAAGTCATCCCACACCACTGAACATCCTAGCTGAAATGAAATGAAAACAGTTCAGGAATGATAATAATTGTTGGGAGTTCAATTTAAAAACTGTACCTACAAATTGAACATCTTTATGATAATTGCTCAAGAGTAGCTGTAACCTTCTCTTGCTGGCAGATTGTCTAGTTTTGAAACTGTATTGTATGATAACTGTATGATCTTTAAATCCATTTTCATTACTCCTCCAATAGCCACATGAGTACTTTTCTAGTCCCCCTTTTCTTGTATTTTTGATATTTTTAATTCCTACCTCTAAGTAGTGGATTAATATTTTTTGGTTATTTTCTTTTGTGTTTTCTGACAGTCTTGTTTGATTACTTCAACTTCCTCAACTGCATTAGCGCAACTTTTTTCCAAATGTGAAGGATAAGTAGTTGCTGTATGCAATTAATAAAAAACATAATTCGACAACATTTTTATTTTTTTCATGAATACTTTTTTCATTATGTTTATTTATAACAGATTTTCAACAAATATTACCCAATTGGATCAAGTGCCCTCTCCAAAACAATCAATATTTTAGGACTCGGTAGGTATTTCGTGAAAATCGTTTCGCTTGATTGAAGAATATAAACATAGGTATAGAATGACTCTAAGAATGTCTGTGTGTGAGTGTATTCTGAAGGTCCCGACAGGTGTCTGATTATTCGACCCTCGGGGCTAAATTGTGCGTCAGGTGCAGTGACCGTGCATAAGATTTCGCACCACCTGTTACGTCAGACTTGTTGATACAAGGTACGGAGTAGTTTGTGCCGAGGGTGGGCGAGATATTCCTACCTGATATAAGACGTAGAGTTAACGACTAGATAATATGCGGACATGTTGGAGTGGTTCTGCTTCAACACCTTCGTTTCTCGTTCATATTGTGACACGTCGTTTGCTTCAGTATCTGTCAGAACAGGTGAACGTCGTCGAACAGCGATTTTTACTTGTAATCTCTCAAGTCTTCAAATCTGTAAAACAAAACAATATTTTATTTTGTGCCATGAAAATAAATTCGAACCATTAAAATTGTGTTAAATATAATAATAATAATAATAATAATAATGACCATAGTAGTCGATGCCAACACACCAAAAAAATAATAATAATTTATAGACCAAAATAGTAATAATAATAAAATATGCTAACACTTTATATGGGAAATAAACTGAAGAACTCCCCACAGAAGTAAACTTGTACGTGGGTTGAATTTTTCCATTTATATAGGCGAAAAAAGGAAACCACTAGATGTCGCTGAATAATCCAATATGGCTACCGTTAAGGGTGAACAACATATAATTTTGTTCAACAAATAAAGGCCTTGTGGTGAAATTTGTAAATTTGGTGGATTTTGTAGCTTTTAGATTATTGAGAATTGCAGTATTTTTGAGATAATCCCAGTCTTGTTCAGTTGCATGAAGTTTACAATTACGAGGTGCTACTAGTGTTTATATATGAATAGAATAATTTCAGGTGAAGATGCCAACAGTACAAGTGGATCTTGTGATATAATTTCTTATACTGAAGAAAGAACTTGACCTAAATTGATGGATGTTGCCCTTACTATGTGGTAGATTATCATGAAGAATAAGAAATAAAACTTCTTATGTTTTTATACCACTTATGTTATTGCAGTTTCTTTTCCTGAACTCATTTTCAAACTATGACGGTCATTATCTTGGTCATTAATAAAACAAATATTTATATAGAGGCGTTCAGAGAAAATTTTATAATTCCTGCTCGTATTTCCTATTTTAAAAATATCTACCATTCTTGGGTGAATCATGAAAATCCACGAAGAAAATAATTTACTATTAAGATTCCAATCTTTTGGTAAAAGACCTATTTTGGTTGTTCCAGTATATTTATTTATTTATTTATCTGAATGAATAGCAATGCTAGTTCACAAAAAGATGTCACAAAATGACAAATTTAATGAGCTACAAACATTGGCCATAGATTGGTCTTATTAAAATAAATAAATGTTTAAAATTTCAGTAAATGTATGAACAGAAAAATGCATTGTTGTTATTAACAGCTTACGAATAAAAATAAGTTCAAAATTTCATAAATGTTTTAACAAGGCAAATTGAAACTGAAGAATCATACGCTTTATAATTTCATATCTTTATATCTTGAAAAAACACATCTATTTTCATTTGAATTTCATGTTCGCTCTCCTGCAGTCTCATTTTATCCCTCACTTGGCATGTTTTCTCCATTGGATTCTTCAACCTAAAATTACATGTAAAACTCCCATCACATTTTTATGATTATAAGAAGGTCTCTTGAATGAGCAAATTAATTTTTCAAAAGACGAGGCAAAAAAAGTACCTAACTTTCAATCAGCTCGAATCAAAATCAGTTATAAGGTTTGTATCTACATGAAACTTAAAATTAACTTTGAATAGGTTACAGATAAATTATTGAAGTAAGAAATAAATTATGGTCGATTTATGCACCCTTACTTAAGAATTATATCAAATACTAGAACTAAGAGTTCATCAATAGGGAAACTACGCAAGCATTTATCGAACTTTAACTAGTACTAAGAACATACACACTGGTTCACTGTTAGTTCCAGTTTTTAGTCTTAGGTTTAGTTATAAAGTAGAGGTGCATAAATCGACTTTCACCTATTTTTACAATCTATTTGTTGACTCACCATTTTCTTTGACTTCTGTTAACCTTTTACTGTGTTTTTCGATATTTTAATAAGGAATCTTTTGACTGGAAATTACTCCTTTTTTGAGTTTTCTCGTAATTGTTAGAGGTGTAGATGTAACAAATCATAATAATTGAGCTTTGCATTGCATTTGAAACAATGTAGGTATTTACCATGTAAACAATAGTCTTTGTCTTGGAAGTGGAGACTGCAAACATGCATATTTTGCGTACCTAATAAATTTTCTAATCTTGAGCACTGTCTTCCATTTGAAACAAAGCTTTCTATGACCAAGTGGACATTTATGAAGACTGATATTTGATTGCAATAAGATGAACATTGAGGTACAGAACAAAATTTCCGCGATTTGGTAGGTAGGTTTTTATAAATATTCTGCATGTTTATATTCACAAACACCAAGCAGCTAAACACTACAGTTCACATATGGTCAATTCTAAGAACTTTAAGGTGTTTATCTAATCAGAAAAACTGGAAATCTAAGAAATTTCAGCTAGTCGTTTACACGGTTAACAATGTGCCATTCTTTGTTGTTCACACCTACGGTAGTTGCTGGCATAATTGTTAGATGGCGTACACTTCGATTTTTTCGCCTATTGGCATGTTAATATGTTGATATAAAAATTAACATTATCAAAATGAAATTTCTTCAAACGTAAGTAACTGCTGGGTATGGAGAGTAGTCAATGAAATGAGTGGGAATAATAACAATTTTGCCATCAAATGGTGAAGCTGTCGCAATTTTATTAAAAATGGTTACCTATTCCCCTGTACAATTCACTTTCACCTCATCTTTCTTGTAACAAATTAACTCGTTCGTCAAGCTTTCAACATCTCGGTGTAATTCAGTGAAGTAGCGGGCCGTTGTAGATACACCGGGCAGCACAAAACAATCGACATCTACTCGTACTCACGCAATTTACATTGTCGTCGGTATGGTTTTACGGTGTACGATTACACATTACACGCAACTATTTGCGGTGAGCTGGGCCACAGCGATGATTTATCCAATGTGCCGTTTTCATAAAGAGCGGTAACGCTCGGTGTTAACCGGCTACGGATCAACAATTCGAGGGTTGTTTACACGATACACGAGAAGGATATGTTGTGAGGGTGCAACATTATGTTTAGGTTTGTTGGACGAAAGTATCGAATGAAAAGTGTTCAGTTCGACATGTCGAGATAAATTGTTGGGGTGAATGATTGGTCGGTACCCAGTAAACATGAAACGTTTATATGAAACATTTCAAAAGTACTGAGGTTGTGAATAATCGAAACATTTCAAGACACGTTATTCTGATATATTCAGAAACATTCCATATTTACATAAATTTTAGATAATTTAAACATTTCAAAATACCTTCAATTGAGAATGATCGAAACGTTCCGGTGATAAGATTTCTGAAATGTTTCAAAATGATTCATGAAGTTCAAAACATATCATGATGCCTTAAAACAATGCAATTCGAAATCTCCTGAATTCTGATTCAATGAAACATCACAGAGAACATCAGTTCGATACACAGAAACATATTTTACTAAGTATTCCATAAATGATTCAGATGTGTTGAATTAACCTCATTGGAAACATTTCAAATGTTCAATGACTCTTGTACATTTCAAACATTTCAAATCAACTATGAGTGTGGATAATCGACTCATTCCATTTTGTACCATTTCAGAAATGTTTCAATAGTATCATATAATATTTCTGAAACATTCCAAGATAATTTATTTTGATATACTCGGCAAAATTTCATATATTTCAATAAATTTTTGATACTTGAAATATTTCAAAATAACTTCAAATGAGAATAAGAATAAACGTTCAGAGAGCAAAACTTGAAACTGAAATGTTTCAAATGATTCATAAAAGTTCAAAATATATAAGTATGCTTCAAATCAATGCTTTAAATAAAACGTCACGAAAGAACATCAATCAGTTTGATATACTTAGAAACAATTCATATTTTACCTAAACAGTAACTGATTGAAACCATCTAATATAACAAAATTTTAAATAATTTGATACATAATATTCGCAGTAAGTAACATAGAAACGTTTAAAAAATGTTGAATTGATCTCTTCGGAATCATTTCAAATGAACATTAAATGGTGTATATTTGAAACATTTCAAAGTGACTTTAAGTGTGAATAACTAAAACCTTCAATTTTGCATCATTTCAGAAATGTTACAAAAAAATTAATTAGTACCTGTATCATGTGTATGCCAAAATATCCTCAATTATGAATTAAAGAAATATTTCCAAAGAGCTAAAATTGACTAACTGAAATAATTTAAGTCTTTTTATTCCGAATATTGATGTAGGTACGTAAAAAATCGAAACCTTTACCTGCTAGGTACCTAATTACCGAAACATTTCATTTTAGCATCTTAACAAAAAACAAAAACAAATTATTGATATATTGAATATGTGTTTCATTCAGTAACATTTCGAAATCAGTAAAATTTTGATAGAACGCCCTCCCTCAATAATTGAAATATTCCAAAAGGACTCCAAGTGCGAATGATCGTAACATTTTTTTCCTACGAGCGTGCGGAAAAGTAACTTTTCCGCACGATTTTTCGTTTTGAAAGTTGTACTTTTCCGTAAGATTTTTACTTTTCCGTACGATTTTTACTTTTCCGCACGATTTTTGTATTGTTGAAAATAAGGATATTTAGGACTAACTAAATGATCTATGTAACTATTCTGTCTTATTAGTCATTTTGTAGCATTACTATAAAAACTTGTTTATTAAAAACCTTGTTTTTTCATAAATAAGATGGACAAAAACACTCGTAGGAAAAATATTGTACCTAACTCTTACGGAAAATCCGAACTCCGCTCCGCGTCGTTCGTGCAACTGCCGACGCGTGCGGAAAAGTACTATTTTCCGCACTTCTTAGGTAAATAACTATTACCATCATCGTGAATGATTATATCTACTTATTATTTCCCTTATCTGTCAAAATTTATTCGCTGAAAAACCACTCTTTCCTTTGCGTATGGAACTTTTAAAAGTCTTGGGCACAAAGCTCTGAATGTATCTCTAAACCTCAAAAACTTCATCTTCTGGTTACAAGATGGAGCAGCCTAAACTCCGTTATATCGTGTGAAATCAGAGTAAACAAATATAACTGGAGAGATGTGATTTGTAACGATTCGGAGTATTCGGACGAGGAACTGATGGCATCAAAGTTATCTAGATTGACCCACCCTCTTTTTGTTTCTGTTAGAAATGAGTGTGTTATATAACTGTTAGCAGTTTTGTTTGAATCACAGTGTTTCTTCTGTATTCAACTATTTCTGAAACATTTCCAGAACATTCACTGGATGTTTCTATGTATGTTTTTCAAATATTTAGTAATGTTTCACATAAATGCAATGCAGAATTACTTCAGAAATATATATGAAACATTCAAATGACTGTTAGGTTTTGAAAAATGTATATTATGAAACAAACCTGAAATATGCCAAAAATGTTTCAAAATATGAACTCATGCAAAGTTTTCTTCGGAACCTCTCTGAGGTCAGACATTTTCAGATTTAGAAATGTCCCTGAAACATCAAAGCAATATTCAGTGTAATGTTTCCAATTGTACAGAAGTAAGTAGGATCCTGACACCTTTCAATAACAATAAAATATTCAAAATATTTATTGTCACATCAACTAACTTGAAATGTCTCTCGAATGTTTATGAAATAGTTACGAAACATTACTAATGAAAGGTTTCCTTGAAACGTCTCTGAGGGCGGACATCTTTATTTTTCAATATATCCCTGAAACAATATGGCAACATAAATTGGAATGTTTCAAGCTTACAGATTATGTTTCAGAAATATTTCTGAAATCGAAAAATGTTTATTTTATGTCAATGGAATACAACTTTTCGATAGTAGAAGGAACTGTGGTATTGGCATCAGTGGATTCAACAGAAGTCTCAAGAATGGTGGGACAATGCACCAGGGATGAGACAGGCCAAAGAGTTTATCAAACAACCGCAGCCAACATTCACAGACTATCTACTAAGCCAGAAGAGGAACACTACTAGAATAGTAGTAGGACTTCTCACAGGGCACTGTAGGCTCAACAAACATATGAGTACAATTAATAGGCCTGGCAGAAGAAATGCTATGCAGGTGCTGTCAGGAAGAAGAGGAAACATCAGTACACATACTATGCCACTGCGAGGGCTTGTCAAGGCAAAGGTTTCTAACGCTGGGAGAAGAAAAACCAAGAGCTCCCAGATTCATGGGAGTTCTAAAAACTAGCCTGAGGAGTCTCGTAAAGAAGGCAGGGCTAGACAAAGAACTCTAAATGATCTCGAGGACAAACACAATAGATCTGAAAAGGTCGCGGTGTAGAGGCTTGTAGCACGAAAGTCCCTAATATATAATCTATAATCTATATTCGCAGTCAGTGTGTGAATTGTAATAACTATTTTTCGGGTTTTGATGTCGTCGTAAATTGAAAATTCTTTCCCGTGTTTCGCCACCGATAGCAGTTAAAATTTGATACCAACACAATAGAAATAGTCTTGAGAAAGTCACAAACCCAGTTAACACAAACGTCTAGGAGATGTTGCTTTCTTGATTAGTTATTGTGGTAACAAAATGAGTTGCATTTAGACATCACTGTTACCACTTAGGGATGCCAAATGTTATGAATTGTTGACAATTTTGCTCTCGTTAGTGTCGCTTTGATGCACTAAATGTGAAGAAAATTGCGAAGCACATGGACATGAATTTTGGATTCATTGTGATTTTGTAGGTTTAGAAGGAACAAGGTTGGTACCAAAATTGAGCATGACATCACCGATACGACACAAAATGGCCAGAGTTGTTTGCCGAGTCGAGAGTCAAGGAGAATTTGTATTTGGTTGACTTGATTCTTTAAATATTCCATGGGTATTTCTGATGGTGTGTAGTGTTATGTTTTATATTTTTAATTTAAAAGTAAAATCAGTGTGTTTGTCAACATTGCCCAATAATTTTATATCTATATTACACTTACTTTTTTCTCCGCTCCCTTCTATTTTGTAATAAGTTTTATCACTTGATCATATATTTTACCAATCCACTCATATATTATATACCAACTTTGTCTATTTGTACCACCCAGAAAATTTCAAACAAAAGTATACACTTTACTCCCATGTACAACTTCGAGTTTTATTGGATTCCTGTTTGTTTTACTTAGAGTTTTAAATGTAACCGTAACCTTTGTATGAAATTGGTAAAATAATAGTTATTTATGCAACAATTTTTGCACGAGTTGCATACTACATTTTTTCTACGTTCATGCAAAAATCAAAAAATGATTTATCAATGTACGGCACTAGGTGTTGGAAAATGAAAAGCGCAACTTAAATAATTGATTATTACTATCGATTTGCATTGAAACAGATCACTATCATCTATTTTCCATTAATAATACTCATTTTAAAACTTTCAAGAAATAATTTTTGACTGACGTTTCTATAACCACAGTTGCATTATAAAAATCAAAATCATAGTAGCCAGTAGCCGTGAGCGCGTATGTTATCACGAGGTGTGGTCATAGTACAGACAGTTTGCTCTATTCAGATAGACGGTTTAGAACAAAGTGGAAGTTTTTCTCGGGAAGGCATTGGTTTAGCTCTGGCTCTGGGTTTGAACGTTTATGTTTGTCATGATGACAGCACGTTGAAGTTGAATGACAGATGAGTGCAATAAAAACTTTATTGCACTAGTGCAATAAAGAACTTCTTCTTCGACTAAATATAGTTCAATAAAGTTTTGCTTTTTGCATGAATGTAGAAAAACAGTATTATTATCAGGATTGACTAACAAATGATGTACCTAGGCCTGAGAAAAGTGAATAAAGCATTTTTAATAAGAGTTGAGAAACATAAGCGGAACAGACATAATGGTTGGCAAAAGGTCGATAGACAAATACATACAAACACCCACATACACACCCATACATGTGTAAAAGTGAATTTGAAATATTTTTTCTTTCAGAAGGCATCAAGACTTAATTAAAGAAAGAAACCGAGGCAAAGCTCCATTTCTAAAAAAATATTTTTTTTGTTAATTCAAGAAGAAATTTGTATTTATTCTATTGGTTATTTTCAGGAATCCATTCCAGACATTAAAAACATTTAAAATTCATTCTTGTTTGAACTATATTACAACACACATATTCCCTTTCACATGATTTTAGCATTTTTTTACAATGAAAAATATTTTTTTTCCAAAATTCCGATTCTTTAGAATGTAAACAAAACTTCCTATTGTCCAAAATGAAAAAGTACAACATTTCTTGTTGAGTTTAGTACAGAAGGCCGAATTTTCTAAAAAAAAAGGAATTTTTATTGAAAAAGAAATTTTTATTGAAAAAGAAATGGATGGCTGAAACCAAGTGATAGAGAATGTGTGTGGTGAATGGTTTGAATAAACGAGAATTTTGTCTTTTTAGTGTCCGAAATAGGTGAGTGAGAATTACCATTTGGTTGAATCCGAAGGCTGTATTTTTTAAAGGATTCGATACTGCCTACAAAAAAATGGTGATCTCCGGATCCCTAACCTGCATTTTTAACTATAAAGTTGATTATGGGATGTCCTAATTGATCCTAGTTGTGACCCTGTTTCATCCCTATGACTTGCATGGGACATCCCGAGGACAACGAAGCGAAGTTTGGTAACATTTTCATCTCCCAGGGACTTATTTGGGATACCTAGGAACATCCCTCGAACAATTTTGGAACCTCCCATATTGGTGCCAAAATGGTCATCGTGTTATCTGGGTAAGATCGTATTCAAAAATACCGAGAGCCTAGCAACGTTGATCCATTTTCTAACCAGAATAAGTACCAAGAAAACTTCAACAGAAAGAAAGAGAAAACATATCTACCAAAGGTCTGGTATCGTGCGCATCAAAAAAGCATCATAAATGACGTGCCAGGAACAGGAGCTCTAGTTTCAGTTGACATGCATCGACCACGCTACTGAAAATGACTGCCATAGTTGCAGTTGAACCATTTGTGGATTTTAACCAAAGAAGACCACGGCAAAAACCGTAAACCAACCAGAACATTGAAACGCCAGTCTTGAAAGCTCCTCCTATAATTGCCACATCCTTTTCTCCTTGAAGGGTGACAAAGCCAAAGGGAATTCCACTTCGGGAACGTCGGTAAGTTAGTTTGATTTCTACCTCTACTGATTTTCCATACAGTCTACATAAATAGAATAAAAGCCACACCAATATGCATACATTCATATAATAACTGTTCCATTTTAGTACTGATGATTTCAGCTTATTTGATCCAAGAGCAATTTACATTTGTCCCAGTTTCGTCCTCGACCTGGTGGGTAGAGAGGCTTTTAAAGGAAACACGATGAGTTGAAATTTTCCACCGTTTCACTGGCAGTGCTTTCATAAAATCGTAAAATAACTTCTAAGTGACACTGAATAAAATGGAACGAGAAAATGAATTGTCGTTTCCACTCTTTTCCTTAATTACATACCAAAGAAAGGGAGTCAGTGCACCCTATTTCATACTTTGCAAATTAGTCGGCCTTTAGTTGGCCTCGTTTCGCTTAACCCAGGCTCCAAATTAAGCAAAATGCCTTCATGTCAAGAGCTTATGATCGAATTATAAAATTACATTTCGTCTAAATTAGTTTGGCATCCAAGGATATAGTTCGAGTTTCGAAGGAATGCTGGGCAGCTTGATTAGCACTGCTTTATTTTCTTCTTTTCTAATTTGATATGGAACTTCCAGAGTTGAAAATAAGATTTTGTTCCTTCTATAGCCCAAGAACCGGAAATGACAAATGACAGGGCACAACTGAAAAATGAAAAATGTATATGAAGGTATCCGAATGAAAATAACATTATTGTCTTCGTTATAAAACTCGATTCAATGAACTAGAAAAACATGAACGTTAGCACCAAGTTCTACTGAAATCGGTTCATCGTCCTAACCCAGATAACACGATGACCATGTTGGGACCAATATGGGAGGTTCCAAAATTGTCCGAGGGATGTTCCTAGGTATCCCAAATGAGTCCCTGGGAGATGAAAATGTTACCAAACTCCGCTTCGTTAGGATGTCCTCAGGATCAATTTCTTCATGACTGGGACGGCCCGGGGATGTTTATAGGTATCCCAAACTTGTCCTTGGGAGATAGAGGTGTTACCAAACCCTATATCCTTATGATGTCCTCGGGATGCATGTCTTGAGACAACCATGAGACATCAATGATGTCCTTAGGACATCCCATAATCATTTTTATGGTTGAAGATGCATTTTAGGGAAAATCCGGAGATCACAAATGGTAATTCCTATTTTGGACACTAAAAAGACAAAATTCTCTTTTCTTTAAATCATCCACCACACACATTCTCTATCACTTGGTTTCAGCCATTTATTTCTTTTTCAATCAAAATTCCTATTTTTTTTTTTTCGGTCTTATGTACTGAACCAAACAGGAAATGTTCTTTTCAGTCTGGAAGGTAGGAAGTTTTGTTTACATTCTAAAGAATCCTGAAATTTCGAAACAAATATTTCTTTTTCAATGTAAAAAAATGCTTAAATCATGTGAAAGGGAATATGTATGTTGTAATATAGTTCACAAGAATGAATTTTACATGTTTTCAGTGTCCGGAATGGATTCCTGAAAATAATCATTTTGTGAACTTCAATATGGGCCATATTTTCTAAAATAATTGAGATTACCAAATTCATTTTTAAGCTTTCACAGAATGAAACTACCACATACAATTAAAAAAAAATTATCCGAGAATTCTCCCTAAAGTGCAATATGGCATTTGATCATAGATATAGATCATAGATAAATGAATAAGGACTAAACGAATGGAAATATATTCCATGAAACAAATAAAACAGAAATAGATACAAATGTCTGCTTGAGTTAACAAAAAATAAATAAATATTTGCACGATCATTTTCTTTTTTTTAGAAAGGCAGCCAACTCTAATGGAGGTTTGCCTCAGTTCCATTCTTTAATTAAGCTGTTGTGTTATACTTTGTATATGATTTATATTTTATAATGATATGATCATAGTAGGAAAAGGGCAATTTGTTTCCGAATCGTGTAAAAAAGAGTTACACGTTTTCTGTGATACGAGTTCAGAAGCATTCTCCGCTGCAGCTTATTTGAGAACTTCAACCAAAGATTCGGTAGATGTGACACTTGTCATGGCTAGAGCAAGAGTTGCACCCACAAAACCTATATCTATTCCTCGTCTAGAGTTGCAGGCTGCGGTACTTGGAAGTCGACTATCGAAAACTATAAAAAACACGTTCAAAATTGAAATCAACCAAATTTTCTTGTGGTCTGACTCAACCACCGTCCTCTTCTGGATCAAAGGTGATGGTAGCAAATTAGGACAATTCGAGGGGCATCGCATTGGAGAAATCCAAGAATTGACGAACACTGAAGACTGGAATTGGGTTCCTTCAGAGCTCAATGCCGCTGACATTGCTACTCGAACCTACTGTGAGGATGAAATAACTATAAAGATTGCTATGAAGGTCCAGAATTTTTAAATAATCACGACAGAAGTCAATGGCCGAAAAAACATATATTCATCATGGAAAACTGTGAAAACGAGGAAACTGCATTTACTGCATTAACTACAGAAAAAACAATAATTTCTTCCGGACATCGATCGATTCTCCAAATGGTCTCGATTGATACGGGCTACTGCCTGGGTACTGAGATTCATAGATGTTCTGATAGCAAAATGCAGTAAATGAAACGTTATTTTTCATGAAAGATTGGAAGTCTTTGAAATTGAGAAATCTGAAATGTTATGGATTAAGCAGTGCCAACAAGAAAGTTTTCGATAAGAAATTAAATGTATTGAGAAAAACAAACCATTGGAAAAGTCGGCTTCGAAAGCTCTCTCCAGTTCTTGACGAAAGAGGAATATTGCTCCTAAGTGGAAGAACAAATCTTGCTCCTGAAATGCGGAGTTGTACAAATCAACCGATTATACTTCCACGCAAACATCGATTCACTGAGTTACTGCTTCAGCACTACCACGAAAAGTTTGCTCACCAAGGAGTGGAAACGGTTTTCAATGATGTTCGACAACGATTTTGGATCATCGATGGTAGGAGTGCTGTAAAGTCAACATTCTCTAAATGCCAAAAATGCAGAATAACCAAGGCTAAACCGATAGTACCACAGATGGGACAACTTCCTGTAGCACGACTGACACCCAATGTTCGACTATTTACATTCACAGGAATGGAATATTTTGGTCCATTATTTGTGAGCATAAGGCGAAGACGAGCAAAAAGACCATCAGGGCTGTCCATCCAAGTGGCTCATTCTCTAACAACAGATTCGGCGAATGATATCAAGAAGAGGACAACCAAACGAGATCTATTCAGATAATGGGACAAATCTTAGAGGAGCTGCCGAAGAATTGGAAAAAGCCACGAGGCAAATTGATCAAAACAAAATGACGGAGACATTTTCAGAAAAAGGTATCAAATGGAAATTTTTGGCTCCAGCTTCATCGCACATGGGTGGAGCTTGGGTGCGCATGGTACAGTCTGCAAAAAAATCATTTTATGCGATACTGAATGGGCGAGTACTCAAAGATCAACTCATGCAGACACTCTTTGCTGAATGAGAGAACATCATTGATTCAAGTCCTCTCACAAAAGTTTCAACGGACCCAGATGATTTAGAGTCCTTGACGCCAAACCATTTTTTGTTGGGATCACCGAACAATATGACCGAATTTGCTTACATGAAAGACTTTCGGAAAGAATGGAGAAAGTCTCAGAAATTTACTGATTGCTTTTGGAAAAGGTGGACCAAGGAGTACCTTCCTACCTTAACGAAAAGGACAAAATGGGCTGATGATGGCAAACCTTTGAAGATGAATGATTTAGTAATCATAGTTGAAGAAAATTCTCCTAGAAGAGTCTGGAAATTAGGAAGAGTAACAGCATTATATCCAGGTATACAAATCAGTAAAACGCAAAGTCGTCTCCACAATTTAATTTCCCATCTAGTTCAAAAGGATGGTAAAACGGTGAATGACCGCTATCAATCAGATAGCCGTCAAAAAGTAGAAGTAGTACATGTTTCGGTCCTATATAGAACCATCATCAGCTATTCAAGAAAATTCTACAATAATAGAAAGACTATGTACTAAATAATACTGAATAGCTGATGATGGTTCCACTTTGAGATATAATGGACTTCTACCACAGGTTATTATATCCAGGGCCTGATGGAAGAAACCGGGTCGTAGATGTTAGAACCAGTACCGGTATATATAAACGTCCTGTTGCAAAGCTATGCAGAATAAACATAGAAGATGGTGAGAGAAGCTGAAACTTCTTCACGAGGGGGAGAAATGTTGTGTTATACTTTGTATATGATTTATTTTTTATAATGATATGATCATAGTAGGAAAAGGGTAGTTTGTTTTTGACATTGAAATTATTATCCTCTGTCACTTGTATAAAAACCTTTTCAAGTTATTAAAAGTTTGAAACTGAAACTATTGCTAACATTTATTGATCCGACGACGACTCAACATAAGCATTTGTCTTGATGCTTTCTGACAGAAAAAAAAATTAAATTCACTTTTACACATGTAAGTATGTATGGTTGTGCATGTGGGTGTGTATGTATTTGTCTATCGACCTCATGCCAACTATTATGTCTATTCCACGTTCGTTTCTCAACTCCTATTAAGAATGCTTTATCCACTTTTCTCAGGCATAGGTACATCATTCGTCAGTCAATCCTGACATGAGATATTAATTAATAAATTCAACTCACCTCAAAAAACAGTCCTAAACGAATAAACACTTGACACAAACTCACTCACAACTGCCTACCAAAATGGCATTCGACGTAGCTCTTACATCGGAATATTTCGTTTTGTTTCCTGTTTATTACAAGTGACGAAATTTCGTGCAGTGGTGCCAACTTAAAAATGACACATGTTGTCCTACGGACATTGATGGGTACTAATCTATATGTCCTAAGGAAGTATATGATAAGAAGTCCCGATGACATGCTTAGGGTCGTGATCCTGAGGACGTCCCACCATAATCAACCCTGATTAATTGAGGATTTTCTAGGGATGTCATATGGACACAGTTTCAGAATGTACAGGGGAACCAGTTGGGAGGTCCACGAGTCCTGAATCGGACACTGATTTGGGATGTCCTGCGGATCCAGTTGGGAGTATTTACATTGTCATTGTTGATGGGATAAATATTCGGGATGTCCTGTGGAAGAGACAGATGATCGAACGAGGAATACCTGAGGACATTGTGTGCTATCTGGGAAGAGAATAGAATAAAATATAATTTATTCATCAATCAAAGATTATACAAGGCATTGTACATAAACAAGTGTACGAAACTTATCAGACTGGTCAAAAAGCATATTGAACCAAATAATAAATAAAATCTGAGGAAGCAGCTGAACCAAAAATTAATGAGCAATATATAATATACGCACAGAAAGTGAATGCATACCTTTTTGACGTCCGATTAACCGATCCTTACGAGCAACCCACAGAAGTCATTGAGAGACTTGTTTGAGATAGGGAAGACGCAGCCTCTACCTTTCTGCATGTGATGCACAAGAAAACAGTAAAATTAATAAATCAGTACACATTCACAGATACCATCATTCACCAACAGCACACATTTTAGATACCAACAATCGCAAACAGCACACATTTCAGATATCTATACAACAGCCGACTTCGAAGAAATCAAATTAGAATAAAAAAAGAAAGACGAGTTATCCACACACAAAATACAAGGTTCAAAAGAAATATCAGCACCAACAGCTGAGATGGTAACCTCAAACATTTGTGGAAAATATTACCAAATTTTTGAATAGTCAGGAAGAACAACCCTTTCTAGATAGAAAACGTAGGAATTCGGAAAAATTTCAAACGTATATGGACAGAGGGAGTTACGAAACAAAAAAGTTTGTCAATATTGCAAAATTAGAATCAGAAAGGTCCGAAAAATAGTGAAAATTACCTTACTGTCGATTAGTTCAGTTTAAAAAAATACCACCATATGCGTACCCTCGAAGGCTTTAGATAGAGAATGCGTAAGAATTTTGAAAAAATTCTAAAGGTTTCGGTTATGGAAAAGATCGACGAAATGAATATTTATCGGGTTGGAGGAGAAAACGGGGGTACTCCTTCATATACACAGGTGAGGCTTTCTGAAAACTTAAAGTTGTGGAAAACAGACTCTGATCTTCATTATCTCACCTTTTTTTTAAACTGTCATTTTTGATTAGTGTAGAAAGTGATAAATCTCCATCAATCGAGTTGATAATGAAGGCCTACACCTCTTCTTCGAAATGAGAGGATGACTTCTCAATGAGGATTGTCTATATGAGGCCGCTAAATGCAAAACTTTGTATTTGCGAAAAAATTAAAAACGAGGTTAATTGTGGGTTATATAGATACAGTAATTGACAAGAGCACTGTTCAGTTTATTAGATGCAAAACTTCATATTTTACATGTTATGAGTCAGTCAATATTAACGTTAGATGCAAAACTAAAAATATCAATGTCAAATGCAGAACTCCGTATTTTTAAACAACCAATCCAGAACTTCAATTGTCCATACGTAACTCCTGATGTGACTGTGTATGTCGATAACGACATGTTTGAAATTTACAAGATAGTTGACACGAATAGAATGGAATCAGAAAATAGAAACAAACTCAGAAGAAGAGAACATAAGCGAAGACGAAGTACAGTAGTCAGGATTTAGGAAAACTGAGTTCTTGTTTGGTTTTATTGGATTATTTTTTTATTTTGTGTTCTTTGCTGCAAGAAATATTAAAAAGTTTATAATAGATTTTTTGGTATGATTGAAATTTTGATGATAAAATTAATTTGTCTAAGTAAGTTCAATTTCGTAAATTTTGCAGTCAAGTGCAAAACTCTTATATCTATTTTTTCAATCCGCTAGAACATCTATGGGTACAAGTGCAAGGCATTCTTCGGGTTTCGGAGAAGAGAAATATAAGCACAATACCTCTTTTTCGTCTACTGTAAAATGATCAAAATGTCACATACAGAGTTTAACTTTATTTTTCTAGTGGAGAATTATATTAAATTTTTTGTTTGCTTTTATTTATTTCTACTTTCCGAGTTATGTTTCATTATTTTTAATCCCTCCACCAATTTGACAACCTCACGCAGAGCAGCCAGTTCACAACTGTGATGTTGGTTATAGATTCCCCGCAGTTGAGAGACGATCTCTCTTAATCTGGGATTCTGCTGAATCTTTGCTATATGTGATTATCTTTCCAGTTAAGACAGAATGGTCTCAGATATGGTAGTAGGCTTCACATTCATGTTTTTGATCACATCAGTGAATCGCAATGTGACTTCCATTATCATCGCATTAACGACTATTCGGTGCCCCGTTGATCAGTTCGAAACATCAAAATGTGGTGCAAAATGTTACTCGAAATCAGCCCAATTTTACATAACATTTATACTTCGTAATCGAATGCATATTGAGAACTTTGATGCAACAATGTGGAATTGAATGGACTGGTACTTATTTAAAAATGCGCTTCACTTTCTGATTCTCCCCTATGTCTCAAACACTCCAAATTTAGAAGTCGATGATGCTTTCACACGTATGAATGATTTGGTAGGTTATAATTCAACTTGCATGTGTCACTAGACTAACTTACTGAGAGTTTCTTACATTCTCTTCGAAGCGAATTCACTGTTAGAACAATGATTCATTAGCAACTTGAATGACTATAAAATATAGAATATTCAAGAATGAAACAAAGCTCACCATGTTTCAACATAAATAGAA